>OU898285.1:15488003-16088003 GCA_918026665.1 Diabrotica balteata | reverse complement strand
TTATGTGTCGTATTGTTGTCCAAAAGTTTCTATTATTTGTTATATATTCTTCCTGAAGTTCTTCTCCAAATTCTTTCCATGAAAATTTTATTAAAAAGCTTTATATGTGGGGATTTAACGAACAATAAACATTTAGCCTTAGTAGTTCGATCAATAACAATTTCAAGATAAAAGATACAATGTTGGGGCTCATGTTAGTTGAGACAGCCACTGCGCAAAATTTGTATAATATTTTAATAACTTTTTTAAAGAAAATAATATTTCCTATAAAAATAATTTAGTAGGATTTGCTTCCGATGGACCAATTGCGATGATAGGGGCGCATAATTCGCTGAAAACTCTTTTCGTTAATGACCTCGAAAAGCTAATTAGAAAGTAGTATTCATTCATATATGCATAATAACAATAGTTTTAAGAAGCAATCAAAAAATTTCAATCCTTTCTTAATATTAAACCCGATGAGCTATTGCAAGCTGCACAGACTAGATGTTTGTCATAGTTTGCTGCTGTTGTTAGAATCCTTGAATAATATTATGTTCTTTAGCATTAATTTAGAATCGAAGCCTTTGATCAAGTCTCAGGAGCAAATTAACGATATGCTAAACAATACATATTACCAACTTTTACAAATCTAAATTTCGAATTTCAATCTGAAACTCCAAAAATGTACGAATTCTACCCTCGAATGTTTATTTAGTGCCTGTAAATTTTTATTTGTCGTTTTAACTGTTGTTTTATAAAACCAGATTACCTAAAAAATACAGATTTAGAAAATATCCAGTATCGCGAACCACAAAACTTTCTCCTGCTTAATGAAATTTACTTTACTACATAAAAAAGAAATTTACTACATAAAGAAGGCGGAGGAAGAAACCTAGAAATTTCTACAAACTTTTCTCAAAATAAACTAATTCGATAAGGTAAAGTAAGCATGTGTCATGTTAATTTGCAGTGTATTTCAAATAACGTCGATATGATCAATGCTTTTATTGCGTATCAAAGTTTATATGATGTCATATGTTTTTCGGAGCACTGGCAAAGTGAAGAAAATTTAAAATTAATTAACATCTCCGGATTTTCAATAGCTAATTTCTTTTATTGGGTAAAAAAGAAACAAGGCGGAATTACAAATTATATAAAAATAAATCTTATGTATTCTCTTAATCTTTTTTTTTCTTCTTCCTCTTTATAAGCAATTCTGTTTGTTCATTGGCGAAATAATACCTCTATAGAAGGTTGTCAATCCAGCATTTGCGCGGTCGTCCGATACTTCGTTTTCTGATACTTCTCTTAATCTAAATGAATATAATGTAGAGCAAAGTTCAGAGTTATGTGCAATTTATGTACCTTCACTAAAAACCAATATTTTAACTGTATACAGATCGGGTGAGGGTGACTTTGACTTGTTTTTGGCGAATTTTGAGAATGTCACAACGTCTTTGTTTAGTAAAGCAGACACACCGATCAAACTTGGTCATTTTAATACAAATTTTAAAATTCAATCTGGCCCTTCTTTTGCTATTCAAAATCTATTAAGATCTTTTGGTCTAAAAGTAACTATAAGCGATTATACGAGAATCACATGCCAGTCCAGTAGTAGTAGACGTATCTACAGAGTGGGCGTACTTGAACTTTGCTTTTCTGATCATCGAGCTCAATTTTCATTTATTGACTCTGAGCATAAAGTTGTTAACAATAATCAAACATTTGAGAGGTTTATTACATCTTCTGGTTTCCAGCAGCTTAAACGTGTGCTAGCTAGTACAAAGATGGACTTTTTCTATGATATTATTAATGATCCTGCTTTTTTGACAGTCTTTCTGACCGAACCTTATAACAACTCAATATTAAAGCATTTTTCACTAAAAAAAAGTATGACAAACTGCTGGGAAACCACCCGTGCAATGGTTTAATTAATGAATTAAACACATTAGAGATACCACTAAGGATCCCAAGATAATTAATTTTGTCTTTGCTAGTCTCTTCTTTGATTTTTTGCAGTTGATTATTTGAAACATTGATGTTTAATTTTACTAAACACATTTGTGATTCAAGTTCAATATCTAAATCATTCTTTATTATATGCAATTACTAGCAACATCTCGATAGCGTATCAGCTATATAAAATTTTTTTCTTTTTTATACATCAAATTCTAATCATATCTCTGCAATTTAAATAACATTCTTTATAATTCTTCAATAAAGTCGTGGTGGCGCATTCATTAAAGGTTTCTTTACTATGGACACACCATAAAAACTGTTAAAAATAAATGGAGAAATAATGTAGAAATACCTGAAATAGTATAATAGTAGACCACTTTGAATTTAATTATTTTTTCTTTCAAGGTAATGTACCATTCCATATACCTAGAACTGTATAGAAAAATGTTATAGAACAATTTTTGTGCAAAAATAAGGAATATGGACCAACCATGGTGTGACTGAAGTTGAAAAGAGTTGATTTTGCATTTTAAACTTATCACGTGTATATGTGTAACATGGATCAACACGGGGATTTTTAAAACGCAACCCTAATTTGTTAAATTCTTGGCTCTTAAATTTTATTTGAAGGTAGTTTAATATACGTGTCACAAAATAATTAATTTCTACATTTTGGTGATTGTTAGACGGGAACGCAAATACTTCTTTGAAGTACTCTTTGTGGTGTGGTAACTGGGGCCAATGACTACACTAGTTACCTACATGTTTTTGTTCTCAACATCAAATTATTTTACCCTACTTATTTTTATATGTAGCTGTAGTTGCTCAAATGGAAACCCTATTTATTAGTTTATCATTCATTACAAACGAAATATTATGTTGTAATCCCAGACTTGCTACCGTAAACAAATAAACACAAATTTGTTTAATCTGGAAGAAAAAAGTAACATAAAAGAATTGTTGGTAAAAGTTATGGATTAAATACTCATTTGCTACACTAATGTACAATTAAATAATATATTTTTTCTCACTTTTCCTTCCAATTTGTATCTTTCTTTTCTATTTACCATAGGTCTAAAATGTTTCTAACGTCCCTTAAACACTCTTAAAATTTTTAAAACTCAATAATGAACAAACAGTTAGCTTTTAAAAAATATATTATACTAAAATCATCACAGTTTATAATATTTCATTAAATTAAAAAACAAAAAGGATTGACAACAGTAGGATTCGAGCCCACTTTTGACTGTTGAAATGTTAAGCGAGTTTCCTTATAAACCGTCGACACTGTTTTCATTCGGTTTAGTACATATACCACGTAATGTTTATATTCATCGTTGGTACTGATATCAAGGGATAATACTATTACGCTTAATAACTAGTTAGAAACACGTCAGACAGAATTATATACACACCCTCTGGTATCGCTGTGACCAACACTTTTTGTTTTTTTTTTGTTTTATGCATATATATATATATATATATATATATATATATTATATATATTATATATATATATATATATATATATATATATATATATATATATATAGTTAAAAAATATTTTTTTTACTTTTTAAATAAAAAAAAAACAAAGCCAATCCAACTGTACATCATCACGCATTTCTGATCAGCCACCCTTCATATAGCTTTTAGAACTTTCAAATGTCTGCATAAGATTTTTACGTAAAGTGAGAAATTTTTCCAAAGATTTTCAGATTAGGTGAAAAAAACTATTGAAACTATTAGGGTCTTCTAACTCTGATGCCACAAATTGTTTGCATGGATCCTGTAGTGATCATTTCCCAAGTTAATATTTAACTTGCCTGCACCGTACGGCCTTTCATTGATATACTTTTTTGGTTTTCTGTTTTACGAGACATGCCAGTACTTTTTAATTTAATTATTCACTCGCAATATCCTTTTCCACTTGTTTTAAACGTTTCAAGGTTTGGCATTCCTTTTCTCATTTAGCTGTAGATTCCGCTTCCTTTTAAACGTTTCAACGTTTGACATTTCTTTCCCCAGGTAGCTGTAGCTTCCTCTGTGGTTAGTGTTAGTTGTTGCTCTGGAAACCATCAGGAACTTCTAACTCTTATGCCCCAAATTGGTTACATTGCTCCTGTAGTAATCCTTTTCCAAGTTAATATGCTCCTTTTCTAACTTGGTTTCACCGTACTGAAGACTACCAACAGTCAGAAATACGTATATACGGTTGTCTTCAATCGATATACCTTTTTTGGTTTTCTGTTTTGAGAGACATGCCATTACTTTTTACTTTATTACTGACTCGCGTTATCCTTTTCCATTTGTTTTAACCGTTTGTCTAAAAGTAACTATAAACGATTATACTAGAATCACATCCCAGTCCAGTAGTAGTAAAAGTATCTACAGAGTGGGCTTATTTGAACCTTGTTTTTCTGATCTATGATATTAATAACGATCCTGCTTTTTTTGACAGTCTTTCTTACCGAACCTTATAACAACTCAATATTGAAGCATGTTTCACTAAAAAAAGTGAGACAAACTGCTGGAAAAACACCCGTGCAATGGTTTAATTAAAAACATATTACAGATATCACTAAGGATCCCGATTTGTTTAAAGTATATAAACAAAAAAAAATTAACTATAATAGGCAATTACAAATTGCTAAAAAGTCAGCTTACTGTGATCTTATTACTAATTCCAAGAATAAATCTAGATACTGCTGACAAATAGTAAATTTCGATAGAAACAACACAAGATCCAGTTCATTACAACCTGATCTACCTCCAGACAAAATAAATCAATTTTTTACTACAACTGCAGAGAACATAATTCTTGAATCTCTTCCCACTATTATTGTCGATGTTCTCTTCAATTATAGAAATTATCCTTCTCCGAGCAAGTTTTTTTCTTTCGTGCCGTTATGGAAGAAGAAGTCTCTCAAATAATAAAGTGTCTTAGTAATTATAATTGCAGGGACGTTTACGAAATTAATAGCAAAATTTTAAAAGAAACTTACCAAATAATTTTAACACCTTTCACTTATCTAGTTAATTTAATTCTATAAACTGGAGTATTTCCAGAAGTACTAAAATACTTAAAAGTACTACCAAACTACAAACAGGTGATTCCTCAAAAACTGACAATTACAGACCCATAACCAATGTTTCTACTTTTGGGAAAGTGATTGAAAAGGTTACCAAACAACAGTTTTATTCCTATTTTAAGTCAAATAATTAATATGGATGGTCACAATATGGATTCAGAAGTGCTCGTTCTACAACGAACGCGGTATTTAATGTTGTGAGCGAGGTGATTAAAGGGCAATCGCATGAGAATTTCTCTTTACGATTTGTCGAAGGCGTTGACTGCGTTTGACTGTTTGACGCTTGGTACCTAACAAACTGACACTAAAAAAAATGTTAAAAATAAATGGAAAAATAATGTAGAAAACCTGAATTACTAGTATAATAGTAGACCACTTTAAAGGTAATTATTTTTTCTTTTAAGGTAATGTACCATTTCATATACCTAAAACTGTATAAAAAAGAGTTAGAGAACAATGTTTGCGCAAAAGTAAAGAAAATGGACCAATCATGGTGTGACTCAAGATGAAAAGAGTTGATTTTGCATTATAAATTTATCACGTGTATGTGCGTAGAATGGATCAACACGGGGCTTTTTAAAACACAACACTAATTTGTTAAATTCTTGGCTGTTAAATTTTATTTGAAGATAGTTGATATACGTATTACAAAATAATTAATATCTACATTTTGGTGATTGTTAGACGGAAACGCAAATACTTCTTTGAAGTACTCTTTCTGGTGTGGTAACTGGGGCCAATGACTGCACCAGTTACCTACATGTTAACATTTTTTTTGTTCTCAACATAAAATTATTTTACCCGACTTATTTCATATGTAGTTGTAGTTGCTCAAATAAAAACCCTATTCATTAGTTTATCATTTGTTTCAAGAATGTATATCAAGAAACACAAATTTGTTTAATCTGGAATAAAAAAGTATCATAAAGGGTTTGATGGCAAAAGTTATGGATTAAATACTCATTTGCTACACTTATGTGCAACTAAATGATATATGTTTTCTCACTTTTCCTTCCAATTTTTATCTTTCTTTTCTATTTACCCTAGGTCTTAAATGTATCTAACGTCCCTTAAACACTCTTAAAATTATTAAAACTCAATAATGAACAAACAGTTAGCTTTTAAAAAATATATTATACTAAAATCATCATAGTTTATGATATTTCATTAAATTAAAAAAACAAAAAGGATTGACAACAGTAGGATTCGAACCCACTTTTGAAGTTTTAAATGTTAAGCGGTTGTCCTTATAAACCGTCGACATTGTTTTCATTCGGTTTAGTACATATACCAGGTAATGATTATATTCATCGTTGGTACTGATATCAAGGGATAATAATAATAATCGTACTTAATAACTAGTTAGGAACACATCAGACAGAATATATACACACCCTCTGGTATCGCTGTGACCAACACTTTTTGTTTTTTTTTTGATATATATATATATATATATATATATATATATATATATATATATATATATATATATATAGTTAAAAAATATTTTTTTTACGTTTTAATTTAAAAAAAAGCAAAACTAGCTGTACATCATCACGGATTTCTGATCAGCTACCCTTCATATAACTTTTAGAACTTTTAAATGTCTGCATAAGATTTTTACGTAAAATGAGAAATTTTTCCAAAGTTTTTCACATTAGGTGAAAAAAATTATTGAAACTATTAGGTACTTCTAACTCTGATGCCACAAATTGTTTACATGGCTCCTGTAGTGATCATTTCCCAAGATAATATTTAACTTGTCTGCACCGTACTGAAGACGACCATTAGTCAGAAATACGTATATACGGTTGCCTTCCATCGATATACTTTTTAGGTTTTCTGTTTTACGAGACATGCCATTACTTTTTAATTTTATTATTCACTCACAATATCCTTTTTCCATTTGTTTTAAACGTTTTAACGTTTGGCATTCCTTTCCCCAGGTAGCTGTAGCTTCCTCTGTGGTTAGTGTTAGTTGTTGCCCTGGAAACCATCAGGAACTTCTAACTCTTATGCCCCAAATTGGTTACATTGCTCCTGTAGTAATCCTTTGCCAAGTTAATATGCTCCTTTTCTAACTTGGTTACACCGTACTGAAGACGATCAATTGTCAGAAATACGTATATACGGTTGTCTTCAATCGATATACCTTTTTCGGTTTTCTGTTTTGAGAGACATGCCATTACTTTTTACTTTATTACTGACTCGCATTATCCTTTTCCATTTGTTTTAACCGTTTGTCTAAAAGTAACTATAAACGATTATACTAGAATCACATCCCAGTTCAGTAGTAGTAAAAGAATCTACAGAGAGGGCGTATTTGAACCTTGTTTTTCTGTCCATCGAGCTCAATTTTCATGTATTGACTCTGAGAATAAAGTTGTTAACAATAATCAAACATTTCAAAGGATTGTTACTTCTTCTGGTTTACAGCAGTTTAAACGTGTGTTAGCTAGTACAAAGATGAACTTTTTCTATGATAATAATAATAATCCCTATTTTTTGACAGTCTTTCTTACCGAAACTTATAACAACTCAATATTAAAGCATTTTTCACTAAAAAAAAAAGTATGACAAACTGCTGGAAAAACACCCGTGCAATGGTTTAATTACAAAAACACATTACAAATACCACTAAGGATCCCAATTTGTTTATAGTATATAAACAAAAAAATTTAACTATAATAGGCAAATACAAATTGCTAAAAACTGAGCTTACTGGGATTTTATAACAAATTCCAAGAATAAATCTAGATACTGCTGAAAATAGTAAATTTCGATAGAAACAACACAAGATCCAGTTCGGTACAACCTGATCTACCTCCAGACAAAATAAATAAATTTTTTTACTCCAATTGCAAAGAATATAATTGTTGAATCTCTTCCCACTATTAATGTCGATGTCCTCTTCAATTATAGAAATTATCCTTCTCCGAGCAAGTCGCTTTTTTCGTGCCGGTATGGAAGAAGAAGTCTCTCAAATAATAAAGTGTCTTAGTAGTTCTAATTGTAGAGACGATCACGAAATTAATAGCAAAATTTTATAAGAAACTTACCAAATAGTTTTAACACCTTTCACTCATCTAGTTAATTTATTTTATAAACTAGAGTATTCAGAAGTACTAAAATACTTAAAAGTACTACCAATCTACAAAAAGGTGATTCCTCAAAAACAAATAATTAATTTAGCAACTCACATAATGGATTCAGAAGTGCTCGTTCTACTACGAACGCAGTGTTTAATGTTGTGAGCGAGGTGTTTGAGGGGATTGACGCGGCAATCGTATAAGACTTTCTCTTTGTGACTTGTCGAAGGCTTTGACTGCGTTTGACTGTTTGACACTTGGCAGCTAACATACTGACACTATAAAAATTGACAAAAATAAATGGAGAAATAATGTAGAAAACATGAGCTCTTAGTATAATAGTAGACCACTTTGAAGGTAATTATTTTTCTTTTAAGGTAATGTACCATTTCATATACCTAAAACTGTATAAAAAAGAGTTATAGAACAATGTTTGCGTAAAAGTAAAAAAAATGGACCAATCATGGTGTGACTCAAGATGAAAAGAGTTGATTTTGCATTATAAATTTATCACGTGTATATGCTTAGAATGGATCAACACGGGGCTTTTTAAAACACAACACTAATTTGTTAAATTATTGGCCGTTAAATTTTATTTGAAGGTAGTTGATATACGTATTACAAAATAATTAATATCTACATTTTGGTGATTGTTAGACGGAAACGCAAATACTTCTTTGAAGTACTCTTTCTGGTGTGGTAACTGGGGTCAATGACTGCACCAGTTACCTACATGTTAACATTTTTTTTCTTCTCAACATAAAATTATTTTACCCGACTTATTTCATATGTAGTTGTAGTTGCTCAAATAAAAACCCTATTCATTAGTTTATCATTTGTTTCAAGAATGTATATCAAGAAACACAAATTTGTTTAATCTGGAATAAAAAAGTAGCATAAAGGGTTTGATGGCAAAAGTTATGGATTAAATACTCATTTGCTACACTTATGTGCAACTAAATGATATATGTTTTCTCACTTTTCCTTCCAATTTTTATCTTTCTTTTCTATTTACCGTAGGTCTTAAATGTTTCTAACGCCCCTTAAAAACTATTAAAATTTTTAAAACTCAATAATAAACAAACAGTTAGCTTTTAAAAAATATATTATACTAAAATCATCACAGTTAATGATATTTCATTAAATTAAAAAACAAAAAGGATTGACAACAGTAGGATTCGAACCCACTTTTGAAGTTTTAAATGTTAAGCGGTTGTCCTTATAAACCGTCGGCACTGTTTTCATTCGGTTTAGTACATATACCAGGTAATGATTATATTCATCGTTGGTACTGATATCAAGGGATAATAATAATTATCGTACTTAATAACTAGTTAGGAACACATCAGACAGAATATATACACACCCTCTGGTATCGCTGTGACCAACACTTTTTGTTTTTTTTTTGATATATATATATATATATATATATATATATATATATATATATATATATATATGTATATTATATATATATATATATGTATATATATATATATATATATATATATATATATAGTAAAAATTTTTTTACTTTTTAATTTAAACAAAAGCAAAACTAGCTGTACATCATCACGGATTTCTGATCAGCTACCCTTCATATAGCTTTTAGAACTTTTAAATGTCTGCATAAGATTTTTACGTAAATGAGAAATTTTTCCAAAGTTTTTCACATTAGGTGAAAAAAATTATTGAAACTATTAGGTACTTCTAACTCTGATGCCACAAATTGTTTACATGGCTCCTGTAGTGATCATTTCCCAAGATAATATTTAACTTGCCTGCACCGTACTGAAGACGACCATTAGTCAGAAATACGTATATACGGTTGCCTTCCATCGATATACTTTTTAGGTTTTCTGTTTTACGAGACATGCCATTACTTTTTAATTTTATTATTCACTCACAATATCCTTTTCCATTTGTTTTAAACGTTTTAACGTTTGGCATTCCTTTCCCCAGGAAGCTGTAGCTTCCTCTGTGGTTAGTGTTAGTTGTTGCCCTGGAAACCATCAGGAACTTCTAACACTTATGCCCCAAATTGGTTACATTGCTCCTGTAGTATTCCTTTGCCAAGTTAATATGCTCCTTTTCTAACTTGGTTACACCGTACTGAAGACATCCAATAGTCAGAAATACGTATATACGGTTGTCTTCAATCGATATACCTTTTTTGGTTTTCTGTTTTGAGAGACAGGCCATTACTTTTTAATTTATTACTGACTCGCATTGTCCTTTTCCATTTGTTCTAACCGTTTGTCTAAAAGTAACTATAAACGATTAGACTAGAATCACATCCCAGTCCTGTAGTAGTAAAAGAATCTACAGAGTGGGCGTATTTGAACCTTGTTTTTCTGACCATCGAGCTCAATTTTCATGTATTGACTCTGAGAATAAAGTTGTTAACAACAATCAAAAATTTCAAAGTATTATTACTTCTTTTGGTTTACAGCAGTTTAAACGTGTGTTAGCTAGTACAAAGATGGACTTTTTCTATGATATTAATAATGATCCTCCTTTTTTGACAGTCTTTCTTACCGAAACTTATAACAACTTAATATTAAAGCATTTTTCACTAAAAAAAGTATGACAAACTGATGGAAAAACACCCGTGCAATGGTTTAATTACAAAAACACATTACAGATACCACAAGGATCCGATTTGTTTAAAGTATATAAACAAAAAAAATTTAACTATAATAGGCAATTACAAATTGCTAAAAAGTCAGCTTACTGTGATCTTAGTACTAATTCCAAGAATAAATCTAGATACTGCTGAAAAATAGTAAATTTCGATAGAAACAACACAAGATCCAGTTCGGTACAACCTGATCTACCTCCAGACAAAATAAATCAATTTTTTTACTACAATTGCAAAGAATATAATTGTTGAATCTCTTCCCACTATTAATGTCGATGTCCTCTTCAATTATAGAAATTATCCTTCTCCGAGCAAGTTCTTTTCTTTCGTGCCGTTATGGAAGAAGAAGTCTCTCAAATAATAAAGTGTCTTAGTAATTCTAATTGTAGGGACGATTCACGAAATTAATAGCAAAATTTTAAAAGAAACTTACCAAATAGTTTTAACACCTTTCACTCATCTAGTTAATTTAATTCTATAAACTGGAGTATTTCCAGAAGTACTAAAATACTTAAAAGTACTACCAAACTACAAAAAGGTGATTCCTCAAAAACTGACAATTACAGACCCATAACCATTGTTTCTACTTTTGGGAAAGTGATTGAAAAGGTTACCAAACAACAGTTTTCAAGTCCAATTCCAGAACTTCAACTTGTATCTTTCTTTTTTATTTACCCTAGGTCTTAAATGTTTCTAACGTCCCTTAAAAACTCTTAAAATTTTTAAAACTTAATAATAAACAAACAGTTAGCGTTTAAAAAATATATTATACTAAAATCATCACAGTTTATGATATTTCATAAAATTAAAAAACAAAAAGGATTGACAACAGTAGGATTCGAACCCACTTTTGAAGTTTTAAATGTTAAGCGGTTGTCCTTATAAACCGTCGGCACTGTTTTCATTCGGTTTAGTACATATACCAGGTAATGATTGTATTCATCGTTGGTACTGATATCAAGGGATAATAATAATTATCGTACTATATAACTAGTTAGGAACACATAGGAATGAATATATACACACCCTCTGGTATCGCTGTGACCAACACTTTTTGTTTTTATATATATATATATATATATATAATATATATATATATATATATATATATATATATATATATATAAATATAGTTACAAAATATTTTTTGTACTTTTTAAATTAAAAGATTTACGTAAAGTGAGAAATTTTTCCAAAGTTTTTCACATTACAAAAATGTAGAAAACTAATGTAGAAAACCTGAATTACTAGTATAATAGTAGACCACTTTGAACGTAATTATTTTTTCTTTTAAGGTAATGTACCATTTCATATACCTAAAACTGTATAAAAAAGAGTTATAGAACAATGTTTGCGCAAAAGTAAAGAAAATGGACCAGCTATGGTGTGACTGAAGATGAAAAGAGTTGATTTTGCATTATAAATTTATCACGTGTATATGCGTAGAATGGATCAACACGTGGCTTTTTAAAACACAACACTAATTTGTTAAATTCTTGGCTGTTAAATTTTATTTAAAGGTAGCATAAAGGAAAGTAGCATAAAGGGTTTGATGGCAAAAGTTATGGATTAAATACTCATTTGCTACACTTATGTGCAACTAAATGATATATGTTTTCTCACTTTTCCTTCCAATTTTTATCTTTCTTTTCTATTTACCGTAGGTCTTAAATGTATCTAACGTCCCTTAAACACTCTTAAAATTATTAAAACTCAATAATGAACAAACAGTTAGCTTTTAAAAAATATATTATACTAAAATCATCACAGTTTATGATATTTCATTAAATTAAAAAACAAAAAGGATTGACAACAGTAGGATTCGAACCCACTTTTGAAGTTTTAAATGTTAAGCGGTTGTCCTTATAAACCGTCGGCACTGTTTTCATTCGGTTTAGTACATATACCAGGTAATGATTATATTCATCGTTGGTACTGATATCAAGGGATAATAATAATAATCGTACTTAATAACTAGTTAGGAACACATCAGACAGAATATATACACACCCTCTGGTATCGCTGTGACCAACACTTTTTGTTTATATATATATATATATATATATATATATATAATAATATATATATATATATAATATATATATTATATATATATATATATATATATATATATATATATATATATATAGTTAAAAAATATTTTTTTTACTTTTTAATTTAAAAAAAAGCAAAACTAGCTGTACATCATCACGGATTTCTGATCAGCTACCCTTCATATAACTTTTAGAACTTTTAAATGTCTGCATAAGATTTTTACGTAAAATGAGAAATTTTTCCAAAGTTTTTCACATTAGGTGAAAAAAATTATTGAAACTATTAGGTACTTCTAACTCTGATGCCACAAATTGTTTACATGGCTCCTGTAGTGATCATTTCCCAAGATAATATTTAACTTGTCTGCACCGTACTGAAGACGACCATTAGTCAGAAATACGTATATACGGTTGCCTTCCATCGATATACTTTTTAGGTTTTCTGTTTTACGAGACATGCCATTACTTTTTAATTTTATTATTCACTCACAATATCCTTTTCCATTTGTTTTAAACGTTTTAACGTTTGGCATTCCTTTCCCCAGGTAGCTGTAGCTTCCTCTGTGGTTAGTGTTAGTTGTTGCCCTGGAAACCATCAGGAACTTCTAACTCGTATGCCCCAAATTGGTTACATTGCTCCTGTAGTAATCCTGTCCCAAGTTAATATGCTCCTTTTCTAACTTGGTTTCACCGTACTGAAGACGACCAACAGTCAGAGATACGTATATACGGTTGTCTTAAATCGACATACCTTTTTGGTTTTCTGTTTTGAGAGACCTGCCATTACTTTTTACTATATTACTGACTCGCATTATCCTTTTCCAGTTGTTTTAACCGTTTGTCTAAAAGTAACTCTAAACGATTATACTAGAATCACATCCCAGTCCAGTAGTAGTAAAAGAATCTACAGAGTGGGCGTATTTGAACCTTGTTTTTCTGACCATCGAGCTCAATTTTCATGTATTGACTCTGAGAATAAAGTTGTTAACAATAATCAAACATTTTAAAGGATTATTACTTCTTCTGGTTTACAGCAGTTTAAACGTGTGTTAGCTAGTACAAAGATGGACTTTTTCTATGATAATAATATTGATCCCTATTTTTTGACAGTCTTTCTTACCGAAACTTATAACAACTCAATATTACAGCATTTTTCACTAAAAAAAAGTATGACAAACTGCTGGAAAACCACCCGTGCAATGGTTTAATTACAAAAACACATTAAAAATACCACTAAGGATCCCAATTTGTTTAAAGTATATAAACAAAAAAATTTAACTATAATAGGCAAATACAAATTGCTAAAAAGTGTGCTTACTGGGATCTTATAACTAATTCCAAGAATAAATCTAGATACTGCTGAAAAATAGTAAATTTCGATAGAAACAACGCAAGATCCAGTTCGGTACAACCTGATCTACCTCCAGACAAAATAAATCAATTTTTTACTACAATTGCAAACAATATAAATGTTGAATCTCTTCCCACTATTAATGTCGATGTCCTCTTCAATTATAGAAATTATCCTTCTCCGAGCAAGCTCTTTTCTTTCGTGCCGTTATGGAAGAAGAATTCTCTCAAATAATAAAGTTTCTTAGTAATTCTAATTGTAGGGACATTTACGAAATTATTACCAAAATTTTAAAAGAAACTTACCAAATAGTTTTAACACCTTTCACTTATCTAGTTAATTTAATTCTATAAACTGGAGTATTTCCAGAAGTACTAAAATACTTAAAAGTACTACCAAACTACAAAAAGGTGATTCCTCAAAAACTGACAATTACAGACCCATAACCATTGTTTCTACTTTTGGGAAAGAGATTGAAAAGGTTACCAAACAACAGTTTTCAAGTCCAATTCCAGAACTTCAATTTGTATCTTTCTTTTTTATTTACCCTAGGTCTTAAATGTTTCTAACGTCCCTTAAAATCTCTTAAAATTTTTAAAACTTAATAATAAACAAACCGTTAGCGTTTAAAAAATATATTCTACTAAAATCATCACAGTTAATGATATTTCATTAAATTAAAAAACAAAAAGGATTGACAACAGTAGGATTCGAACCCACTTTTGAAGTTTTAAATGTTAAGCAGTTGTCCTTATAAACCGTCGGCACTGTTTTCATTCGGTTTAGTACATATACCAGGTAATGATTGTATTCATCGTTGGTACTGATATCAAGGGATAATAATAATTATCGTACCTCATAACTAGTTAGGAACACATAGGAATGAATATATACACACCCTCTGGTATCGCTGTGACCAACACTTTTTGTTTTTTTTTTTAGATATATATATATATATATATATATATATATATATATATAAATATAGTTACAAAATATTTTTTTTTACTTTTTAGATTAAAAGATTTACGTAAAGTGAGAAATTTTTCCAAAGTTTTTCACACTAAAAATATGTAGAAAACTAACGTAGAAAACCTGAATTACTAGTATAATAGTAGACCACTTTGAAGGTAATTATTTTTTCTTTTAAGGTAATGTACCATTTCATATACCTAAAACTGTATAAAAAAGAGTTATAGAACAATGTTTGCGCAAAAGTAAAGAAAATGGACCAACCATGGTGTGACTGAAGATGAAAAGAGTTGATTTTGCATTATAAATTTATCACGTGTATATGCGTAGAATGGATCAACACGTGGCTTTTTAAAACACAACACTAACTTGTTAAATTCTTGGCTGTTAAATTTTATTTGAAGGTAGCATAAAGGAAAGTAGCATAAAGGGTTTGATGGCAAAAGTTATGGATTAAATACTCATTTGCTACACTTATGTGCAACTGAATGATGTTTTCTCACTTTTCCTTCCAATTTTTATCTTTCTTTTCTATTTACCCTAGGTCTTAAATGTTTCTAACGCCCCTTAAAAACTCTTAAAATTTTTAAAACTCAATAATAAACAAACAGTTAGTTTTTAAAAAATATATTATACTAAAATCATCACAGTTAATGATATTTCATTAAATTAAAAAACAAAAAGGATTGACAGCAGTAGGATTCGAACCCACTTTTGAAGATTGAAATGTTAAGCGGTTGTCCTTATAAACCGTCGACACTGTTTTCATTCGGTTTAGTACATATACCAGGTAATGATTATATTCATCGTTGGTACTGATATCAAGGGATAATAATAGTTATCGTACTTAATAACTAGTTAGGAACACATCAGACGAATATATACACACCCTCTGGTATCGCTGTGACCAACACTTTTTGTTTTTTTTGATATATATATATATATATATATATATATATATATATATATATATATATATATATATATATATTTCATTACATTATTTCAACAAAAAAAGGTAAATTTGTTAATAACTTCAAAACTTAACAGTTTCCGAGATAATCGCAGCTTACAAATGAACTACCTACATTATTCAGATTTAACGCAATTACTCCAGGAAACGAAAGAAAATGAGACAAAAACAACAATACTTCTGAATTTTGGTATGAAATGCCTTTAATAAAGTTAATAGTTAACGAAATATTAAATAAAATAAATATATCAGCAGGATAATTTGCAATAGGATTTGACCAAATAACGGAATGATTGGATGTTACATAAAACATTTTACGTTTTGTAATAAATTACTCACAATCAACATATTTTATTTATAAACCAAATTAAGAAATAGTTAAACTAAATAACAATAAACTTTTTGTCAAAGTAAGTGTTCGATATGTCCACCATTTTCTTTAATTCATTTGTCAATACATTCCATAAAATATCGTCTCATATTAAATAGCATCATTGGTTCTGTTAACTCGATCTAAAAATGATTTTTTTTATTAAATTTGCAAATTTACAATCTGCTATTACAAGCTATTAATAAATGTGAGTATTGCAAAATATACGAGAGGAGAAATTATCCACTGATAACACTCCCAATATTAACACTAACAGATTAAATTAATGTAGGATTATAATTTAAAACTAAAATTTAAATGAAAATTAAAATTCAAATTGAAATTAGTGAATAAAGTCTGTTAGCCACTTCAATCTTCGTCTGGTTGGAGGTGAAGTTATCTTGCTTCCTTGTTGGGGTGGGCTGGCAGATGTTCTAAATAATTTCTTGTTAGTCTGCTGATTTCGTCTTCAACGAACGGTATACCAAAATCATCCATGTATTTATTACTAACGTACCACGGGGCGTTGAAAATCATTCTGAGTATTTTTAATTGGATTCTCTGAATGATTTTTGTATTAGAATGCTTTGCACAGCCCCATAGTTGCACTCCATATGTCCATGTAGGTTTTATCATGCACTTATACAAAAGGAGGTATTATCTCTAGATAACTGTAATTTTCGGCCTATTAGCCAATTCATTTGACGTATTTTCATGTTAATTTAGATTTTTTTGCCAATATGTGTGCTTTCCAAGTAAGCTTTTGATCAAGTGTCATTCCCAGGTATTTGACTTCTGTTTTTACTGGTAGTAATATATTGTTCAGTCTGATTCTCGGGCATATTATGATGTTCCTGTTGGTGAATGTAATTTGATTAGACGTAGTATGGTTAACTTTGATTTTCCAGTCTTTTAGTAGGTTCAGGTGTATTCGAAGGTTTCCTGATACCACTTGGGGGTCACCATCGATGGATATTATGGCGGTGTCATCTACGAAGAGGCTACTGTGGTCGTATTTATTGTTGGGATATCAGCCATGTATATGAGGTACAGAAGAGGCCCCAGAACACTTCCTTGAGTGACACCGAATTTTATGGAATAGTAATGAGAGGTTTCTGTAAGGAATCTGACTTGAAAGTGACGTTCTGTAACGTATGATTGTAAGAGTAGATAGTGAGGAGTGGGAAAGGATGACTTAAGTTTATACAGGAGGCCGTCATGTCAAACACGGTCAAAGGCTTGTTCTACATCTAGGAAGGCAGCATTCCAAATTTTTTTCTCTTTGAGGCATACATTAATGTTTTTAACCTTCCTATAACACTCCTTTAAAGTTGAATGGGCTTCGCGGAAACAAAACTGGTGTGATGGGATTTTTGCAATAAAAATTTAACAAAAAAAAATATAGACTAAAATGGTAAATCCGTCTGTCAGGCGGTTAGATAGTGTTTACGCCACTAATTTAAGATGTTAGTACTTAAGGGTTAAATATGTTGACTTTTTACGAATGAATAATTTGTTTAAACAATTATTACGACTAGTTTAGAGTAACTTCACTTTTAGGTAATATTTCATCATTTTTAGTATAAGAAATTAAAACATGCTTAATTTTTAGTACTGAATCGGCGCGCGCATTTAATTTGTAGATACAATATTATTTATCTTAATGGCAAACAGACCTTAAACACTCTTAGAAAGTGTATCAAACTAAAAATATTATCAGCTTATATTATAGTTTGTATTCGCAGTGATCTGGCAATCTTTCGACGAACTGTAATATAATAATAATAGACTCCTTATTGAAAATTTTCTCAAGCTTTTGCTCACTCAAGGTCGTAATACTCTAATAAACAATTGCAAAATCGATAATACCTGATTCATCAAAAATAAATTATAAACTTTGATCATAGGCGTGGCCAGTGTTTTTAGTCTGGGATTTAACGATGAATTTCAATGATATTTTCATATACGAAAAACCGTTTAGAATTTTTTTAAATAATTTTTTAAATTCAAAATATATTTTGACTGTGTTTATTCCAAACTATTGCGGGAACAAAAGAAAAACGGGTGGTCACATATATAATAAAATACCTACATTAAAACTATAACTACATTATCTTGCTGTATATCTATATTCAGCAAGCTCTTGTTCAACAAAAGGCACCATTAGATACTGTGATACTGCGATGGGTAAGGCAACGGGAAACCACCCCATTATGATCCCTAGTAAAGTTATCATGGAATCAATGAGTGTAACGAATACTACTGATCATGGGCTGCGGAACTCAAGATCCGGCAGGGGAAGGAATACACAATCAAACCACAGGGCTTCCCAGGTCGCTAGCCAGCGAAATCCCTGTGAGGAAAACATCACTAGACATACGATGAAAATGAAGAATCCATACAAAGTGGCTACATGGAATGTAACAACCTTATATGATGCCGATAAGTTGAGAAATCTACTCTCTGAAATGGACAGATTAAACATTACTATCATGGGGGCGAGTAAAACAAGATGGCCAAACAAAGGGAATTTCAGTGCAAATGGTTACGCCGTTTATTTTTCTGGAAATCAAGACCATATGCATCGAAATGGAGTAGCAATAATTATCAAACAGCATATTAATAAGTATGTCACTAACTTCATCCCAATATCAGACAGAGTAATTTTAATACAGCTGAATGCTAAACCTGTAAATATAAATATCATCCAAGTTTATGCTCCTACTGCTAACGCAGATGAGCAGAATATTGAAGAATTCTACCACACAAATAGAAAAAGTGCTAAAAATAACAAAGAAACACGAAGCAATAATAATTATGGGTGACTTTAACGCTAAAGTTGGACAGAAGATGACGCAGGGCATCACCGGAAAGTTTGGCTTGGGAGAGAAAAATCAAAGAGGTGAACGGCTAATAGAATTCTGCCAAGAAAATGACTTCGCCATTACAAATACCTGGTTTCAACTTCCAGAAAGGCGTCTTTACACGTGGAAATCCCCTCAAGATGGACATCAAGGCAGAATAGTACGGACTCAAATAGACTACATCCTAATAAACCACTGATTTCGAAACAATATTAAAGATATAAAAACTTACCCCGGCGCTGACATAAACTCAAATCACAATTTACTCTGCTCCAAAATACAAATTAAATTGAAGAAATTAACAAAGCCAACTAAGCCTTGTAAGATATATCTCGACCCCCTGAAAAACCCTCAAACGCGCGAACACATAACACAGCAAATAAATAGTAAAATACACAGAATATCAAATATACCAAACGAAAACAGAACCATTAACGAATGCTGGTATGCCATTCAAAACTCGATTTTAGAGAACGTACAAGAGTCTTTAAAAACACCTACCATGTTGGCAAAAAATGAGTGGATGACACAAGAAATTCTAGATCTGATGGAAGTTCGACGGCAACACAAAAATAGAAATATTATCGAATATCGTGAAATTAATAAACGCATAAAAAGAAAAATTAAGCAAGCCAAAGAATCCTGGCTTGAGAATTTATGTAAAGAAATAGAAGACCTCCAAAAAAAGCATGACAGCTTCAACCTGCATAAGAAACTTAAATATACTGCCGGAATTAGAAAACAGAAAAATGCTCACATACTGAAAAGCGCGGACGGAAAAATTTGTGATCACGAACAACAGTGCAAAGAATGGGAGAGATACATCACTGACCTTTTTGACGATGCTTCTAGGGAAAATGCTCCAAATACTGCCTATGACAACCAGTTGGACAGAGGTCCCAATATACTGAATTCGGAAGTCGAAAAGGCAATACAGCAAGCCAAAAACAATAAAGCACCTGGACCAGATCAAATCCCTGCCGAACTACTTAAACTTTTGGATGAGGAAAGCATTGCCTGCTTAACCACTTTCTTCAACAAAATTTACAACAAAGGAAAAATACCAGATGATTGGTTAAAGTCACTGTTTATAACATTACCAAAGAAAAGCAGGCCCACCAAATGCAGCGATTTTAGACTAATCAGTTTGATGAGTCACACACTGAAGATACTCTTACGAATTATACAAAACCGAGTATTCCTTCTATGCGAAAGTAAGATGGGTGATAAGCAATTTGGATTTAGAAACGGTCTAGGAACTAGAGAGGCACTATTCTGTATGCGCGTTCTATTACAAAAAAGTTGTGAATTCCGAAAGAATGTTTATGTTTGTTTCATCGACTTCGAGAAGGCGTTCGACAGAGTCCAACACAATACACTTTTCGACTGCCTACGGGCAGCAGGACTTGACCACTATGATATAAGACTGCTGAAATACTTATATTACAATCAAGTAGCCTCTATCCAAATTGGAGACAGTCCCACTGAAAAAATACCCATCAAACGTGGAGTACGGCAGGGTTGTGTTTTGTCACCCACTCTTTTTAATCTGTACTCTGAAGAAATCTTTAGGGAGGCTTTGGATGACAGACAAGAGGGAGTAAGACTAGGTGGAGAAGTAATCAACAATATTAGATACGCTGACGATACAGCCATTCTTGCAGAAAGTTTACAAGATCTCCAAACATTACTAAATCTAGTCAGTGAAGCAAGTTATCGGAGAGGCCTAAAAATCAACATTTCAAAGACAAAGTGGATGGCAGTTGGAAAGATCCATATAGATCAAGGTCTGCTTTCTCTTAATGGAGAAGAGATAGAAAGGGTAAATCATTTCAAATACCTTGGCAGCTGGTTAAATGTAAATTGTGACTCTGATGAAGAGATAATATCCAGGATCGAAATATCACGTAAGGCTTTTATGACCTGGAAACCAGTTTTATGCAACAGAAACCTGTCAATGAACATTCGTAAGAAGGTCCTGAAATGTTATGTGTGGTCGATCCTATTGTATGGTTGTGAGACATGGACGTTAAAAACCACAATGCTAAACAAGTTAGAAGCATTCGAAATGTGGTGCTATCGACGAATCCTAAAGATATCGTGGGTTTCGCACACTTCCAATGAAGATGTTCTTCAAATGATCAACTCAGAACGTCTGCTCATAAACACCATAAAGAGGAGAAAAACAGAATACTTCGGCCATATAATTAGAGGACCCAAATACCGTTTACATCGCCTTATAATACAAGGAAAAGTGGAAGGAAAGAGATGGATTGGTCGAAAGAAACTTTGATGGCTGCGTAATATTAGACAATGGTGTGGTTTCACAGTAGAAGAAATATTTCGCGCAGCAGCCGACAGAGAAAGGTTTCAGGAAATTGTAAACATGATGACGGCCAACGTCTGAATACGGCAGGGCACGCAAAGAAGAAGAAGATACTTCAAACGGTCTTTTAGCATTGTCGATCGAAGTAGTAAAAACCTGTGAAAATGCTAAAGACAGAGTTTCGGAAGATTCTTTGTCAGAAGAGCATAAAGTCTGGTTGGGTTTTTGAAGTACAGATAATTGATATTGATAATAATATGAAGCGTAACAAGACGTCTGATTTCCTGTTCCTCAGCGGTTACATTGTTTTGATTTTAGTAACATGAATACGTACACATTTGTGCAGGTAACTGGATATTTGAGTAAAAATCTCCACTGAAAAATAACGAAGAAAAGTACTGAAATGAAGATTCGGGCTCGGTAGGTTATTTAGGATTTTCATTTATTTTTTCATAATCATACTTTAGATGTATAATAACTAAACAGCAAGTTACCAGTAGATATCTTATTTCCTGTGGTATCAATTTTGGTAACATGAATTTAATTATTTAGTTACATAAAAACTGTGTTTACATCGGTACCACGCATTTTACAACAGAAATATAATTATTTAGTCACGAAACATATATATTTAATAATTATTTTATATATATATATATATATATATATATATATATATATTATATATATATATATATATATATATATATATATATATATATATATATAATCGGTTTAAAACGTCCTCCGACGTCTTCCGATGCCCAATCTCCATGCATCTCGATCTTCCCAAAGATCTTCGTCTAAACCTCTCTCTCGGATCTCTCTGTCTATTCCTTCTCTCCAGCTCTTTCTGGGTCGGCCTCTTTTTCTCTTTCCATGTGGTGTCCAATCTATAATCTGTTTGGGCAGACGATGTTCTGGCATTCTTTGCACATGTCCATACCACTTTAGTTGATGTACTCTTATATCTTCGACAATCGTATGTGTGACTCCCATAACCTCTCGTATACGTTCGTTATTAATTCTTTCGAGTTTTGATTTTCCTGCGGCCCGTCTCCAGTAGTCCATTTCCGTGGCTTGTAGTGTTCTTTCAGTAGTTGCCTTTAACTGCCACACGTCACTTCCATACATTACTATGCTCTTTATAATAGTGTTGTATCTTCGATGTTTATTTTTTTGGATATATGTTGATGCCAGATAATACTATTTAGTTGAGATATGGCCCTTCTACCCTAAGTGTTTCGTTTTTTATAGCCTGATCTGATTTGCCGTCGTCTGTGATTTCTACTCCTAAATAGGAATATTTATTGTTGTACTTAATGTGTTGTCCGTCATTTAAAACTAGATTTTGTTCTTTACCACCGATGTTCATGTACATTGTTTTATCTATGTTGACTTCTAATCCCCATTTTTTGTATTCTCCGATTAATTTTCGAGTCATGTATTCTAGGTCGTCATATTCGTTAGCAATCACAATTTGATCATCAGCAAAACATAGAGTGTACAGGTTGTTATTGTTTAATTGTATACCCATGCCGCTGCATTTCCGCTTCCAGAGTTTTAATGCTTGTTCCAGATATATTTTGAAAAGTGTCGGCGCTAAGCAGCATCCCTGCTTCAGTCCTTTGTCTACTACAAAACCTTTGGAAACATTCGTTCCTATTTTAACTTTGACGTTGGCGTTCTCATATAGTTTTTCCACTGCTGTTATGAGATTTGAGTTGATGTTCGTTTGTCTGAGAGTGTTCCATAACTTATTTTGAGGGATGCTATCGTAGGCCTTTTTTAGATCAACAAACAAAAAGTGGACTTCTTGATCTACAGCAACCTTTTTTTCTATAAGTTGGGTGATACAAAAAAGGTGGTCTATGGTCGATCTACCAGCTCTAAAACCCGCCTGTTCTTCTGCCTCCATATCAGTGTATTCTCTTTCTATTCTATTTTTGATCATTTTCCCATAGACTTTACTAATGGTACTAGTAACTGCTATTCCACGGTAATTGTCGCAATTTTGTTTGTTTCCCTTTTTATGTAAAGTTGAAATGGTTGAGGTTTTAAATTCGGCTGGAACCTCTACTTTGTTTATGCAGTTTTTAAAGAGTATTGTCAAATGCTCATATAGTTTTTCAGTTCCATATTTTATCAGTTCTGAGGGTATATTGCCAGATCCGGGTGCTTTTTTGTTTTTGAGTGAAATACAGTTTGGCGTACAATCAAGTAATCTATTACAGATTTTAGATTCCTTGTTCTCTGTCCCCAGGTGTATTTGTGTACTTCTCGATGCTGATAGAATCCATTTGTAATACGGAGCTGGTTCTGTTCGCATATTGTGATAAGTCTGGTCCCATTGTCATTTGTTATGCTTTCTCCGTAAGGACCAACTATTTTATAGTTTTGTTTTTTTCCGACCCTGCTATTAAAATCTCCAAGCAGGATTAATTCCCTCGTATTTCCTATCGATGTTATTTCTCGGTTTAGTTTCTCGTAGAATTCTTCTTTCTTGTTAACCAGTGCATCATCGTTAACTGCATATACACCTATTATTGTTAGTTTATGACCATGTATATTGAGGTTTATTTTAATTAGTCTTTCATCTATGGCTTCCCAAGTGGTGATATATCTTCTTAGGCTTTTACGAATAATTATTGAGACTCCTTGTTGTGCTCTTTTTTCTTTTGATATGCCGCTATAGAAATGGTCGAAATGCCCTAAGTTTTCTGACCCTGTACCTTTTTTCTTGGTTTCTGTTAACACCACGATGTTCATATTGAGCTTCTTTATTTCATGCATTACTTCATTGAGTTTTGTAGAGAGACCCTGTACATTCCATGTTCCTATATTCTTGATCCATTTTCGTAGCTTAAGTCGTCGTGTTTTATTCCATCCGTTTCGAGGCTGTAGATTTGGCTTTTTAACATTTGTACAATTTTCTGAGTATTAAGGAGTTAGCCCAATGCCTCAACCCCCAACCTGGAGGACCGGGTGATTTGTCGTCAAGGTTTTCGTCCTCTAGCCTTTGATGGTTCAGCATCTAACTACAAGGCAGCAGCTTCGCCTGTACCCTAGGCAGGGGCCCTTACAGGGTGCTATCATCCGGGCCAGATGAACCCTGGTTTTTTTACGAAGTTGTTACTCCTCCCCCTTCCTCCTTTATCCGGGCTTGGGACCGGCAACATGGCAGCTAAACTACTCAATTCGCCCAGCCGTCATTCAGGCGCAGTTTTTATTTTATATATTAATAGTCATTTTTAGGCTTCGATATTATCTTTCTTTATACTTTTAAAAAAATATATTTACAAAACTCAATGCATATTATGACGGGACACAAATAAAATATCAAATATTGTTGACTTTTACTTTGAGAAGAAATCGTCCTTCTTCTCAAAATAAACGAAATATTATGTAATTCCAGACTTTGTACCGCGAACAAAGAAACAATGAAACACAATTTTCTTAAATCCAGAACAAAAAGTCGCATAAAGTGATGGATGGCAGAAGTAATGGATTAGATAGTCAACTCCTACATTTATTTACAATTGAATGATATATTTTTTTCTCAACTCTCCTTCCAAATCGTAACTTTCTTTTTTATTTACCGTAGGTCTACAATTTATCCAACATCCCTTAATACTCACAAAATTTATAAATTTCAATAATAAACAAACAGTTCACATTTAAAAAAATACATGATTATAAAATCATCAACCTTTATAATTTAGAATTAAATTCAAAAACAAAAAAAAATTACGGCAGTAGGATTCGATCCCACTATTGACTGTTGAAATGTTGAGAGTTCCGTGTTGGTGCTTTGCTTTTCTTATAAACCGTCGACACTGTTTTCATTTTGTTTAATACTTATATCACGTCATTTTTTGTCTCGACGTGGGTACTGATATCACGGGATAAGATTTACTATGGAATATTTAGTTAGGAAAACATGTGCGATAATATAAACACCCGCTGGTTTCGCTGTGACCCACACTTTTTGTTTTTTTTTGTTTTGATATAATTAAACAAAATAAAATCAGCTAGTACCTAAAGCTAATAAAACAAATAAACGTCGTAACAACCATATACATAGTGGTCCACCAAATAATTATCCACCCAGGTTTTCTTTTTATTCATGCAAAAAAAATAATAAAAAAAAACGCTAGGAAACTTAAATAAAAAGTGGTATCGTGTGATATTTTAAAAGTTATTTATTTCTTTTTTCAACGGTACTTCTTATTTTTCTTCCCATGCCAGCAAGATAATGCTACATATAATCAATGAGAGACTGAAAACATTCCTTCAAAGAGAAATTCCACAAGAGCAAACTGGATTTACCAAAGGTAGAGGCACTCGAGAACACCTGCTGAATATAAGACAGATAATCGAGAAATCTAGGGAATTTAACATCCCACTATACATCTGTTTTATAGATTACCGTAAAGCGTTCGACAGGGTCAAGTGGAGACACTTATGGCGAATACTAAAAGAAGTAGGTATTCGTACCACAACATCTAATTACGCTTATAACTGAACTATATGCACACACTACTGGATCAGTTAAAGTACTTGACACACTTTCGAACGAGTTTCATCCAGAAGGGGGTGTCAGACAAGGATGTATACTATCTCCACAATTATTCAACATATATGGGGAGTATATTATACGAAGAGCACTTGAAGGATGGGAAAAGGGCATCTCAATAAATGGTCATAAACTAAACAACCTACGTTTTGCAGATGACACAGCCCTTCTTGCAAATAGTCAAGCAGAGCTGATGGAACTCATACGACTGATCAAAAACGAAAGTCAAATATTGTCCGCAATTAAACATATCAAAGACAAAGATCATGATAGTGGATATACTACACAACAATCATCCACACATAACCACAATTGACCGGTTCGAGGTTGTGAGCTCATACTTATATCTGGGGTCATTAATCACAAACACAGGGTCATTACAAGAAGAGATTAAACGTAGATGTGATCTAGCAAAAGTTGCCACAGCAAAAATGACCAAAATATGGAAGGACTGTCAAATTTCAAGAGCGATAAAGATGAAGTTGATCAACTGCTTAATATTCCCAATATTGACCTAGGGATGTGAATCTTGGACTCTGAGACAATCGGAGAGAAGAAAGATAGACGCCACTGAAATGTTCTGTTGGAGACGAATGTTACGAATTCCTTGGACCGACCGTAGAACAAATAATTCAATTTTAAGAGCGCTAAAAGTTAGCCAACGACTCTCTAGTAAAGTCCATCTCCAACAATTAAAATATTTTGGGCATGTTATGAGAGCAAACACAGAAAACATGGAAAGACTCATAATACAAGGAAAGGTAGAAGGCCGAAGATCACGAGGAAGATCCCCAACAAGATGGATAGATCAAATTACAGGAATATGCCAAAGACCTACGCATGAATTAAAAGAAATGACCAGAGACAGAGATCTCTGGAGACGTACAATACACGAAATCACGTCGACCACTACACTCCCCCTGGGGGGTCAGGATTGAAAAGAGAGACTTCTTATTTTTATTTAAAAAATATGAGGTAGCCTTGTTTAGGATTTTCATTTATTTTTCATAATCATATTCTAGATGTGTAAATAAACAGCAAGTTACCAGTTGATATCTTATTCCTTATGGTATGCATTATGGTAAAATGAATTTAGTTACATAAAAACTATATGTCTACCATTAGTCTGAAGCGATGAAAGCTGTACAGCTGTAAGCTGTAGGAATAAAAATTAATGATTTTGAGGATTAATTAGCGAATTTTTGCGATCTCTTACTCCCTCTCTCCAAGATTTCTTGGGTCTTCTTCTCTTTCTGCGGTTGGGTGCTACCCATTGAATAATTTTTTTTGGGAGTCTTGAGTTATCCGTCCTCTGGACGTGTCCGTACCATATCAGCTGTTTTCTTTCTGTTGTAAGAGAACCGTCAACCCTCATTCGCTGTCTTATCTCATCATTACGTATTCTCTCCCTGCATGACACTCCTACTGATCTTCTAAAGGCGTCCATTTCTACTGCCTCCAATTTTCTTCGCCAAGTTTTCTTCGGTTATTCGCTAAGTTTCTGCTCCGTACAATACACTGCTTTTAATAAGAGATTCGTAGATATTGTGTTTTCTTCTTTTTCCTATTTAATGACTCCACAGTACGCTGTTTAAACAACCTATTGTTTTTATGGATTGTATTATTCTTATCTTTATTTCTTCATGATCTTTCCCCGTTGAGTCAAAAACGATTCATAGGTATGTGTAATGGTCGCAGGGCATGCTGATTTCGTTATTTTCTAATGTGATGTTCGATAGTTCGGTACGTATTGGCAGGTATTTTGTTTTTTCTGTATTTATTTCTAGTCCCCACTGTCTATATTCTTCTTGTAATTTCCTTGCCATGTACTCCAGATCATCTTAATTGTTTGCTATAACAACCTGGTCATCAGCAAACTGCAATGTATACAAACAAATCTCTAAAAGGTCTACGCCCATGCCTCTGCATTTTCGTTTTCACTCTTTCAATGCTTTTGCAACTAAACAAGGTCGGTAATACACAACACTCCTGACGTAGATCTTTATTAACCAGGAAGCTTTGTGATAGTCTGTTTCCAGTTTTTATTTGTGATGTTGTCCCTTCATACAAAGGCTTTTATTAAGGTGACACTAATATTCGTCTGTCGTAACACGTTCCAGAGTTTGTTTACAGGAACTGTATCGTACACCTTCTGCAAGTAAATAAACATGAGGTGGGTTTCTTGATTTGTGCTTAATGTTTTTTCTATTATTTGTTTGAGGCAGAAAATATTATTAGTACAGCTTCTTCCTCTTCGAAAACCGGATTGTTCTTCTTCCTCTTGGTCTTTATATTCCTTCTCATGTGGTCGCTAATTATTCGTCCATACAAACGGCTGAATGTACTAGTGACTGATATCCCTCTATAGTTTTCACATTTAAGCTTATCTCCTTTTTTATGGATCGACGAAATATAAGCAATTTTCCACTCGTCGAATACGGGAAAACCATTTATAAATTGATTTATGCACCAAGTGACGGTTTCAAACAATTTTTGTGATCCACATTTTATTAGTTCGGCTGGGATATCGCCTGGTTCTGGAGACCTACCGTTTTCAGTTCTTTTATAGCTTTTCTAATTTTTGTCACTTGTATTGTTACATCTTCTCCTTCAACATTAACCTCTGTTGGTGATTGAGTTAAGTATTCGTCCCCATTTTCTGTCAGTAGTTCCGCATAGTACTTTTCCCATTTTTGTGTGGATATTAATTGAATGTTTGTGCTCTTCCTTTCGTTAGTTCTTATTTACTGAGGAACTTTCATGTTTCTGTACATGTTCTGCCTCCCAGGTAGGTATTAATTTCCTCGCACTTCTTATCCCACATTTCTCTTTTTGCTTTTACTTGACAAACTGGTAATTATTTTTTTATTTCACTTTGTTTGTATCAAATCAATCTTCTTCTTCTTCTAATGCCATCTCCATTAATGAAGGTTAGCTATAATCATTGCAAATTCGTCTCTATCTTCTGCTTTTCTTAAGAGCGTCTGTGTGTTTAATCCGGTCCAGTCGCGAATGAGTAGGTAGTAGCGGTCCAGCATGTATGAGCCAGGAAAAACACACAACGGTATTCAAGAAATGCAAAGAATGAATATTAGCATTTTGGGTATAAGCGAAACCCGATGGTCGGGAAATGGATGCTATCATATTAAAGATCACATAATCTACTACTCCGGTAACCAAGATCCCCAACATCGTAATGGAGTGGGTATAATGTTAAAAAAGTCTCTATCTCGTCATGTCCTGAACTTCCTACCTTTGTCCGATCGTGTTATGATGTTACAAATAAATACAAACATCACAAAAATGAATATAATACAAGTATACGCACCAACAGCGGACAATGAAGAACATGAAATAGAAACATTTTATGAACAAATTGACTCGGCATTAAAACTGACCAAAAGAAGGGACATCACAATAATGATGGGAGATTTGAATGCTAAAGTTGGGAAAGGAAGGACAGATGATTTGGTAGGAAATTTTGGATTAGGGAATAGGAACGAGTCTGGTGAAAGACTGGTACAATTTTGCCAGGAAAACAGAATGGTAATTACAAATACCTTTTTCGAACTACTCAACAGACATTTATATACATGGAGATCCCCACAAGATACAGAACATCACATAGTGAGAAACCAAATAGACTATCTACTAATCAATGAAAGATACAGCACAGCATAATGTCAATTAAGGCTTACCCTGGTGCAGATATATCATCAAATCATAATCCACTAGTTGCAAGAATGAAAATAAAACTAAAGAAAACTAATAGCACAACCCCAAAAAAAGCAGTTGACATCAACAAATTACGAAAACCAGAAGTAAGAGAACAGATGATACAAGTAACTGATGAAGCAGTTACTAAGATACAACCCATAAAAGACAACACAAAAGTTAACATCAATGAGAATTGGACAGACATTAAAACAGCGTTAATGAAACCAAGCATAAGTCACCTCCATAAAAGTAAAGAATATAAAAAAGAATGGATGGCAGATGAGATACTGAACTTAATGGATGAAAGAAGAAAACAGAAAAACAAAAAGAACCAGAAGTATAAAGAGATACAAAAAGAAATTCGTCTAAAAATACGCACAGCTAAAGAAAACTGGTACGGGAAAAATGCGAAGAAATCGAACAACTACAAAATAAACACAACAGCTTTAATGCACATCGGAAGATCAAAGAGTTGACGAGGAGACAAAGTAACAGACACAACATATTAGTAGACGAAAGTGGAAACATTATTATGGACACAGAAGAAAAATTTTATGTCTGGAAACAGTACATAAAACAACTGTTTAAAGATCAAAGAGACAATGTAGATAACGAATACATAAACAGTGACACAGGACCAGAAATAACAAGAGATGAAGTGGAATACACGATTAAAGAAATGAGGTCGGGGAAGGCTACAGGCCCAGATTAACTACCAATAGACATAATTAAACTCATCAAAGGCAACAACTTAATAAATCATACCTAATGAATGGCTAGTAACAACAATAATAGCCATACCCAAAGAGGGGTATGGCTATTATTTAGACGTAAATCAGGACATATTTGTGTGTTTCCTAGACTATAACAAATCATTTGATACAAAAAAACATAGGCCACTGATGCAAATACTGGAAAATAAAAATATTGATACAAGGGACATGCGAGTGATAAGGAATCTATACTACAAACAAGAAGCTACAGTACGAATTAACAGCTCGATATCAGATAGAATACAGATCAAAAGAGGTGTTCGGCAGGGCTGTGTGTTGTCTCCAGCCTTGTTCAATGTCTACGCAGAAGAAGTTATTAAAAAAGCTCTTATGAACGAAAAAGCCGGAGTAAAGATCAACGGTCACCCCATTTGCAATATCCGATATGCTGATGATACCGCGCTAATAGCAGAAAATATTGACGACCTACAGAGATTTTGAGAAATAGAGAAAGCCCGCAGGGCCTTTAACAACATGAAACAAATGTTGTGTAGCCGAAACCTAAGCCTAAAGCTGAAAATACGAATGCTTAAATGTTATGTTTTCTCGGTCCTGTTATATGGGATGGAGACGTGGACACTACATAAGCAATGTATGGGTAAGCTGGAGGCATTTGAGATGTGGGCGTATACGAATGTTAAAAATCTCCTGGAAGGATAAGATAACTAACCAAGTTGTATTAGACAGGATGAACAAACAAAAGGAGGTCGTATTGAGTGTTAAAATGAAGAAACTACAATACCTGCTACATATTACACGTGGGAATAAATATCAACTGTTACAACTAATTATGCAAGGAAAGATTGAAGGTAGGCGCAGCATAGGTAGGAGAAGAATGTCATGGTTGAGAAACCTCAGGGAGTGGTTTGATTGCACTTCCATACAATTGTTCCGAGCGGCAGCCTCCAGGCTCAAAATTGCCATGATGATAGCCAACCTTCGTAACGGAGATGGCACGTGAAGAAGAAGAAGTCGCGAATGTTTTTCAGCCAGGATATTTGTCGTCTACCAGGACTCCTTTTTCCTTCAATATTACCCTTCATAATCAGCTGCAACAACTCGTACTTATCATTTCTAAGTATGTGCTCCAAATAAATGCTGTCTTTCGCCTTTTAATGGTGGTCAAAAGTTCTCTGTTTCTCCTCATTCTGTGCAACACCATTTCGTTCGTAATATGATCGGTCCATGGTATCTTCAAAATTCTTCTAAAAACCCACATCTGAAAAGCTTTCAGTTTTATTCTTAGGTCAACATTAAAAGTCCAGGTTTCGACACCATAAAGAAGAATAGAGTGGATATAACATTTTACCTCAGGCTCAGATTGAGTCTTTGATTACTCAGAAATTTCCTCATCTTTAAAAATGCTGCTCTTGATTGCTCTATTCTTGAGCGAATTTCTAATTTCAGATTCATATCTTCCGTAATCCAGACTCCTAAGTATTTCATTTTGTCCACTTGCTCAATATCTTCATTTTTCATCTGGATCCTTGTAATAACTTTTGCCCCTCTTACTAATAGCCATAGTTTTTGTTTTCTTTATGTTTATTGTTAAGGCTGTTTTCGCAGTTATAGCATACTGCGATTTGAAGTGGGCGTATCACTTACTTTTCTACACTGCTTATGTCGGACCCTACGTGACTTCCTAATTTGAAATCTGCAGTTTCGATGTTTATTCAGTGGCGCCGGCCCACGGGTTGTTTAATGATAATAAATGCATTATTCTCCATTCAAATCAGTTTTGTCGGAATACTTCTTTTTTAGATTGATTATCGTAGATAATGTTTTAAAAATAATTAATCACATTTTTAATTTATATTAAATATATTATATTATATTATATATATTATATTTTAATTTATATGTATTGAATAAAAATTTGTGAAACGTGACTGCAAAAAACACCATGGTGTTTATTTATAATAAATTTAAAATAACATAAGAATATTATTATCAAAAAAATTGTTGTCAGAAACAAATAAACAATTTCGCAGTTATAGCTTGAAAATTATTTCAAGAAGTTATTTATTTGTTAGAGAAAACTGATATTAGCGTAGTAAAAATTAAACAAAAAATATTTTTATTTATCTACAAAAAATTGCTACCTGCGAAACCATCATAATAGTAAATGTATTTATCTGGCAAGTATTTCGAGGCGACGCACTGCGAGGAAAAAGTTCTCTGAATGGAATATACATTATTTTAATATATTTATAGGTTGCAGTTACATAAGAAAAGTATCCAATTGATGAATAAAACACAAATCGTGAATAGTTATTTCATCATCATCAGTGGCATTACAGCTCGTCATGAGCCAAAACCTTCTTCAGAACAATCTTCCATTCGCCCCTGCCTCTGGCAACTTTCTCCATGCTTTAACTCCGATGGATTTTAGATCATCCTCTTTGTTATCTTGATACCTAAGTTTTGGTTTTCCTCTGGATCGTCTTCCCACTGGTCCTCTTCGGTCGAAAATTTTTCTGATCGTTTCATCTTCATCTCGCCTAATTACATGTCCTATCCATCAAAGGCGTACTAATTTAATAAATTTTACAACGTCAGGTACTACACCTGAAGAAGCATCGTAGTTTACTTTATACGATCTTTTTGACCAAGCACCATCAGCTATAACGGTTATTAACCCATTTCCGTCGGAATCTACTTCACCAATTTCTTTGGCTAAAGCTAATTCCTCCCGTCCAGCCTCTTCTATGGAATCAGAAAGTGTTTGGCCGATGATATCTGCAACTGTCTCCATAGTAAGTTAAATAAAAGGTTTTAAAAACGGTTGTAAATATATAAATAATAAATACTTACTGTAGTGCAATTGCTCTTCTTTTTCTTGACCTAGGACGTTTACTGGGGACTCATTTTTTATCTTGTCTCTTATAACTTATATCACTAACCTAATGTAATACTTAAAAATACGCGTAAACTAAAGAACTTTTAACTTCTAAATACCACTAAACTAATAATATATTACTTAAACATACCCGTAAACTAAATAATTTCAATGTTTTCAAAATAAATAAGAATACTGTGAAAAACTAAGCAAGTTGATAAAGATAATACAAGAATGAAAGAACTAAAATGGATTCTGATTCAAGCGAACTAACTGACCGTACCGTACGTTAATGGGATTTGACGTCACTAATGCGATAACGATCAAGCTAAGCGACAATGATGAGTGACACGTTTCACTATTAGATTTCAGTATTTTTTAGCAATTTTCTTCAAAGTTGGAATACGCTTTTCTCAATTATTACTGGACACAGAAAGGTGAAAAAAGAATCAACGATTACAGAAAAAAAAATTACATCTTTCAACTGATGGGCGTGAAAAGTTTGGTTATAATAGAACGTTAAACAGTATTCCAATTTTTCAACAGAAAATTTCGAGACATTTCGTCGGTAAATAACAGAGAAAAAAATTTGGTGCACCGATAAAACCGCCTTAAACCAAGCTGTTCCCCAGTATCACAATAGTCCTAAATCTAGAGGTCAAATTTTTAAATGGCGGCATTAAATTGCACGAACTTGGAGGTCAATTCACGGGTCCGAAACGTGAAACTCTTGGCGGTTACCAAACGTTTGTTTCAATAAATCTATTCTGGCCAACATCATTTTTGAAGAAGTAGGGCCAATTAATTCGACCAGCCCACATTGCACACCAAACAGTCAGTTTTTTGGATGTAATGGTGTCTCAACATACACTTGAGGTTTATCCTCACTCCAAATACAGCATTTTTGTTTGTTGACATAGCCGTTCCACCAAAAGTGAGCTTCATTCATCATTTGTATTTTACTACTCATGTTTTTCCTAAATGTTTATACCCACACCATCCGAGATCTACCTTGTATTGTCAACAAAAATGCCCTGATGTCCTGGGCTAGAAGAGTGTAATCACTATAAATTTTTTTTATTAAAATACGATAATAGTTAATAATTTTGCCTGCATGGGATTCCTCCCTAATGCCAATTAAGAAAAACAAGAAAAAAGTGATTTGAATATGCAATAAAAATATTTTTATAAAATTAGCCCAATGCAGGAAAAACAAGTGATTTCTTTCCGTTTTACATCAAACTAAAAACAACATACAAAAATAAAATTTAAATTATTACATTCGGGAGTATTGAGGTAAAGTGAATTAATAAATTTAACTTTATGTTTACCATTACTAGAAACGTCGGTCCTATATAGCTTTTGTATGTGTGCATGTTTACAGCAAAAAAACCATAAAAAAGGAAATATTGAAAGGATATTTCACATAAAATACGCAGAAGTGAGATGTGCGAGTGATTTATCACGATAAAGAAGAAGCTGAGAACGTGTGAATGGGAGTGTGCTTGGAGTGGGAATATATCATTGAAACTAGTGCTCGAAAATAGTGGTTGTGAAAGAATGCAACATCTGTTATATGAATTTACGATCAAATTCTTTGTATTGTGGTGTACAAACAACGAATTCGATTTGTTAGGATTTTATTTCTGCTTTAGTATTCTCCTCTAATCAATATTTTCGGCAACGCTGCTTTCAATCGATGCGTAAAACTATTCTCTTTGCCATATTTGAAAGGCCCAAATGGATACGCCGTACGTTATTGCAAATTCCGTTTCATCTGTCTTGTACGTTTTAGGAACCCCTTTTTTATTTAGAATTTTGACAGTATCTAATAGTAGTAATTACCTATGCTAAAATACATTATATATATATATATATATATATATATATATATATATATTATATATATATATATATATATATATATTATTGTGACATTTAAAGTCTTGGTGCGCCAAGCAATTAATTGGCTAATTAATTAATTAATCAATTGAAATTATTTAAATGATATGATTATGACTCTATCACACTTTTTAATTCTCTTATCTCAGGGTTAAATTCGTGCTTCAATATCTATGCTATTACATGTGAAAGGTAAGGTCCAAAGAATACCGGAATAATAAAAAACACATATGATATAACACTATATCTTGAAATAAAAATAATGAAATAATTCACACTCAAATGTTTTCAATAAACAAAATCTCATATAATGATTCTCAAAATTTTTGTTCTACGTACGTGAACCTTCAAAATTAATGGTACAAACAATATTAGTTGAAATCTCAACATCCAAATACTATTCTAAATCTCCTAATCAAAATATTTATATCCTTTCTAAATTAAGTGTAAAAATTGTGTTATCAATGAAAGAAAAACTGCAGAAAACAAAACTATCTCTCTCTGATGATGAGTGGTCCAAATCCTTGTTATTTGTAGACTATACTATTTACTTGTGGCCGCTCCCTAGGTAATCAGCAATCTTACAACAAATTACTGCAAGTATATCGTCCTTAATGATCTCCTTCAAATGCACGAATCGTTCAAATTATGCTAGCTTCTTCTTCTCTCAATAAACTGAATCTCTCGTTGGCCTGATTGAAAATGACTCTTGTAATATCTTTTCTTTACGATAAACTGAATCTCTCGTTGGCCTGAACAGTGACTCTTGGAATATAAGTAGAAAAATATGACTTACAATATTTTACTGGATCAGCTTCTGTCAGATACACTAACTACACGAAAACTCACAAACTTTCACTGCTACTGCTTCCTACCTCTGGGAAACTACCCGAGAACAACGGCCGTTCGCCTTGCACCCTTGGAAACCAACTGATTATCTTTTCTCTCTCCAAAATCTAGCTAAACTTTCATTCCTACATACCTATCCCACCTTTTTCAATCTCCGCCAATCAAAGCTCGTCACAATTCCCCCATTTTTTCATTTCGATAACAAACAAATTCTTACCTATAATTATAAAATTTCCTAAAACTTATTTACAAATAATAATTTTCTACAATTCTTAAAAACTAACAAAAACCACTTTCTAAAATCTATTCTATTGTCCTTAATCGCTGCCTTAATGTATTTGGAAAACCCGGTTCAATTGTCTTTGGATTTCACTTAAAATTATGCGGGTCACTATATTATAACAACAAGTATATTATAACAAAGAAGATAATTTATGCATAGCTTACATTTTGTTTAATACAGGTAATCCAAAAATTTAAATACTTTCCTTCTTCGAAATGTTTGTTGGTTATTATCCTACTTATCTGATTTATTTTAATGTTTTTGAACTTTGAATTATTTTAAACACACCAATATTTTTCTCGATTTTACATATCATAACAATATATATATATATATATATATATATATATATATATATATATATATATATATATATATATATATATATATATATATTGTTCGGTAATCATTCATTGGTAGACGAGCCAGGTCGAGCTTTAATTGGTTCATGTCCTTTTCCCTGGTTCCCTTTTCCCCTCGTTACATGTGGCAACGATGTAATTCGGCATTCGGCATAAACATGGATTGGCTTCAATAGAGAGGCGAGAGACAGTTGGTTGAACGAAGACATGCGACCACGTTGGTGACCACGTGCAGAAGTTATCGTGAAAAGTTTCGTTTCGTGATATGTTTGCCGGCCAAAATATCTTGTAAGTACCTATTTTTCTTTTCCTATATTTTTGCTACCATTTATAGCTCGATTGGATATTATCAAAAGACCTACGGAATTTACACCCATTTTTAAATCTCCTCCGCTTGTAGCTATCGAAGGAAAAAATTTTGCTATGAAAAAAATTTACATATGAGTCTAAAGGCTGAATTTATTTTTTTTTTAGACAATTACTTTTCATATTCGTACATATATATATATATATATATATATATATATATATATATATATATATATATATATACACACATACACACACATATGCAGAGTGTTTCAAAAAATAAGGTATCTCCTTTTCTTTACGTTTGTCATGCGAAACTGACATTCATTCACTGTTATGACGATAAGTCAACAATAATTAGATTTGTGAAAGCTTGTTATTTGTAAAATTAGATATTGTTATTCAAAATGTACTCAAACTTACTTTGAATACAACGACATTTTCTTAACCTTAGGCGAGTGTTTAGGAAACTCTAGTGCTGCTTTTACGCGTTCTGCAGAAAAGTTTTCTGGAGGAAACTTATCAAGTCAAAACCATTTAGAGTCTTCAACCGTGGTTGTGTTTAGTTGTATTCACGAATGGCTTACTCAATTGTGTTTGTTTATTATTGTTATTGTTTTGGAGTGTTGTGAATTCGACCAAACTGATTCTAAGTTTATGCCAGATTTGCTTAATAATTCTTTTGCTTTGAAAATAAATATTGCAAATTTAATCTTCCACCATGACACACATTTGCGAGAACTGCTTTACAAAAATCGCTGAACTCTACAAATATAATAAATTATGTTGCAGTGGGGATTGTTGCAGAAATTTTTGTATAATGCTCTGGGCTTAATAAAACGATCCAAAAGCCCTATTAGACCAAATATTTTTTGCACATGTGCCTCGCCAAGCTTAAAATATTTAAATGAAAAAATATGCAATTTATCAAAAAATCAAATACCTTTGGAGAACTTTGAAGCCGCAATTCAAGTTACTAAAAATTGATCTGCCTCTTTTCATTGAGACATACTATTTATTTTAATTCCAAAATAGGGAAGGACAGCTTTGAAGACATAGTTAGACCCTATGATCTTGGAACAAGGAACGAAAGGGGCGACCGACTTATACAATGTTGTCAAGAAGAAAACATAAGAGTTACCAACACATGGTTCCAACTCCACCCCCGTCGCCTTTATACTTGGAAATCTCCAGCCGATAGAGCTCATAACATAATAAGAAATCAGATAGACTTCATTCTTATAAACGGTAGATTCAGCACAACTGTCAAAAGAGCTTGCACATACCCTGGAGCAGATGTCCCTTCTGACCACGTACTATTAGTGGTCGTCATAAAGATCGCTCTTTCATGCAAGAACAAGCCTGAAACTCAACAACAGATAGCACTGGATAAACTGAAAGACACAGTGATACAAGCAGAAATAAGCAATGAAATAAACGCACACATTCAAATATTGACGACAAACATTACCGAAAATCTAACACCAACATGGAATACGATAACAAGTGCTGTAACAGACATCATGAAAAACAACTTAGGGTACAGACGAAATAACAAGAGGCAAAAATGGATGACAGAAGAAATACTATTACTAATGGAAGAACGACGAAGACACAAGAATGACCAAGATTACAGCAATAAGTATGAAAACATTAACAGGCAAATAAAAGCAAAAATAAGAATAGCAAAAAATGAATGACTTAAGCAACAATGTATCGATCTAGAACATTTACAACGACAGCACGACGACCGTAATTTACATAAAAAGCTTAAGGAGACTGCTGGAATATACAGAAAACGAAGACCAACTACCATAGTTAATCAGGATAACCAGATAGTGCTGGGTGAAAAGCAAAAAATTGATATATGGGAAAATTATATCCAGGAGCTCTTCCATGACGAAAGACCCATGAGTGAAGTTTATACAGACGATCAGCTGACTGGCCCTTCAATTACCAAAGAGGAGGTAGAAAAAGCAATATTAAATTCAAAAAACAATAAGGCACCTGGACCAGTTGAGATCCCGTCAGAAATACTCAAATTACTAGATGAAAGGGGAATTTCAGCACTACACAAAATATTTAATTTAATTTATGAAACTGGCTGCTTTCCTCAACAGTGGTTACGCTCTACCTTTATTCCCCTGACCAAGAAAGTCAATGCAAAAAGATGTGAGGATCACAGACTCATTAGCCTGATGAGTCACACTTTAAAGATTTTCTTAAAAATACTACATCAAAGATTATACAAAAAAATGTGAATGGTACATCAGTGATTCCCAGTTCTTGTTTAGGCAAGGTTTAGGAACACGAGAAGCAATAGTAGCAACACAGGTGCTGATCCAAAATTGTTACGATCAGAGGAAGGATGTGTTCCTATGCTTTTTAGATTACCAAAAAGCGTTTGATCGTGTCCAACACCACAAGTTAATGCAGATTCTCAAAAAAGTTGATATAGACCAAAAAGACATAAGATGCATTGAAAACTTGTACTGGCATCAAACGGCACAGTTAAAAATAGACAATTCTATATCCAAACCCATACATATAAGAAGAGGCGTTCGACAGGGATGTGTGCTTTCCCCTCTTTTATTTAACATTTATTCGGACGCCATGTTTCAAGAGTCTTTGGAGGATGCAGAGATGGGAATCAAGGTGAATGGAGTATTGATCAACAAGATACAATATGCTGATGGTGGTGTCTTAATTTGTGACAACATAGTCGATCTTCAACAACTTGTCACTATAATCGGAGAATACAGTAAGCGAATGGAATTAGAGATTAATACCAAAAAGACCAAATTCATGATCATCTCCAGAAACTTGGATGCACTTGGATGGTGGAAAAACTCCACCATAACACTGAATACTAAATCCATTGAAAGAGTGAGTAAATTTAAATACCTGGGATCGTGGCTTTTTGAAGACTGGGCATCGGACTGGGAAGTAAAATGTCGCATTGAGCAAGCTCGACAAGCTTTCGTAAAATTCAAGAAGGTACTGACTTGTTCAGAGTTCGATCTTCAACTGAGACTAAGGTTTACTAAGTGCTACGTATGGTAAGTGCTGCTATATGGCGTAGAGGGCTGGACACTCAAAACGAGGGATATAAACAGATTAGAAGCTTTCGAAATGTGGCTCTATCGCCGTATCCTAAACATACCATGGACAGCAAAAATCACAAATATAGATGTCCTTAAAAGAATAAACCAAGAACACCAACTTTTCGAAACCATTAAGAAAAGGAAAACGGCGTATCTAGGTCACATCATGCGAAATGAAAAATACCAGTTACTCCAACTTATAATCGAGGGTAAAATTAAAGGCAAGAGAGGAATGGGACGCAAGAAAATGTCCTGGCTCCGAAACATAAGGCAATGGACAGGGATTAACGACATACAATCTCTGATACATATTGCAAGAAATAGAGAATTAATGGAAAATGTGATCGCTAACATCCATTAGTGGATTTGACAAAAAAAATGACGAGACCCATAAAATAAATAGGCTGCTAAATCCTGACAATATTTTAAAATCTTGAAAGGCAGATGAAATATTTTCAATATATCGTCAGTTTTTTTCAGCCGTTCTGAAAATACTATCGATATTCAAATCCAAGACTTAAATTCAACTGAGATTAAGATGGGGTTGAAAGGCTCTCTTCAAACGTCAGTAAAATATCTAATCAAATAAGGAATCTTACCAACAAATTATCTACTGTACCAACAAAAAAGGAGTATTAAAGAAAAATACAAATATTCATATACAGGGAGGTTCTTAAGTAATTGTACAAAAAGAAACCGTAGATTCTACAGTAGTGATTGCAGGTATAATCAATCCACTACTTACTGACCAACGGCTTAGGGCGGATGAGTTGGTGAGTGGTAGGACATTCTTTTCTTCTGGGGTTGAGAAATCGTTTCCGAAGGCGAATGAATCAACAAACAATGGTCAATGGCATAAGAATGCAGAAGACAAAGGGAAACCACTACATTAACGGCTCTTAGAGCACCACCAGGAAAATCATCACAAAATTGACACTGTAATTGCAAACCGTTACTAATCATGGAAAGCGGAGGCCAAGATTTGGCAGGATAGGAGAAACACATTTATACCACGAGGCCTCTGAGGTCGTAAACATACGAAAACCTCGTAAAGAAATCTGAAAAAATAAAGAAATCTAATTTTAGAATGTGCGAATGAAAACGTGGAATGTTCGAAGTCTATTTGCGGCTGGGAAACTTGACAACGCAATTCAACAAATGAAAAGAATGAAAATAGACCTACTGGGAATCAGCGAAATGAGATGGCCAGAGTCAGGATCATGTAAAAAAGACGGAAGTGTATTATATTATTCCGGTAACAGTACAGAAGACCCGCCTCACAAAAATGGTGTAGGTATATTAGTAACATCAGAACTGAGTAAATATGTGACCAATTTCGTACCGGTCTCGGATAGAATAATATTACTCCAAATAAATACTTAACCATTTAAAACTAACATACTTCAAATCTATGCCCCGACTGCAGATAGAAAATATGACGATGAAGTCGACAAGTTGTATGATCAGATCCAAGACATCTTACAGAAACTTAATAAACAAGCAATTTTATATATTACAGGCGACTTCAATGCAAAAATTGGGGAAGGTCGACGAGGTCAGACTGTAGGTCCTTATGGTTTAGGACAACCTAACGATCGAGGACAGAGATTGTATGAATTTTGTAAGGAAAACGATATAATCATTGCAAATACCTGGTATAAACTACCCCAGCGACGATTATACACTTGGAAAGCCCCATTTGATGATGGCAATAACCCTGAGTCTTCAAGAAATCTAATAGACTATACACTTGTTGTTAAGTAAGGACCTACTCGCGCACATCATAGTTTAAAACCTACAAATTGTGCGCCTGCGTCACGATCCACCACGAGCTAACCGAACGCGAGCCAGGAGAGAGGGTGGTTTACGCCGGGAAGAAGAGAAGCCAAGAGCCAAGACGACATTGACGACAACCCCGCTTGGATGAAGATATTTTTAAGTTATATATTTAAGTTATTATTGTACAGTTAGTTTGTTGTTTATAGTGTTTATTTAATAAATTTATACGTGAAATTCTCAAAATACTTCACACACGCACTTCCACTTGTAAACGAGCGTTTCCGAAATGCCGTCAAAAAAGTCACTACATATCCTGGGGCAGATATTGGATCTGATCATCAACCAATTGTAACAGATATTACACTAAGGTTAAAACGAATTAAGCGACAAAAACCAAAAACCAATGAATTTAACTTTGACGATATAAACATAAAACATAACATTAAAAAAGAATTTAACAATATAATAAAAACCATCGAAGAACAACTAGAAAATCCAGAAGAACTATGGAGTGAATCTAAAAACCAAGTTAACGAAATCTCCACAAACAATGATTATAAAAAAAATTAATCAAGAAAAATAAATGGATGACAGACGACATCTTAAAATTAATGGAACAACGTCGACTGATAAAATCTAATGTAACAGAATATAGACACCTGCAGAGAAGAATAAAAAAGAAGATCAAATTAGCCAAAGAAAAATGGATGAGAGAAAGGTCGACGAAATGGAGGATGTAATATCTAAACACGACTTATTTAATGTGCACAAAAAACTAAAAGAAATGAGTAATATATTTAAAAAACGAGTTCCCTCTGTGCTCGTTGACAATAATAACAAAATTATTGTAAATGAGCACGAAATAAGAAAAGAATGGCAGCTGTATATATCAGAGTTGTTTGAAGATGACAGGAATAATATTGCCGAATTCTACCAAAACTGTACTGACGACCCAGAAATTATGAAATGCGAGGTAGAACACGCTATAAATAATGCTAAAATTAGAAAAGCTTGGGTCCAGATGATACATCAACTGAGTTGCTGAAACTAATAGAGAATGATAGATAACATAAAGATAGTAGTAAAACAATTCAATATGCATAGTAGCCTCGTATTTCCGTGAGACTGTGCAAAAATATATGTATCTGTAATAAAATCATTCAACAAAAAGGTACTCTACCAGGAGTCTGTAAAATTATCAATGATTCAGACGTATAATAATACAAAGTTTCCAGATTCCACTCGATATTAACATTCAGACGTGCCTGGTATAATCTTTTAAAATATGAACCAGATATGAACAATCATCCAATTAAGTTTTCATCGAACTTATGATAAGTCCACGTGGACTAACGGCCAATGAAAACATCGGATATCGCTGTTATGACAAATCATAATGCCATTATCTTTTGTCGGTAGACTTATTCATACTTGGGGTAAGATTATATCAGTATTTGACTGAGCTTACGGAGTCATAAAATAAGGGATCAGGTTTCGACCGTCCAGTGCCGAAGGCACGGGACGGGGAACACTTAGGTAGGCAAATTTTTATATTTTATTTTTAAATTGCGGATATGACAACAGATTTTTGGGAGACAAGAATATTTTTAGTAAAATCATAACTGCTACAGCGTTCAGTTAAATTCAAATTTCAAATAGTGAACCGCAAGTTAGTTTGGTAGTGACTTTTTTCAGTGTTCTTTATACGGAAAACATTTTATATTTTACGTTTTTTACTTTTTTTGATACGTTTTTACGTGATTATGTTTTTATACGTTTGATAATTTTAAAATATTGCGTCCGTGGTGCGATAATAATTATGTAGCTGAAGAGACAATGGAACCCTCTAATCGATTGGAAGATTTACAAAGGCGTGTAGTAAAACGTAAGCGACATTTTCAATACCTTTCTGATGATGCCAAACGTATGCTAAAAAATGTTTATGAAGGACTGTGTGCTGAATTGTCTAAATCAGAGGCAATTGCAGAAACATGTTTTTTAACCAGAGTGCCCAAAGCAACCTGCTACAAAATTATAGGAGAAACATCTTCTTCTAGACAGAAGAGAAAGGATTGTGGCAAATTCAGAAAAATAGAACCGCACTTAATTGAATCTATAACTAGAACAATATACCAAATGTATGCGGCTAATATTTTTCCAACTATTGAAAGCCTTCGAAGTGAATTAGTTCGAAAGGGCATTCCCTCGTGTTCAGCAACAACACTTCGATTATTTCTTAAAGCCAATAATTTTAAGTACAAAACTATAGACAAGAGACAGACATTAATGGAAAGTACTAGAATAATTTCTTTAAGAAACAATTATATCAGACAGATAACTGAGTATCGAAAAATGAAACGAAATATTGTTTATTTAGATGAGACCTGGTATGATACTCATGACACCGTGAAAAAAAAGTTGGACAAATAATAACAAAAAGTGTTTCAACTCAGTACCGCCCAATAAAAGAAAGAGGATTATAATTTTACACTGCGGTGGAGAAAATGGATGGGTCGACGATGCATTATTAATATCTGCAAAACAAATTAAAAACGCGTCTCTGGATTATCATGACGATATGGAAAGTTCAATTTTTGAATCATGGTTTGAAAAATCTCTTCTTCCGAAATTACTTAAAGATAGTGTGATTATCATGGACAACGCATCATATCATTCAAGATTAATGAAAAAAACTCTAAATAATAGTTGGAATAAATTAAAAATTCAGGAATTTTTATTCACGGAAGATTTGTATTTTGAGACATCTTATATTAAAAAGCAATTGTTGGAGGTTGTTCATAGTAAACAGTACGAAAAGAAATATGTTGTTGACAACTGTGCTCGTAGTAACGGGCATACTGTGTTTAGACTTCCTCCTTATTATTGTACATTGAACCCAATAGAGTTAATATGGGCTCAACTTAAAGGAAATATAATGAGAAGAAACGTTGCTCCAAAATTTTTTGTCTACTGTTCTCCAGTTAATTAGAAGAGAAGTCACAAAAATTACAGCAACCAACTGGAAAAATGTAATAAAAATAAAACATGTGATCGGAGTGGAAAATGACTATGTTAAATATTTACCAGCATTAACCAAATTACCTATAAATTTAGATGATACGAGTGATACTAGTGATAACAGTGATTCTGAGTAGATAGTAAGTACTTATTAGGTGTTAGTTGAAACCTTTATTTCTATTTTAATTGTAGATATTCTCATTTTGCTTATATATCTTTGAAAACAAGGTATAAACACACTTCTTGATAGGACAAAAATTATTAATGTTTTAGGGGAGTATGTCAACTGAAACTGTCACTGTCATTATCGCTGAATAACTACTATTATTAACAATGTTTTATATAGATATTATTATTTTACAATAAGTTCTGTTCAGTCGAGTCGATTAGTGTTATCACTCCCAAGATATATCACAGAAGTTAAAAACACCGATATTTTTTATTTAAACTTTATAGAAAATGAAACTTTTTGGTAAATAAAATTAAATAAAAGTAAAAACTTTTATTTAATTTAAAATTAGATATCTACGCTACTGTTCTACTACTATGTACTACAATAAAATAGTGGTAACTCTAACAGCGTTGCCATTTTACTAGTATTTTGCTTGCTTTCGTTCCTGTAAATTTTCTCACGAAATTACGTGCCGACTATAACACCGGAGTGATTCCCGCAGATTGGCTCAAATCCATCTTTGTCGCAATACCTAAAAAACACAATGCGAAAAAATGCTCAGAATATCGATTAATTAGCCTAATAAGCCACACTCTTCAAATTTTTCTCAGAATACTTTACAACAGAATTAGACACAAATGCGAAGAAGATCTTGCAGATACCCAATTTGGTTTTAGAACTACTATGGGAACTAGGAAGGCACTTTTTGCTCTTAACATCCTATTACAAAAATGCCGTGACCAAAGAAAAGACGTATTTGCATGTTTCGTGGACTTCGAAAAGGAATTCGATAAAGTACAGCATGTAAAATTGATGCAAATACTGAAAATATCGGAATAGATGACAAGGATATTCGTGTACAATATTATTGTACAATCCATAACTAAAAATTATTTTATTACGGTCCTGTCACACAGGCCTCAGTTATCACTATCAGTCAACGACTTCGGGTAGAAGTTCTACCGTAAAACACTTCACTTGACAGACACATTCCAAGAGAGAGTCTTACACATTACACACACTCTCAAATTTTCTATATACTAAATTATTCTCTAAAAAACATACCTACTCGCTCCAAGTAAATTCCTCTAGTTTCATGCTATCAATTCTAAGCCTGGAACAGTTTACGGTAATAAACAGACATTTTGTGACTTTTAAAACCAATACAGTGTAGTGAACTGGAACTGGAAACATAGATTGGAAACTACCTGTACCTAATACGCTAAGAGAGCTCTCTCGAAGCAAGAAAAACTACGCTACGATCACAGGAAACCATAAGTGTTTTTGAATAACATTTGAACTGTTAAACTAAAGTGTTCTCATATTGCAAGTGGATTGTACCAGGTTAAACGTTCTCATTATTTCCTATACTCTGCCATTCTAATTTCTCAGCATTTAATACGATTTAAATCACCGTTACCCCCTGTTCCAACCAGCAAAAAGTACCCTATGGATTTAAAACTCTAAAACCTTATTTATTAAGGTTTAAATCGCATGGTAGAAACCCCATATATTATATTACATTTTTATAATTATCATTTCGGGATATCATTTCTACCAGTGCCGATAAAATTCGTGTCATTTAAAATTTGTAGTGGAATCAAACTGCTATCGTAAAAATTGGGAATAACTACACCAACGAAATCTCTATACAACGACGAGTCAGACAAGGTTGTATTTTGTCGCCAACATTGATCAATGTTTACTCAGACCAGTTATTTAAAAAGGCACTTGAGAGACAACCATATGGAATAAAAATTAACGGGGAACTACTTAATGTGATTAGATATGCAGACGATACAGTAATTCTATCAGATAATATTGAAGGTTTTTAAATTCTGCTTGATCGTATTTACGAGGTAGGAGAGGAAATGGGTATTCAAATAAACTCAAACAAAACCAAATTTTTAGTGTTTAGTCGTGACCCACATTCCAATGCAAAGCTTCAATTAAACGGAGTCCAAGTTGAGAAAGTTCACAAAATGACATATTTGGGAACTGTGACTCTCAGTTTAGAACTAAGGCAAATAATGGTTAAGTGCTATGTTTGGTCCATACTTGTGTATATAGTAGGACAATTTTCAATTAAAGGTGACTATTCTACAAATTGAACTAAACGGTAGCGGCAACCATGAAAAATTTCATTAGTAAATTCTTACCGGGGTCATTTTTATTGTGTATACTTCGCCCATGTAAATATGTAAATTTGTAACCCATGTAAGATAAATTTGCCCCCGTAACAATATAAATTGGTGCGATTCACGAGTGTCGAGTGAGACAAGTTCATAGAATAGTTTGGAACATCGGTAAAATTATCAATATTTTGCTGGTCTATATATATTTACGTTTTTAGAAAGAATGTTAATTAGAGAAATATGATATCTTAGTTTATTGAAGTTTATGAAATATGATATCTTCCAGATTTTACACATATGTACATAGGCGTAGTCTATTAATGGGAATATATTTATTAAATATACTTTATTATTAACTTTAAAATAGTTTTTAGGTAAGTAAAGTAAATTTGAGGCCAGTTTATTCTTTATATAGTATTAAACCCTTAACGGCCGCTCAATATACAAAGAGAAATTTGACAATTAATTTATTAGATTGGATTAAAAACACAAATTAGGAATAAATTACAACCAAAAAGATTTTTTTTCTCATTTTTAAGGAAAACTGTACAATTTTTAATAAAGAAACATATTGTATCTTAAACGTAAATTAAATTTTAAGGTAAAAATTTTTGAAATATGGGGTGTAGATGCATTCTACACTTTTTACATAAAAAAAATAGTATTACTTTTGTACATCCTACATTTTTGCATTATCGTCTCTTTTTATAATGTGGCCAATATTGTCGAATCTGGTTTCATCTGGTAAAGCAAATTTAGATTGACGCCCATGTACTGACACTGATGTAGCGGTTTCTTTACTTTATAAATTAAAATTATAAATCTATGTCGGCTCATGGTTTCTCTTATAATATGCACTTCTTTATCCTCATCCTTTGACCAATGCATATCAACTTGAAGCAGAGTGTAAACCAGATAATATACATATGCTAATAATTTTTTTAAATCTATGTTATTCATTTCAAAATTGTGACGGTTATTCTCAATTACTTTTTTATCAAAAAGAGTGAAAAAACTTCAATATATGACTTGCCTACATGGTTGGCTTTTATATTGTCTAAATATCAATCAGACTGATGTTGAATTACTACTGAGCACGAAAGAATATCCGTTATTACAACTTGAGATAAATTTGGATTTACTATTTTTGCCTGGTTTTTCCCTTGGACGTTTTATCTGTGGTTCAGAGGAATATCATAATCAGAATCGTTAGAATTTCCAATCACTTGTATTTCATATGTACCTGCAATATCCGATTTTATTGATTCTTCACAAATCACATTATCATCAATCTCTTCAAGGAATACATTAATATACCAGCAAACGAATGGGAAAGATACCTGACGGAACTGTTTAAAGCAAAGGAAATAATAATCAACACAATAACGTACCTGAACTAAGAGACGAAATAGAAATCAGTTTTCACGAAGTAGAAATAGTCATAAATTCACTCAAAAATAGAAAGTCACCAGGACCAGACGGAATAACCAACTAGCTTCTAAAATACGGATGAGAAAGTTTAACCCTAGAGATGACAAAACTTATACAAAAACTAATATTGCACTGCAAGATACCAGACGCATAGAGAAACAGCATAATGATACCAATGGTCAAGAAAGGAGATAAAGAAGACCCCAACAATTATAGAGGTATAAATCTACTGAACACCGCACTTAAGCTTACCACAAAAGTCCTAACCAACAAAATCAATAAACTAACAACTTTATCAGATGAACAACAAGGATTCAGATCCGGATGATCCTGCGTAGACGCCGTATTTGTACTAAGACAAATCACAGAAAAGGCCATCATATCTATGTTTTATAGACCTGACAAAGGCTTCCGATCGCATCCAAGTCGAAGACGTCTTACACCTACTGTATAAAAGGAACATACCAATCAATATTATACAAACCATCGAAAGCATCTACTTCCATAATCGAATACAGGCAAAGATAAATGGAAAACTAACACAGTGTATAACAGTACAAAGCGGAGTCAGACAGGGTGACTCGTTAAGCCCACTTCTCTTTAATATATTAATGGACGAAATAATACAAGCAGTACGTAAAAGTCATGGTTACAGAATTGGGAACAAAGAAATCCAAATATTATGTTATGCAGACGACGCCGCATTAATCGCCGAGACAGAAGACGACCTCTAAAGATTAACACATATCTTCAATACAACAGCTAAGAAATACAATATGATAATATCAGCGGAAAAATCCAAATGTATGACATTTAAATACCCACTACGGTGTAAAATCGAAATTGATGGGAAAATAATAAAGCCGGAAGCAAGGATATCTGGGAATAGATATAACTAGTTACGGAGATGTTGAAGAAGAAGTACGACAGCAAAGCTTAAAAGCAAGTAAAGCGGCGGGTTCTCTTAATGACACAATCTGGAAGAACAAACACCTAAGACAAGACACAAAAACAAGAGTCTATAAAGCAGAAATTAGACCTATATTACCATACACGGCTGAGACAAGACCTGACACATCTAAAACGAGACGACTGCTAGAAACAATAGAGATCAAAATACTCCGACGAATATCAAGGAGAAGTTTGTTGGATAGGGAGAGAAGCAAAAACATAAGAAGAGCATGCAATATAGAAGACATAAATGGATGGGTGACAAAACGAAAACAAAAGTGAAACAAACACATCAGTAAAATTGCGGAGGATAGAATAGTACGAATAGCACGAGATAAGTCACCAAATGGACGAAGAAGTATTGGCAGACCAAGAAAAAGATGGTGCGACAATTTAAACAATGGAAAGGAAGACTTGAAGAGGCTTATGTTTAGATGTGGACGTGAATGGCTAGACGAAGAAGAAGAAGAAGAAGAAGGAAGCTAATATTGAAGAAGAAACAGGCTTTAAAGCCTACAAACTAGAAGGAAGAAGAAGAAGAAGATCAATGTCTTCTACATCAGAAACTTTCTAATCTAATCTCGGCGGCAAATAAACCACATTAAGTGGCATTTTCACAATCTAAGTCTTCTTCTAACAAAGCTATTAACTCTTTAATAGTTAGTGCCATCTTCATTTCATATTTCGAGAATTTACTGAAATAAACAAATGCACTGCTATATAAACGCATTCATATGATAATAGTTTAGCTTACTTCATTTTAATTTATATGAACTTCATAATATATTTTCATATTTATATAAACAAATAAACACAAGCAAACTTTCAAATTAAGTTAAAAAAAAACAAATATAACGTTTACAGCACACAGTAATTCTATAAATAGAGAATAATGTGTAATGATGTGTAATTAAAATTGCAGATTGTTTTTAGTCTCGAAAAATGAAATGAATCGAAAAATGTCTTATCTGGGACATATAGTAAGGGGAAGTCGATATAAAATATTACAACTGATCCTTAAAGGCAAAATAGAGGGCCGTAGAGGTGTAGGAAGAAAACAAGTTTCTTGGTTAACAAACATTCGTGAATGGACGCAGATATCAAATGCAGAACAATTATTCCATATTGCAGAAGATCGAGAGTTGCAATGGTGATCGCCAACGTCGGATAATTCTGATATGGCACGCGAAGAAGAAGATTCTACACTTCTTTTTGTACATTTACTGACCACTCTGTATATATTCTCAGCAAAATTTTTGTCCTGTATTAATAATGTGCTAATATTTTATGAGACTTAGTTATTGGTGCAGTTGATCTTTAAAGTTTTAATACGCAATTTCCATCTTAATTCTTGATCATACTGTATAATTAAATAACAAAACTTGAATTATAAATCCTAATTATCAAGGTCCTCCTGCGATCCACCTACAAGTAAACTTGTAAATAAACATCTCGTAACCTGTTTATTTATGCATTTAGTCTGGGATTTAGAGTTACAAAGATTCGAAATAATTTAGTATGTGCCAGTCGCCCTTAAATTTACCCATGATCTTTATTTTAAGCTAGCAAAGTACAGTCAAAATGTAAATAAAGTCATTAGAGGACGGCGCCTGAAACTTCTCAATTACTTGCTTCTACTATGTGATTAGTTCTGGAACACATTTCTAACTTACTGTTTTCATCGTCGATTTATCTCGAGATACCTAACATTATAACCTAATTAACTAAAACCTCCCTTAATCATTCGACAACCACTAATGAATGGGTTTAATATATTTTGGTGAATTCCCATTTCCTAGGGGTTGCAGAGTTGACGATGATAAACTTGATTGGTTTTTTAAAGTTTGTCCTTGTTATTAAGTTATTAGTCATAGAACTTAAAATGGATAATTCCCAACAGTTGGCTGTATATCATATCTATTTAGCTAAACAAGTTTTATAATGAAGCAATAAACCTCCAATGTAATTGGTATATTTGTTAAAAAACACTAAAATAATGAAAACGTCCAAACGGATTACAATTCAAGTGTTAATTTGAAAAACAAAAATTAAATTTTTTGCAAAAAATGCACAGCTACAATTTGTTTTTTTTTTGTTTTTATTAAGTAAACCGCGTCAACCATGAAAGGTTATTGGCGGGAAAGAGTTGTACATGAAATTAGATGTTTGCTTATAACTACCATTTACAATTGATAACTTAAGTCTATTTTTTATATTAGATTGTACAATTTAGTTAGTTTTAGAAACTTAGACACTTTATCATAGTTACTATAGTTCAGAGCACATTTCAGATCACTTGGTAAATCACTTTGAAGTCGTTCCAGGTGATAGAGTGGACAACTAACAATAATGTGTTCGATTGTCAGAGGAATATCACAAACATAGCACAGTTTTTGTTGTTCTTTCTTCATTAGGTACTGGTGGGTTAACCTGGTATGTCCTATTCTTAAGCGATGTTGTATGACTTGATCTCGTCGTTTTTGTGGCATTATCCCTTTTGGTGACAAATTTGGGTTGATGCGTTTTAGTTTGTTGTCGTCAAGTTTTTTCCATCTCTCGAGCCATATTCTCATTGAAAATTCTTTGATGGTGTTTTTAATGTCGGAAAGAGGGATTTCTGGGAGCTCTTTATCTTGTTTATTCGTATAGCAGGCTTCTTTAGCTTCCCGATCAGCTTTTTCATTACCTATTATGCCTACATGAGATGGAATCCAAACAAATTCTACCCTTTTATTCTTACTGTAAAGTTCTTCGAGATCAATTTTAATTTGGCATAGTATTGGGTGGTTTGGGTAAACCCTTAATATTTCTTGTACTGCACTTAAAGAATCTGTGAAAATGACTGCTTCCAATTTGGGCTGGTTTGATATATGTTGTAAGGCTTTAGATATGGCATACAATTCGGCGGAATATATGGAGTACTCCTTAGGTAGCTGGAACTGATGTTTAATTGTTTCGTCAACGAAAGCTGCGCCTACCGTTTTCATTTCAGAAGTTTTTGACGCATCTGTATATATTTGGTAATATCTTTTGTACTTGTCTTTAATCGCTTGAAACCGTTGTAGAATTATATGTGATGAAGTATCAGATTTAGGATACAGTAGAAGATTTGTATTACATGTGGGGAGTTTTATGGTCCAAGGAGGAGGGTAGTTTATTTCATTGGGAATAACTTTCGGGAAATTGAAACCTGTAATTCTTTTACTAAATGATGCAGAAAGAAAGGGTTTTTGTTCAAAAATTAAATGAAAATTGTCAGAAAATGTGTGGGAGTAAGCAGGATTATTACAGTTTGCTCCAATTTTAGCTGCATATTGTAGGCTTAGTCTGTGTCTTCTAATTGAAAGTGGTGGTTCATCAGCTTCTACATAAAGACTTTCTACTGGACTGGTTCTGTAGGCTCCAAGTGCAAGCCTTAACGCGGTATTTTGTATGATGTCCAATTGCTTTAGTAAACTATCTTTAGCTGAACTGTAGACTATTGATCCATAATCTAGCTTGCTACGAATCTGTGTTTTATATATATTAAGTAATTGTGAGGTATCTGCTCCCCAATTATGATTGGCTAATACTTTTAGAATGTTCATATTTTGCATGCAAGATTTTTTAAGTTGTTGAATGTGGGTTTTCCAAGTGAGTTTTGAATCTAATACCATTCCCAAAAATCGATGTTCTTCTACATACTGCAAATTTTGATTGTAAAGTGTTAATTTTGGCCAAATTGTTTGTTTGTTTCTTGAAAAACATATTGCTTTTGTTTTGTTTGTAGAAAAACGAAGACCTGTTCTCTCTGACCACTTTTCTAAAGCTTTGATGGACTCTTGCAGAATACTAACAGCTATTCGGCTATTTTTATTGCTTACATAAAGAACAAGGTCATCTGCATATAAACCAATTTGGACAGGAGTATTAATGTTATCAACAACTTCATTCATTGCAATCAAGAAAAGTGTTACACTAAGTGTTGATCCTTGGGGAGTTCCATTATCTTGGGTATACGAAGTTGACAAATGATTATTAAGTTTAACTCTAAAATTTCTATCATAAACAAAATTTTTGATAAAAGCTAGAAGATTTCCGTCCACACCCCATTGTTTTAATCTTTTTAGGACATCATACTTCCACATAGTATCGTAGGCTTTTACTATATCAAAGAAGACAGCTAGTACTTGGTAGTACAATTTGTTTTAAATCTTACTTTTACTAAGATATTCATTGGAAATAATGTGAATTGTGTATATGAAAATCATTGTACGAAAAGTGTAAATACGAACTGTGAAGTTCTTCGCATTTTAAAGTTTAATTTCAGTTTATTTATAAATAGTTAAGAGACAATTACATGAAAAACCAGTAAGTGAAGACATCATATATTAGTTTTCATTAATATAACGTGATCAACCACTTTTTGGTTGATTTGTAATTTAACAATTATTAATAACATACGGATAAGAAGGCTTCGATGTTATATTTTCTCTACCCTTTTATATGGAGTTGAAGCTTGGACACTTAAAAAATTCAACACTAAAAATCTAGAAGCATTCGAAATGTGGTGTTACCGACGTATTTTGAAAATATCATGGATGGATCGCAAAACAAACGAACAAGTTCTCGAACAACTAGGAAAACAATGCGAAGTTTTAAATTCCATAAAAATCAGGAAATTGGAATACTTGGGGCACATCATGAGAGGTGAAAAGTACGAACTACTAAGGAATACAATGCAGGGTAAAATCAAAGGTAGAAGAAGCGTAGAAAGACGTAAAATCTCGTGGCTACGCAATCTCCGTGAATGGTTTGGATGCAGTTCAATTGAACTATTCAGGCGAGTAACCAATAAAATTATAATTGCCAGAATGATTTCCAATCTCCGATAGGAGTGGAACTTGAAGAAGAAGAATAACATTCGACTCAAGAATCATTATTCCAGTAAATAATTCCTCGCTTCTGTTTTGGGGGTTTTTGAATGGGCATAATCAGCATGGAGAAATTCCATATCCACTATCTCCAGAGGCAAAAATTGCCTCTAAAACTATGTATAATTTAATAAATCGAAATTTGTTTTCAAATCCTCGAATCGTGAACACTTCCAGGCTACTGAGTGTCCACACTTGTAATCACTGCATTTGCATTACACGTTATTTGTACATTTATGCTAGGAAAACCTTTTCTATTAATAAATGCGTCACCAAATTCTGAAGGTTTTTTAATTTGAACATGGGTACAATCCAGTGCGCCAATAACGGTAGGTATTTGGAATCGATTTGCCCACTTTGTCCTTGCTTCTTCCATACCTTCCAGGTTCGACGGAAACTTTATCCACTGATGTGATTTCTCAAAAATTCTGTCAGCAACATTATTTATGGTTTTACATACAGTCGTATGGTGAACGCCGAAATCTTCAGCAATACTTTGTTGAAATCCAGTATCACTAACGTATCGCAGGAAAATAAAAGAGATTACTTTTGCTCTAAATAAACTCTTTTACATTAAATAATTACTGTTCTTTTATTCAATTAATATTAAGTAAATACTTAAACACGAGGAAGTAAAAGCAATACTTATTTTTATTCAATAGACCCAATTGCTTGATGTTTTGAGGTAAATTGTGTAGAAGCTTTTGAAGAATAGGTTTTATTGGTATTTGTTTGTAATTGCGATACTTGTGGTGTGTTAGAGAGACCCTGAATATTAGGTTCTATTTTTGATTTTCACACGGGACATGTGTTTAAAAATAATACGGACCTGACTAGTAAAACAGCCTTGCTCAATATCCTTCTTGCACAAATGAAATATAAGTTCGGCTAAGTAGATCGATTTTGAAAATTATATAGATAAGGCTTTGGAGAGTCTTATACTGAATGATATTATAAACGATTCTTTAGGTACTTTTAATTTTAAGAGTGCGGAGATCTTCATCGGCAAAACAAAGCCCACTAAAAATCATATTCCTGTGCTTTGGTGGAATTTGAAGTGTAACGAAGCATTACATGCTCTTAAAATAGCTTTAAATATATTTAAGAAGCATAAAACACTCGAAAATAAAATTAACTACAAAAAAATGAAGGCTAGAGCTCAACATTTAATAAATCAAACAAAAAAAATCCAGTTGGACCCAATATGTCTCTAGCATTAACAGCTCCACTCATGTAAGAGAAGTATGAAAGAAAATACGTAAAATTTCTGGCATAAAGGGGTCATCCCCAATATCTAGTCTCAAAATAGGTAATCAAATTGTCACCTCTCCTCTTGAAATTGTTAATACATTAGCTCAAATCTACAGAGAAATCTAAAAGAAACAGGTCCTGGGCCTGACGATCTCCCAATTATTTTCGTAAAGCACCTACCCACTTCTGCTAAAAATTACATGCTTCAATGATTTAACTTCATCTGGCAGCGACACCATCACCCATCTGTTTGGTCAAAATCTATCATTCTCCCATTTCTCAAAACCCAAAAATCTCGTCTAGACCCAAATTCCTATAGACCGATAAGCTTAACTTGTGCAATGGGCAAGCTACTAGAAAAAAATATTAACTCAAGGCTGACTTGGCAGCTACAAAATTCGAACTTACTTATAAACGAACAAAATGGTTTTCGATAAAACCGATCCGGGATAGACAACATATTAGACCTGGAAAGTGATATTCATGAATCTCTGGCAACAAAACAGCATTATATTGCAGTATTTTTTGACTTAAAAAAGCATTTAATACATGTTGGAGATTCAACATTTTAAAAAAGTTACAGTCATGAAACATTCGTGGAAATTGCCTTCATTCTATTAAGAACTTTCTAGAAAACAGATCTTTTCGTGTAAGAGTTAACAACTACTAGTCCGAAATGCAGGAGGAAGAAAACGGTATCCCTCAAGGCTCAATTATTAGTCCTACACTTTTCTTAATTGCTATTAATGCCATTAATTACTATTTATAACTGGGAATAAGCCACAATTAAAGATAAAAATACGTTTATTGACGTTTCAATTTCCAATTCGGAAATCGTTCTCAAAATACAAACAGTAAATTAAACAAATTTTGTTTTTTGTTACATAATTTACAATGCCACAAGAAAATAGCTTCAGAACAATATTAATGCCATAATTAAAAACCTCAGAAAACCTTTAAAAGCTCGTTTATATGTAGATTACTTGGTGGTTTATGTAAAAGGCAAAGATATTAATTTAGCTTCAACAATGTTGCAAAGTTTCTTACAAAAATCGAAAAGTGGTCTCGCGTTACTGGTTTTCAATTCTCGGTTACAAAAACCGTTGGTATGGTATTTTCAAAAAAGAAATTCTCAAATAATCCCACTCTTAAGTTTTTCAATACATCGCTATCCTTCAAATCATGTGTCAAATTCTTAGGTATATGGTTTGATAATCAACTTACTTGGAAAGAACATATTAGACAATTAGTTTTGATTTGTCATAAGAAACTTAACCTAATGAGAACACTGTCAAATAGATATTGGGTCTCTGATCTCTCTACCTTAGTTACAATCTACAGCACTCTAATTAGATCAAAAATTGATTATGGATCAATCGCTTACGCCTCTGCTTCCCCCACATTGTTAAAACAGCTAGACTCTATTCACAACACAGCACTTAGACTCTCTTTGGCGCATTTCGAACGTCACCGGTGGAAAGTTTATATTCTGAAAGTGGGAGACTTCATTATATCACCGCCGAATTTCCTTAACACTTTCACACGCAACGTCAATAGCCTCAAATGTAAACAAACCTCTATTTAATAATACGTTCACTAATAAATATATAAATCTCTTTACCAATAGTACCAAACATAAGCCTTACTATGAGCGAGTACGGTGTTACCTGAGATGTCTTAATATCGAATTCCAATTACCTTTCCAATCAATATTAAAAGACCCTCTCCTTGGATAATTAATACCCCAAATATAAATACTGGTCTAACCCAATACGACAAACATATTAACTGTCACGCAGAGATTAAGAATAATCTAGATCTAATTCTCCGTCAGCATTACGAACATTGCTATAAAATCTTTACAGATGCATCTAAGTGTGATAAAGAAGTAGGTGCTGCATTCGTTACTCCAAGCGATACATATCAATTTCGTCTTCCAACCTTCTTTTCGATTTTCTCCGCTGAGCTCTATGCAATGTTTAAAGCTATCATGCATATAAATTCTAATAACATTCCTAACTCTGTTATCTTAAGTGACTCACTAAGCGCCCTTCAAACCCTTAAACAGATCTATCCTAAAGGTCCCCTTGAGAAACTGATAAAACTAGAACTCATGAAGGCTCAAGAAAATTCTAGGAGTATCAGATTTATATGGATTCCATCCCACATTGGCATTGCTGGCAACGAAAGTGCGGACCAGTGTACGACCTGCTGTAATTTGAACTTTCTTTTTGAGTCTGTACAAATAACAATCACTAGACATAATTTAGATTTACTATGATGTGCATATTTTGGTGTCCCATAAGAATACTATATTGTTATTTATCGATATATTCTATACTATTGCTATTTTTAGTTGTTCTATTTGATAAACAGATAATTTTATTCATATCTAACTTAAAAGTTTTCTCATTTTTATACAATTTTGACGCCAATATCGATCTTACAAATAAAATTCATTAAAATGCACATTTCAAGTAAAAAGCCTGAAATGAATTCGAATTATATTTTCGCATCAGCACAATGAAAATATCTTTTGCCAATCAGACCTTTCAAATCTGTTAATGCACCGTTAATCAATTATGATGAGGGTAAATATAAAATTTAAATATTTAGGCGCCTTAGAGATTCAATTCATTTCAACATTTCATCCTCATGTTTCCATTTATCCGGAAACGAGATGTTACAATTAGCTTATTTAATAATTTGAACAAATAAAAGCTGGTAGATTTCTGTGGTCTTAAAAATATTTTTTAAGTCAACAGGTCACAAGTAATAATAGTTATAACATAATTATTGTTAGTTTTATCATTCTTACTACTCCATAGAACATATGGACTGAATATAACACTCTTATCACTCCATAGAACATATGGACTGGATATAAATACCAGCAAAACCAAGCTAATGATCATCAGCAAGGAAAACATAACTGGAGCAAACCTGTATGTAAACCAAAATTGAATGTGTCTCACATTACAACTACTTGGGAATTATAATCAATGAGACGTGGGACCATACCCAAGAGATTAAATGTCGCATGGGAAAGGCAAAAAGTGCATTCTTGACTATGAGCTCTGTGTTAAAAAACCATGACCTCCCCCTAGAAACAAAAATAAGGCTCCTTAAATGTTACGTATACTCAGTGTTTCTGTACGAAGTAGAAACGTGGACATTGAAGGCGAAAACTCTATCAAAACTTCAGGCTTTTAAGCTATGGTTATACAGAAGGATCCTGAAGATACCATGGACAGATAAAGTCACCAATGAAGAAGTAGTACTTGCTGCAGTACTTGGGACATATAATGAGAAATAAAGGCAGGTACGAGCTGCTCCAACACATTTTGCAAGGGAAAATTGAAGGAAAAAGGGCCCCAGGACGAAGAAAAATATCCTGGCTTTGAGAGCATGGTATAGAAAGACCTCAACAACAGCTATTCCGTATAGCAACCAACAAAGTCATCATAACCAGAATGATCGCCAACGTTCGAAACGGACAGGCACCCTAAAAAGAAGAATCTCTTCTGTAACACATTATCAAAGAGATACCACGTGCTGTCTCGTCCAGCGCCGGTTCCAGACGTGACGCGAAGATCCCTAGGCAGTACTTGTTTACACTATGTTAATGGGTGTGGATTATGTTCCTATTGTCAAATATACAATTTTTATAACATATAATGTCAAGAGATGCAATTTTAATCCACTTAACTATCATACCTTTCTTTTCTATTCTTTTTCAGCCCACCTCTTTTTCTGATACAGATCCATCAGTTTAAATATGTTGGTAATTTTTGTACTTATCAATCTTATTATAAAATTGTTTAAGCATAGAGGAAGCACTAAGTTGATTAGTATTTGTTAAATTCATGTCCAAGAATGGTTTGCTGACCATCCAAGGGGGAGCAGTTAAAATGTTGGTTTGGTATATTTTACGGAAAATAATATTACTGGCCATGTATCTATTAAGTATTTCAGAGAAAAGGGGTTTAGATGCTTTTTTTAAGATATGTTATGAGGAAGCGAGAACCAAAGACATTGTTTCTGACAGGAATTTTATTATTTGCTGAAACGTTTGCAGCAAATGCTAGGCTAATGTGTTGTCTTCTTAATTCAAGAGAAATTTCTTCTACTAAATAAAGTAAGGTACCTGTAGGTATGGTACATGTTTGCTCTCGCCCTTTTTGTTGGAGGACTGTAAAAAGCCAACGGGCGTTTGAGCACTTTTTGTGATGTCCTATCTTTGTTGTCGATTGGATCGGCTGTAGGAAATTCACATTAAAATGACTATTTGAAGATTATTTATTTTAGAAACTGCATTTATTTGAATCATCACCCAACAACGCTAAGCGAAACGTAAAACTTCGTAAAAATGTGACAATGTATATATTTTTTCTGACTGATGTTGCTAGTTTTATGTCTCTATGGTAACTCACCTGTTTTCAGTGCAAACCTACTCTTTTTTACCGCGTGAAATAAAAAACGAGTTTTTAAACTAAAAACGGTCCACTCAAGGTTAAACATAAAATTAGGATCGAACATACCGCCGCCCTTGAAGTTATCTAGGGATACACTTCAATAAAGCAAGGGAGTGACTAATTATTTAAAAATGATTCGCTTAGGCTGTTGCTTGCAGAATTACAATGAAATATACAATATTTATATAGATGAACATGCTACATACAAAAAAAAACAAAACCTTAAAATTAGTTGTTTCATTTACAGTAAACGAGGAAAGACTATTTATTGTTCATCAGGTAACGGACACAGTTTAGTAACGCTACGTTTAACAATTCCATTTGGGGTAGAGACACTCACAACGCGCACAAGTCCGTCTTTGCCAGGATGGAGAGCACTTACGCGTCCACGGGACCATTGGTAGGGCGGAAGACTATCATCCTTCAGGAGCACCATCCGTCCTTGTAAGCTGGCAGTGTCTTTGCTATATCTCCACTTGGCTCGTTGCTGCAGAGTATGCAAGTATTCATTTTTCCACCGGGACCAAAAATGCTGTAACATACGCTGCAATAGCTCATATCGGGTGAGCCGGTTGATCGGCGAATTCTCGTAGTCTATAGCGGGAACCATATTGAGCGGATGACCAATGAGAAAATGGCCAGGAGTCAGTACTTCCATATCATTGGGATCGTTGCTCATAGGAAGCAAGGGTCGAGAGTTTAACACACCTTCAATCTGTACTAAAAGAGTATACAATTCCTCATAGGATAAAGGATTGGCATCGTTTATGACACGGTGCAAATGAGTTTTTACTGATTTTATAGCACTCTCCCATAGCCCTCCAAAGTGCGGAGATCTAGCGGGAATGAAATGCCACGTTATTTTATTTTCTTGAGAAAAAGCTTGGATTGCATTTGTTTTTAGCACATTGTAAATACCTTGCAGCTCGTTGTTAGCTCCAGTGAAATTTGTACCATTATCTGAGTACAACTCAGTGCATAGACCTCGTCTCGCAACAAAACGTCTTAAGATGCTTAAGAAGCATTCTGAAGTTAATTCGCTAGCTAATTCGATGTGAATCGCTTTAGTAGTCAAGCAAACGAATACGCAAATATATGCCTTAGTAAATCGACGATTTCGAAATTTAGATTCCTTAAGTTTGAATGGTCCAGCGTAGTCGACGCCAGAGCGCGCAAAGGGATGAGACATATTTACTCGAGAGGCAGGTAAATCCCCCATTAAATTGTTCATGGTTTGAGGATTGCTTCTAAAACATGGAATACATTTACTAAGAACATGTCTGACCGCATTTCTGCCGTTTAATGGCCAAAAGGATTGTCTGACGAAAGATAGCGTCGCCTGGGCTCCAGGATGAAGGTTTCGCTTATGCTCATAAAGGATAATTAATTCTGTCAGAGGATGCTTATGTGGAAGTAAAACTGGATGTTTTGCTGAGAATTGGATAGAAGCGTGTCTTAAACGGCCTCCCACTCTGATTAGGTTTAAGTCGTCAAGGAACACGTTCAGTGAGCTTAATTTACTGGAAGGTTTGACTCGACCACGAGCCTTTAATTGATGAATGTCCTCAAAAAAGCTTTCTCTCTGGACTTCCCTGATAATATGATGTGTGCTTTGGTCAACCTCCGTTGATGTGAGATTTCCAGTTATCCGGAATTCCCTTGAAGCTTTAGCATTGTGAATGAATCGAAAACAATAAGCCAGGACGTTCCGAAGTTTGATATAACTAGAATATCTATTGACAAGTGAGGATATTAAGGTTGAATGAGATACTTGAGTAGATAAAACAATGGATTTTGGATTAATTTCCATTAAATCTGGATCAGCAGTATGCGCTGTGAAGTTAGATATGTGATTGTTAGAGGGCCAAGTATCCTGAGATTGCAACAAAAATGAAGGTCCATGCCACCATAGATCACATTCATGCAATTCGGACGGACTAGCTCCTCTAGATATTATGTCAGCAGGATTTATATTGGAAGGTATATGATGCCACTCATCTACCTTTGTTAATTGCTGGATTTCGGATACACGATTGCATACAAATGTTTTCAAAGTGCGAGATTCAAGACCCAACCAGCATAGAACAATTGTGGAGTCGGTATAGAAATAAATTTTTGAGAAATTAAGTTCTAACGATTCAATTACGTTTTTAGTTAGACGAGCAAGAGTAAGGGCTCCACACAATTCTAGTCTAGGTAGTGAAATAGCCTTTAATGGAGCGACACGTGATTTGGCGCACAGTAAATTGCTAACTATGCGACCGTGTGTATCAACAGATCGTACATATATGCAAGCTCCATATGCATTTATCGAACTATCGGAAAAGCCATGTAGCTCAATGTAAATGGGATCTATCGTAGTGATTTGACGAGGTATATTAAAGCAGTTAACGAGAGTAAGGTTATCTATAAATGATTTCCAAATTTTATAGAGTTCCACAGGAATAGGATCATCCCAGTCAAGTCGTTGAATCCATAATTTTTGCATTAGAACCTTTGCTTGGACGAGCATTGGCCCAAGGCAGCCTAGAGGATCGAAAATAGAAGCTATGGTTGATAGAATTGTCCTTTTTGTAATACTGTATGGGTTCGGTTTTATCTTTGTGCTGTAGATAAATGAATCAGTTGAGGAATTCCAAGATATGCCAAGAGTTTTACTGTTTGGTGAATCGGTTATTATATATTCTTCTTTGTGATCATCTACATTTATATCTGATAGTAGAGCCATACTGTTTGATGAAAATTGCCTTAGATTGAAGCCATAGGAACTTAATATTGATGTTAAGTTTCGACGAAGAGCAATCAAGCCTTGTTCAGTTGAAGCACCGGTCACCACATCATCGACATACGTATCTAGGTTGAGCTTACGACTTTCTTCAGGAAATGTAGCAGAAGAATGTATAGAAATTTCCTTTAAGCATCTAGTGGCTAAATATGATGAACTTGCCAAGCCGTATGTCACGGTGTTTAACTGATAAATGTTAATTTCCTGGGAAGGATCATTTCGCCATATCACGCGTTGAAGATTACGCTGTGTTGGGTCTACCAACACTTGGCGATACATTTTGGCAATGTCACCGGTAAATACGAAGTTGTGCTGTCTGAATCGTAGCAATATGGAAAAGAGATCGCTTTGAACAACAGGGCCCACCTTGAGTGTATGATTTAGTGATATGCCGGTAGAAGTGGGACACGAGGCATCAAAAACGATACGAGTTTTAGTGGTAAGACTATCATTCTTTTCGACAGCATGATGAGGCAAATAATAGGAAGGAGAAAGATCAGGTTCTAGACCCGAAATTTTAGACATGTGTCCAAGTTCGATGTACTGTGACATAAATTCGACATAGGCTTGTTTTAGAATGGGATTTTTCTGTAGCTTTCTTTCTATTGATAGGAATCGTTTAAGAGCTATGTCGTAAGAATCGCCCAGTTGTGAAATTTGAGGTTTAAGAGGAAGACTCACTTGAAAACGTCCAGTGTCGTCCCGAATTGTGGTAGATTGAAAATGGAGTTCACATTCTTCTTCTTCCTTAGTGTATTTAGAAGGGATCGTGATATAGTTCTCTTCAATTTTCCAGAATTTTTCGATACTGTCCTGAAGAGGATCAGCCGATAAAAGAAAGCAAGAACTGGGATTAGAATGGTAGCAATAAGATTGTGCAGGAATTGGGCCACTAATTACCCAACCCAATTTAGTTTGTTGTAAAAATGGTTGACCTTTATTACCTTTTATTTGTCCAGAACCCATGAGGTTAAAGAATACTCCTGCACCGATGAGTAGGTGTACTTCAGAAGGATCATAGAACTGTGGGTCAGCTAATGTGATATTGTTGGGTATGTTAATATAAGAAGGATTGATTGAATGCTGAGGTGTTAGGTCGGTTATTTGATTAATTACGAGAGCAGGCATTTTGAAAGTGAAGTCTCCGTTTAGAGATTTTACTTCTAATTTTACACGCTTGGTAAGTGACGTTGTAACGCGATTTATACCCGTTATAGGTAGGTTAACATGTTCATATGGAAGATTTAGTTTCTCAAATAGTTCTTGAGTAATAAAATTTGATTGGCTTCCACTGTCTAGGATGGCTCTGGCCTGTAGGGGTTGTCGATTTTTGTCAAATGTTTTTACTACAGCCGTAGCTAACAGTATGAATGAATTGGGATTTTGGTTAAATGAATATAAGTTACAGGATGCCTGTGGTTCTCTAGAAGTGCTAGGATTATTTTGATGAGATTGCTGAGAATTAGATGTGGTAGATACATTGTTTTTAAAATGATGATTTTGCGACTCAGATTGAGTTCTATGTAAAAGAGTGTGGTGTTTATTTTGACATGTCTTACAGGAGTAGCTAGATTTACATTCTAAAGTTTTATGTCCGGCTCTTAAGCAATTTGTGCACAGATGAAGTTCCTTTACTTTAGCAAATCGGTCTGGTATCGGCATGGTACGAAACTTAGAGCAAGAGTAGATAAAATGGTTGTCTGAGCATAGACTGCACCTTGATGGCGCTTGAGTTAAGGTGGTAAGGGTTGAAGATTTGTAAGATGCCTTGATGTTAGGCTCATCTCTTTTATGAGATATCTTTTGGTGGAATTTTGTTTCCACTGATTCTAAAAATTTACATCTTTCCGACAAAAATTTTAGGAAATGTTGCACATCGGGTGATTCATTTCCTGTTGATACCCTTTCCCATTCCTTTCGAGAATTGATGTCAATTTTAGATGTTAAGAGATATATTAGAATCGTACTCCACTCGAAGACGTGTTCCCCTAAGTTTTCTAAAGATTTAAAATGGTTGACGAAGGTGTCTAAAAGTTTCCTCAGCGAATGAGACGACTCTTCTTTAGTAGGACTTAGCTCGAAGATGGATTTAACGTGAGCATGAATAATTGCTCTTTTGTTTTCATAACGGTCGCACAGTAGATGCCAGGCCGTTTCATAATTTGCTTCGGTTGCGGATAGTGCTCCAATAATCTGAGCGGCTTCTCCCTTTAAACTGGATTTAAGATAATAAAATTTTTCGATCTTATGAATAGTAGGATTGTTGTCAATAAGTGACTCAAAGGTTTCTTTGAAATTTGTCCACGTTTCGTAGGATCCAGAATATAGGGGTAATGGAATAGGTGGTAAATATGAATTAAGACGATGAGAGTTGAGCACTGGCGAAGATGACCTGGGTGGCTGATCCGTTGACATTCCTGCTGCTTGTTTGAGAAGTAATGTCGCTTTAGCTACTGAGGCATAATATTTGCTTTCGAACTCTTCTCGTTCATCATCTTGATTACCGAGGTTAGGGGTTGTATCAAACAGACAAATACGTTCAATGTCACACTGTACTTTTTCAAACTCAACAACTGACATTTTTAAAGCATCCAGACGCGTTCGCAATTCAAGACTGACTGTGCCAGACAAAGGAGTTCCACATTTTTCAAGGAAATTGTTAAAACGAGTCATTGTCGCTTTAATAGTGCCACGACGAGCTACAAGGTGTTTAAGGCTTTCAGCATTAGCCATTTTTATGAATTTATTTAAGCTAATAGGTTTAAGAGACGGTTATAAGGTTAATGTATTTTGGAATATACTAATTAATATGATAAATACATTGATCAATTAAATGCAGTAAGCATAGGTAAATAAGTAAGCAATAAAAAATAAGAGGTTGCAAATGAAGGTATGAGTTAGGTGTAACGATTGTGGTATGGCTATGTTGGGCCGAATGTTAATAATGCTTGGGATGTCTTTATTATAAATAAATTTGATTTAAAAATGCGTTAATTATATTATAAATAAACGACATTCCTTTCGATTGGTGCTGCTATGGGAGGCTGCTTATAGTATATGTATTATCTTATAAAGTGAATAGAATATTAATTAAAACCAAACCATATGCCAATAAATTATGTACTCTCAAAGCAAGATTAAAGTATGTGAATAAATATTCTAACCTTTATTTCTCGATGCTGCAAGCTGTAGGTACCAAATTCAGACGAAGCGATGTTTTCTTTGGGTGCTAAAATCCAGACGAAGTAGACCAATCTGGCTCGAAGACCAATGTTTGCTCTCGCCCTTTTTGTTGGAGGACTGTAAAAAGCCAACGGGCGTTTGAGCACTTTTTGTGATGTCCTATCTTTGTTGTCGATTGGATCGGCTGTAGGAAATTCACATTAAAATGACTATTTGAAGTTTATTTATTTTAGAAACTGCATTTATTTGTATCAGCACCCAACAACGCTAAGCGAAACGTAAAACTTCGTAAAAATGTGACAATGTATATATTTATTCTGACTGATGTTGCTAGTTTTATGTCTCTATGGTAACTCACCTGTTTTCAGTGCAAACCTACTCTTTTTTACCGCGTGAAATAAAAAACGAGTTTTTAAACTAAAAGCGGTCCACTCAAGGTTAAACATAAAATTAGGATCGAACAGTACAAAAAGCTCCTTTTGTGTGGTAAAAAAAGGTTATTCTCACAGCAGCATTTTGAATTGTTTGCAACTCTTTTAAAAGTAATGCTAGTACTTGTACTAGTAGTAAAATTAAAATAATTGTCAAAATTAATTTTGATGGAATTAATTTCGAGTTGGACCTGTTGATAACGAGTTGTTATCAACAGGTCCTCGTAGACACTTCGTCTCAGGACCATTTTACTCATGTAGAGTCATACGCCGCCATGTTACCTATCCAACGGTAACTTAACCATCACAAATTATAAATACTAATAATGTAAAACAACTTCAAATTTTAAACATTTAAAGGGTTTTTACCCATATATTTTGGTGGCTACTAGCATGTACAACCGTTTGCACTGATGATGGATTGTTTAATCTGAAAACGTTTTGCAATGTGTTTGTGATAGCCCGTTTGGGGCATTTTTATATACCTTTTATAAAGGATTTTAACCAAAATTTTTTGTGATATATGGTATACAGCCAGCTCCAGGAACTTATTTTCCTCGTGGAATGTATAATAAAATTATTTAGTAATGAAATAGCCTATAATGTATACATATGATAAAAAAAAGAAAAAAAAAACTTTTTTTAATTAACAAAACAAAAACTTTTTAAGAGAGGTTATGCAAGATAACAATAACTTGTTTAATGAAACTGACAGATTAAGATAAATATAAATGAAGTTCGTATATTACGGTGAATAAATGTTGCACTTGTATAACTTTCTAGAACTTCAGCCTGTAGACCGTTATATTCTCCTTCCATTACAGCCACATCGTCAGAAGTTTGAGCCATTAGTTTGTCCGCAAACTAATGGTGTAAATTTGTTAAAATTCTGAAGCATATACAATTTCCCGAGGAGGCTAGCAACTCCTACAAAATGTCCTAATATTTGCCTGTTTTGTTTTACCGTTATATTTAACAATATATTTTTGTATGTCAATTGTTTATTGGTGAAGGTGATACTTTAAAATCAAATTTAAACTTTCTTTTGATGAATAGAATAACTAGTGTATATAAAGTGTTTGTGTATGATTTTCGTTAAGATTGACCTGTCCCGATCAGCTTTTTCAGATCTTTTCTCTATAAATAAAGAATAAATTAGTAATAATTGACCTTGTCAAAAGCTTAAGTACTAATCGTCAAATATGGCAAGATTTTTATTTTGTTTTGATATTAGGCTCCACCTCCGATGCACAATGAATGGCAAAAAATCAGTGCTATCATACATTTCCAAATCGAGTGTAACGCATGCCTAATTTTTAATACGAGTATATAAGTTCTTAAAGTGCCGTCTCTCTACGAAGGTGGGCAATCATATTAATCCGGTCAACTTAGACATCAAAATAGTTGGCAAAAAACAAAAATTGACAGAAAGCCAAATTTTGGTGGAGAGCTAGAGCTTGCCATAACAAATAAAGTTTTAAAAGTGCCCATCGATCCCATGTGTGCAACAAAAGTTATTCGAAGTCAAAGGTTAAAATTTGAGATTTTTTGGATTTTTTTCGAAAACGGTAAGTTTTATAAAAAAAAACCTGAAACCAAAGTTGTAGATGTTAACATTCTCTACAAAAATAGTCCTTACAATTTTTTTCCTATGAGTTACCATTCCTGAGATATCGCGATTTTAAAAATAACATATATACATTATATGCACATATAAGCTACGTATATATACATTATCAGGCACTTAAGACAAGTATAAATGCCTATTTGTGTCTCTTTTATATATTATACTATTCTGAAAATATTTCTTCAAAAGATAATCAGTCCCAAACTCGAATTTCCTCTATCCACGTGGCATTGAAAAACATTTGGCTATACCATTGTTTAAAAAAAGAACAGATTGTCTATTCTTAACAATGGCTACAGTATTGTCCGTAGGTCTTGTTCATATTATCTGTTTCTTTTAGTGCTAAAGGTTCAGTTCAAGTGAATATAGTAGTACTTATTACAAGCGTCTACCATTTAGTACCATTACCGTTATTTGTACAATTTTATAGTTTTAAAAATGTCTCAGTTTTGCTTATTTGTAATAACTTTTAAGTGAACTAAAACAGTTGTGGTTGATTGTGGAATGCAAATTTATCGACGTAGTGTCGCGAGAGGTGATGAGTTTATTGATATTTAGAACTCAAAAATCCGTTACAATACACGTGGATTGCAGAAAATCATACATTCGGCAAACTTCAATCGCTCAATGAAAAGACAACGTGAGAAGGAACAGGCTAGTACTTCAAAAGTAAGTCCACCTCATACTAGAACCCGAGTAAGTGAATCACATTGTTGTTTTAAAAAATACTGTTTATTTTGTGGCAATAAAGCCAATTGAGAAACTAAGAAAAAACAGCACATCATCTTCGAAAAAAAAAAAAAAAAATGTAACGACTATTACACTAAAAAAACAAAAAATCCCCGTTGAAATTAGCTAAAGATCGTTCTGATGATGTTTCGAAGGCTGTTCTTGAACTAATTACTATTAAACTGGGAATAAGCCACAATTAAAGATAAAAATACGTTTATTGACGTTTCAATTTCCACTTCGGAAATCGTTCTCAAAATACAAACAGTAAATTAAACAAATTTTGTTTTTTGTTACATAGTGAAAAATTCTTCTAATAATTTAATTTTATCTGACTCATTTATATTGACAATTCAGACATACATTATGCATTTTAAAGTAGACGACTTTAAAATGATATTGCCAATATTGTTGAGTTGCGCTCCTGGGACGACTTTACTTATAAGATAGTTCATTCGATTACATGAAATCAACTTTAACTTGAGAATATCCGTCAGAAAAAATATAAAAAATTTAAATAACGTAACATATAAAATCAGAATTTGATGTTGTTGAAGGTAAACTAAATTCACGAACAAATACTTACAATGTCGGGATAGTATTATGAGGTTTTTTTCCTGGTTTTCCTCATAATTTACTATGGAATCACTAACAGGAGAATTTTACTGTCATCATGTCATGTGTTTGTCTTTTTAAAGACGAATTACATGCTATGATTTTTTTCTGACGGATATTCTCAAGTTAAAGTTGATTTCATGTAATCGAATGAACTATCTTATAAGTAAAGTCGTCCCAGGAGCGCAACTCAACAATATTGGCAATATCATTTTAAAGTCGTCTACTTTAAAATGCATAATGTATGTCTGAATTGTCAATATAAATGAGTCAGATAAAATTAAATTATTAGAAGAATTTTTCACTATGTAACAAAAAACAAAATTTGTTTAATTTACTGTTTGTATTTTGAGAACGATTTCCGAAGTGGAAATTGAAACGTCAATAAACGTATTTTTATCTTTAATTGTGGCTTATTCCCAGTTTAATAGTAATTAATTTACAAAGCCACAAAAAAATAGCTTCAGAACAATACTGTTCTTGAACGTATTAATTTTGAGTATGATTTAGTCGCTGCTGATGCAAAATACCATAACAGTTGTTACAAATCTTTCTTAAAACCTAATACTGATCGTAAAATTGGCTGTCCACAAGATGAAATTAAACTCTGCGATGGAGAAAATGTTTCAATTGGAGAATTAACATTTATTTGTTTTATTGACTATTATCAAGATATTTTAAGTCAAGTCTGGTCTGATAAAAAAGACTTGGATGAAAAAGACAAGCTTTTAAAAACTTTGAAAGCCGCAGCAGCAATTGTTCGTGAAGAAATTCAATCTTGTGTTTTCGATAATACTATGTACCCCCCACCAACTAGAATCTTCGAGGATATAAATAACGATGTTCCCGAATCATTGTCATATTTTTGAAACAAGTCATTTTAAAAAAACAAGCGTCATAATTTAGATCATCTAAAATTAGTTTGTTCGAAAGGTCTCATACAAATTTTTTCGTCTCTTGGTTTATGCGCCTCTTACAGTGAAAAAATAAAATATGAGGCAGCAGCAGTTTTCAGTAATCCACTTTATATTTTACCACCAGAGATAGGTACATTCATCCAATATGTTGCAGACAATGCTGATATTAGTGTCAATACTGACATGATCTTGCTTTTCGCGACAAAAAATATGTGCAATTGCTTTTCTACTTAACGATGAATAAAGAAAAACTGTAGTAAAAAGAATGTTTGAAGCACATCCAATGCTAAGAGAAAGGAAAAAGGAAGATGAATACTGGACTTTATACAAAGAATTAATTGATGACGATGAAAAATATTACGGATGTTTTGGAATGAATAGGATTCAGTTTGAATATATTTTAAATGTAATCACATCTTAAGTTAAAAAACAAAATACCACATTTAACGAAGCCATACATATCAAACATCTAATTCACATTATCCGTAACAACCGGTTAAGACTCGTTACGTAGCCGTCTGCATCAGTAAAATATTGTTTTCGAATATACTGAACGGAAACGTTAGGTGCCTGTTACGATACGTTTCGGTCAGTGTGAGTTGGTTATATTTAAAACCATTTAAACTATATTTTTCGGAAACTAAACGCTACTTGCTGGAAACGCAACATGCACGATAATATGCCACGACCTTACTCTCCAACAAAATTAGGCTTTTCGGCAATTTTTGTTATTTCAAATGTCTATATAGACCGGATTATAATGGCTATTTTTTTTTAGAACTTGCTGCTCTAAACAAATCAGTCGATCTGCATTGATACCAATCAGGTAGATTCTACAACGTAGCGTATATAAGTATTGTATTATAACCGAGTATTGTAACTATAGGAAGTTATTTAATTTTGACAAACCATAAAATCTTAGCTCAAACATTATACATAAAATAATGTGCATTATCAGTTGCCTAAATTGTAACGAGTTAATTAATACACCGAAAGGAACCCTTAGAGTTAATAAGCAAAGCTCTTAAAAGCTAACCACCTTGATTAATATGCAAGCTTAACACGAGACATAAAGCTTCAAGACAATGCAAACTAGCATTCAAGAGAATGGGAAATGTTGCAGTAAAAGGCGCCAAACAAAGATTGTATATAAAGGACCAAGGAAAAGTTTTGTCTGAATATTTCATTAAATTTACAAATGACTTTTTAAAACAATGCTTCTTATTACTCGTCACCCTACGGACTACTGCATCATTACACAGCTGCAGAATAACAAAAGTAACGGCTTACAAGAAAATTAAATATTTAAATTGAAATAACATTTCGAATAAAACTTTTTCTAAACTGCTTTTTAATGACAACTCTTTTAATTTGTACTACCATTTACTTGACAAATCAAAGATTTATATTACTAAACCACATATCTTGACGTTTCTACTACTGGAAAATCTTCTATAAAATGCTTATCGCAATTCGTCATATATATACAAGGTGTCCCCGAAAATAGTGCGTTCCTTTGGGGTATGAATATACACTGGGTGATCAAATTATTATGACCTGTGCAAAAACATTGTATTTTGGTGTTTAATAAAGAATAAAACTTCATTTAAGCATCTAATCATGTGAGGATGCCAATAATATGCGGTTAATAGATCAGGAACACGTTCTTTTACAAAATTTTGAAATATATTTTTTTTTTACTTTAAATAACATTTTTTTTAGTATTTCGTGATCTCTTTTAGCTTTGGTGACAGTTTTGATTCTTCTTGGCATGTTTTAATGTTTTTCATGCTTCTTCTTCTTCTTTGGGTGCCGTGTCCGTATTCAGACGTTGACCGTCATCATGCTTACAATTTCCTGAAACCTTTCTCTGTCGGCTGTTGCGCGAAATAATTCTTCTACTGTGAAACCACACCATTGTCTAATATTACGCAGCCATGAAAGTTTCTTTCGACCAATCCATCTCTTTCCTTCCACTTTTCCTTGTATTATAAGGCGAAGTAAATGGTATTTGGGTCTTCTAATTATATGGCCGAAGTATTCTGTTTTTCTCCTCTTTATGATGTTTATGAGCAGACGTTCTGAGTTGATCATTTGAAGAACATCTTTATTGGAAGTGTGCGAAACCCACGATATCTTTAGGATTCGTCTATAGCACCACATTTCGAATGCTTCTAACTTGTTTAGCATTGTGGTTTTTAACGTCCATGTCTCACAACCATACAATAGGATCGACCACACATAACATTTCAGGACCTTCTTACGAATGTTCATTGACAGGTTTCTGTTGCATAAAACTGGTTTCCAGGTCATAAAAGCCTTACGTGATATTTCGATCCTGGATATTATCTCTTCATCAGAGTCACAATTTACATTTAACCAGCTGCCAAGGTATTTGAAATGATTTACCCTTTCTATCTCTTCTCCATTAAGAGAAAGCAGACCTTGATCTATATGGATCTTTCCAACTGCCATCCACTTTGTCTTTGAAATGTTGATTTTTAGGCCTCTCCGATAACTTGCTTCACTGACTAGATTTAGTAATGTTTGGAGATCTTGTAAACTTTCTGCAAGAATGGCTGTATCGTCAGCGTATCTAATATTGTTGATTACTTCTCCACCTAGTCTTACTCCCTCTTGTCTGTCATCCAAAGCCTCCCTAAAGATTTCTTCAGAGTACAGATTAAAAAGAGTGGGTGACAAAACACAACCCTGCCGTACTCCACGTTTGATGGGTATTTTTTCAGTGGGACTGTCTCCAATTTGGATAGAGGCTACTTGATTGTAATATAAGTATTTCAGCAGTCTTATATCATAGTGGTCAAGTCCTGCTGCCCGTAGGCAGTCGAAAAGTGTATTGTGTTGGACTCTGTCGAACGCCTTCTCGAAGTCGATGAAACAAACATAAACATTCTTTCGGAATTCACAACTTTTTTGTAATAGAACGCGCATACAGAATAGTGCCTCTCTAGTTCCTAGACCGTTTCTAAATCCAAATTGCTTATCACCCATCTTACTTTCGCATAGAAGGAATACTCGGTTTTGTATAATTCGTAAGAGTATCTTCAGTGTGTGACTCATCAAACTGATTAGTCTAAAATCGCTGCATTTGGTGGGCCTGCTTTTCTTTGGTAATGTTATAAACAGTGACTCTAACCAATCATCTGGTATTTTTCCTTCGTTGTAAATTTTGTTGAAGAAAGTGGTTAAGCAGGCAATGCTTTCCTCATCCAAAAGTTTAAGTAGTTCGGCAGGGATTTGATCTGGTCCAGGTGAAAAAGGTCAGTGATGTATCTCTCCCATTCTTTGCACTGTTGTTCGTGATCACAAATTTTTCCGTCCGCGCTTTTAAGTATGTGAGCATTTTTCTGTTTTCTAATTCCGGCAGTATATTTAAGTTTCTTATGCAGGTTGAAGCTGTCATGCTTTTTTTGGAGGTCTTCTATTTCTTTACATAAATTCTCAAGCCAGGATTCTTTGGCTTGCTTAATTTTTCTTTTTATGCGTTTATTAATTTCACGATATTCGATAATATTTCTATTTTTGTGTTGCCGTCGAACTTCCATCAGATCTAGAATTTCTTGTGTCATCCACTCATTTTTTGCCAACATGGTAGGTGTTTTCAAAGACTCTTGTACGTTCTCTAAAATCGAGTTTTGAATGGCATACCAGCATTCGTTAATGGTTCTGTTTTCGTTTGGTATATTTGATATTCTGTGTATTTTACTATTTATTTGCTGTGTTATGTGTTCGCGCGTTTGAGGGTTTTTCAGGGGGTCGAGATATATCTTACAAGGCTTAGTTGGCTTTGTTAATTTCTTTAATTTAATTTGTATTTTGGAGCAGAGTAAATTGTGATTTGAGTTTATGTCAGCGCCGGGGTAAGTTTTTACATCTTTAATATTGTTTCGAAATCGGTGGTTTATTAGGATGTAGTCTATTTGATTCCGTACTATTCTGCCTTGATGTCCATCTTGAGGGGATTTCCACGTGTAAAGACGCCTTTCTGGAAGTTGAAACCAGGTATTTGTAATGGCGAAGTCATTTTCTTGGCAGAATTCTATTAGCCGTTCACCTCTTTGATTTCTTGCAGTTTTCTCTTATTTTATCCTCTGTGCCAGATGGCATTGAGTCTCTCAATTAACTGCTGCGTACTTGTGACAATTTCTTGGGCAATCCCCCCCTTCATGAGCTCCCATAGATTTTCGATCGGGTTGAGGTCTGAGAAATTATCTGGCCACTTAAGTACTTTAACTTACTATTTTTTTTAGGTAAGATGTTATTGTTTTTGCCTTACGACACGGTGCCGAATCATGTATAAAGGAGCTTTTTTTCTAGAACTTAAATATACTTCATCATTCCCTTCACAATGTACAGCCTCTCTGTGCCCTTGCTACTGTGCTCAGACCATACTATGATCTTAAAAGGATGCTTTACTTGCTCCACTATGCAAACCTAGTAATATTTTTTACGCACCCGTCTTCGGATGAAGGTCCACTTGGCCATAAGTGTCTCCAATGTAGACCCATGGGAAAAACAAACTTTAGAAAAAATAAACAGTGGTTGTAGCAATTTAAAATTTAGTAGTGATGTAGTTTACCTTATTCCAATCCTTAATTGTCTAATTTTGGTGTTCTTTGGCTCATTACAGTCTCTTTTTCGTCACTGCGATGGTCAACTTTGGTTTTTTGCCAGGGTGACATGATTGGGAACCTTGCTCATCAAGCCTTCTGTGGACTATCTTGTCAGAAACTGACATCAAAACTTCAGGAATCAGTCCCATGAAGATTTGTTGTTAGTTCTTTGTATGGTTTACGAAGGTATCATTTTTTTTCTATTGCTCACTGTTGCTTACGCTACTTGGCATTGTTGAGTTATCTGATGTTGTGAAAGCTTTTCTATTCCCTAAAAGTGTGTTTACGTCTACTATCTTAGTTTCAGAGACGTCTTAAGCTATACCCGTTATGATTTCATTATCAAAAATCAATGTATTTTTTAAAAATGTCTTTAAATTGAACTTGATAGTTTTTTACATAATCCAACCCTTGTTTATTACTTATTCAAGGTTGTTGATATATGGGAAATGCACGTTATATCTGCAAAATGATTATTTTTTGCTTTAATAATGTGACATTTGCTAGTATCTAAATTAACTTAAGATATTATTATTTTTACTTATCGTAAGTAAGTACTTATTTTAAGTAAGTAAATACTTATATTTAATACCGAAAAAGTAATTAATGCACCTAAGAAAAATTATTTTGTAATGTTTTTCTGAAATGTATTGAAATTTGGCATAATTCAAAAATAATTGTTAAAATGTCAATTATTTACAAAACGGAAAGAAAAGGGTTTTTTGACAACAAAAAATAAATGGTAATACGGTCATATTAAGTAGCACAAGCTGTTGCTCTTCATAATTATGGAGGTTTCATTTGATATATAGAAGATATGCTTGGCTTTCTGCAAAGCACAATATCCCATGTTTTACAAAGATTTAGAGAAACTGGCTCTAACTCAAAAAGACCTGTATATTATGGAAGATCAAGGTCAACAAACGCTGTGGAAGATCTCTGAGAGCTGGCAGTTACTGCTACAGCTTTGACTATCAGAAGCAGACTGCTAGATGTTCATGGTACCTTAGTTTCACCTGACACAATACGTCAAAATTAAGCAAAAAAAAAAATATTATCTTACTACAGGCTCTATATTAGAGGCAGCTCATCAAAGACAATGATTATTGAAGTCCAGAACATATCCCTATAGATCTTGTGTGGGACATGTGTGTGGGTATTCAGATACTAGCTTGGCCACCTAGAAGTCCAAACCTTATCGCGATAGATAATTTGTGGGACAACTTTAGAAGGGTAATTAAGCAAAATTATGACTAGTACCGCAGAGAACAAGTGCTAATAAACGAGTGTAAACAAATACCACAAAACAAAATTTCTGTTTAGATCCACTCTTTGCTAGAACTAGAAAGAATGAGAGTGGTTATTCGAACTCGAAGAGGAAATACTCGATTTTAGTATCCACATTTTAGAAATATTTTATGATTTTGCTTTTAAAAATAAGTTACTCTGAAATAAAAAATATTGTAAATTTTTATTTGTTGCTACATTAGTCAATATTTTGAAATTTGTTTTTTACTTTATGATTTTTTATTTAATATACAATAAAAATATTTTATTAAAATGATTGAAGTTAATAATAATTTTTATTTTACTTAAAATAAACTTAGTGTCTTTTAAGGATTACTTTTGCGGGTTATTGTTTATCTAAATCCGTCAAACTCATTATTTTAATACGTGCAAAGGCCAAAACGGCCATAAGTGTACTATATTTATACACTGTTTATCCATTTTGCTTATAATGTTGGTTGTTCAGCAATTTTGGCTAAATTTGAAGATTTTTGTTTGTCAGAAGAAATTGATTACCGAAATCGGTCTTGATTTTTGCACTTTTGTTTTGAGAGGCGTTGGGATTGGAAATTGAAATAAAACCGGTTGGAAATAAGAAAAAGACGAGGCTATAGACACCCAACAAGCCATAGTTTTACCCATTCTAAGTATTTTTTAAATTTTATGCTTTTAACCATTTATCAAAATTTCTCTAAACTCTAGAGAGCGCTCGCTTGGAAACACGAATAGATCACGAATAGATTTTAATAAAACCAGTTGGAAAGAGAAAAAAAAGGAAAAATATCGATACCACAATAACGCACAGTTTTATTCACTTTGAATATTTTTTTAAATTGTATGGCTTTTACCATTTATTAAATTTTCAGAAAACTTTAGAAAGGGATCGCTTGGAAATGCAAACAAGTAGAAAGTTGCAGTGAGGACAGTTGAAAGAGGAAAAGAAGACGAACCTGTAGACACCCAACAAGGCATAGTTTTATCAACTTTAAGTATTTTTTTTCTACCAAGACAACTTCCCCAATTAAAAAAAATATACTTAGTAGGTAATGCAATTCTATTTTCATTTTATTCGATATACTTTTATGTTAAAACAGATAAACCATCATTCCATTACAATTCAGTTTCCATTACTTTGTAGAATTTTATTTCCCACCAAATTAATTCAACGGTGGCCCCTAATATATTTAGTACGAAACGTCAACACACATGAATAATGTAATTTTTCTTAAAAATGTCATAAAACACATGTCTATTTTCAAGGATTTCTAATGAATGCATTCATAATGATTTCTAATCATTATGAATTCTAATGAATTCAGTGGTAGATAATAAACTTAAACCATAAAACGTTATAAAGAAACAGCCGTGGATGAGATAAGAAATATTAGAGCTAATGGAAGAACGAAGAAAACATAGAAATAAGAATGAGGAAAGGTACAAAGAAATAAACAAAATCATTAAGAAAAAGATTAAAGAAGCAAAATAGTCATGGCTATAAGATCAATGCATAGAGAAGCATGATACTTTTAACCTATATAAAAAAATCAAAAACTTAGCAAAAGCACAACAATCTGCTCTACGATATGGAGAGAATAAGGAACCAAAAACCAACTCAAACTCCTAACGAGTCTACTAAACAAACTCTATGAAATTGCAGAATTTCCTACAGATTGGCTAGTTTCCACTTTGATCCCTCTCCCCAAAAAGGCAAATGCCACCAGATGCTCTGATTACAGAATTATAAGCTTCTTTCTGTTATTCACTGTCACATATACAGATTGAACCAAATTAAAACGGAACATACAATTTAATACATGTCTGTTTGAACTGCATTTGAAATAGTGGACCAATATAAAACTTGGACAAAAATAAATCCATACCTGGGTATAGACATTGTATAAAATATCGTTCAACTATCTGTCTCGTAACAATGTTGTTTGCGTAAGACGGGTTTGTCTAAGCAAGCGATAATAGTTCAGGAAATGAAGCTCGAAAAAAGTTAAAACTTCGCAATTTTTTCGTCCTGCATTTATCCAGTTGAAATTTTAACAGAAGGTAGGTGATAGCCCAAGGATCAAAATCTATATCGAACCGAAGTGCGCTGAAGGGTTTTAGGGGTGAAAACTACCCCTAATTGTCAAAAATTATAAAATAACATATTAAACCTGAATATGGGTAAGATTTGGTTTGAATTAGTTAAATAATGATTATTTTATACTTTTGAATAGAGTTCCATCATATTTCAACCCTTAAAAAGCAACCCTTGTTAGAGATTAATGTAAAAAAATTACTAATTCTAAAAAAATGATTTCGCCTTGGATCGATTTGGATAAAAATTTGGATTTAAGCTCAATTCACCCGCTGCTTTATAGTTTATGTCATGTCGACGAACCCTGATTGTTCTTAGGGGTGAAAACTACCCCTAATTGTCAAAAATTATAAAATAACATATTAAACCTGAATATGGGTAAAATTTGGTTTGAATTAATTAAATAATGATAGTTTCGTGCTTTTGAATAAAGTTCCATCATATTTCAACCCTTAAAAAGCGACCCTTATTAGAGATTAATATAGAAAAATTAGTAATGCGAAGAAAATGATTTCACCTTGGAACGATTTGCATAAAAATTTGGAATTAAGCTCAACTCACCCTCTGCTTTATAGTTTATGTCATGCCGATGAACCCTGATTGTTCTTAGGGCTGAAAACTACCCCTAATTTTCAAAAATTGTAAAATAATATTACAAATCTTAAGATGAGTGAAATTTGGTTTGGATTAGTTAAATAGTGATTTTTTTATACTTTAAAATACAAATTCATACATTTTCAACCCTTAAAAATCAATTGTTATGAGTGCTATAGGTGAAAACAATTTTTTGCCAAAATTTTGCAACTTTTCAACTTTTGAAAATCACCCTTTACAACATTGCAGTTTTTATAAACTAATTTATAAGATATAAATTGAAAAAAGTAGAATTAAATACAAAAAAATTTATCAACATAAAAAGGCACCATAATTATATTCTTATACATTTACATAAATAGTTGAAAATATTTACATTTATAGGTAAAACAATTATAATATTAATTTTATTCGTCATCAATTACATCTTCATCGTGATCTATGTCATCCTCATCTTCTTCAATTATTGGTGGACTGTTATTGCACCCTTCACCTGAGCACCCAGAACAAGTAGAGTTACAGTATAAACCAACTTTTCTGCACCCACATGAAACGCCGCATCCTTTTTTGCATTGGCAAAAAGTAATTTTCAAAAGTTCATCGGGTGCAGGTTGTTTGTTCATGCGTACGGGTAATAACAAACCATCTTTGGAATACCATCCCCAATCTGTTGCTCTGATATTTTTATTGCCAAGCCATAGACACATGAGCAGATGTTTTATTCTGTTGTATGGGATTTCAAAATAAGAACGCTTACAATTTCGAATGTATAACGCCCCACTAGCTAATATACCGGTTTTGTAGATTATTATGCTCCGAAATGTACTGTACTATACTAATGGAATTTTCCGGAAAAAAATTAACTGGTTTTTTTAACGTATTTCCTTTAATTTTTAACGATAGAGTGTTTCTTCAAAAACGATTTGTAGAGGTTTTTAAGAGCTACAAGGATCTGTGAATTAAATCTTTTTGGAACCCTTGGTTTTTAAATGGGGTGAGTTTAAAGGGCCCGAAAAAGATGGTGCTTGATCGTAAATCGATGCTTTAAACGGCTATATCTCGCCAAATATTCATTGTACAACAAATCTAAATAAAGGATAATTTTAGTCATTAAAAAAGCTACAATTTGGTAATTTTTATTTTTTTCATATATTCAGTATTTTCGGGCATATTTAAAAAAAGAAGGGTAAAAAATATGAAATTGTAAATCGTTTCTCGCTTTAAGCTGTACTTTTTCTAAAACTAAGCATTTTAAATGGGTCAAACTTCTTGGACGTATTAACAATACATGTACAAAGGGAATTGCAGAAGGGTGAAGATCGATTTTAATTATGGGGTGGTTAGGGGGTTGTTTTCATCGATTTTTTCGTAAAAAATGAGGTATTGACCTTATTTTCATCATAACTCACTCAATTTTTGAGCTAGAGTCTTTTTTTATGATAGGTCTGTTTATGCTCTTTAAAAAAGGTTTTGTGAGTTTTCTTCCAAAAATGCATCATTTTCCCGATATCTGACTTTGAATCTTTCAAATTTGGCATTTGAAGAAAACCGCTGAACATTGATAGGCCGTATTTCGGTTCCTATTATATCGCAAAAACATTTTAAAAAATGAATTGTATTTGTCTTTTTAAAAGCTACAAATTTGTTCTCTACAATTTTTTTGATAAAATGCACCATTTTCGAGTTATTCGCGAAAAATCGATTAAAAACGTGGATTTTTTTCGTCTAAAAGTTGTTACTTTCAATCGCGAATAACTTATAAATGATATTAAAAATATCATTTTATAAAAAAAATTTATAGCACATTTTTTGTCTAGAATCACTTTTTTAATCGAAACCTGTAGTTAAAACGTAAAAAAAATTTTCACCCCGGAGATGGGGTGGCAACCACCCCCTAGGCTTTGGCGCACTTTGGTTCGATATAGATTTTGATCCTTAGGCTATTACCTACCTTCTGTTAAATTTCAAGTCAACCCACGCAGCACGAAAAAATTGCGAGGTGAAATGCTTCATTTCCTGGACTATAACTGGTTTGACAGCATATTAAAATCGTAGATTTATGTGTAGCTTTCAATTTCAGTTCAGAATCCAGCAGCCCGCTGAAGTATTGGATTTTTATAATATAATTATTTGACAATCTTTTGTTGGCCAACCACCTACAGCAGAATTGAGCCGAAATACATTATATTCCTATGTTCCGAATTTATTTCGTTCAATCTGTATAGAAAACTTGAAGAAAACAATAGCAATGTTCAGTTTGGGTTTAGAAGCGGACTGGGAACGCGAGAGGCCCTATTTACCATACAAGTATTGATACAAAGAGCTCGAGACGTAAACTGCGAAGTCTACGCATGCTTTATAGACTTCGAAAAAGCATTTGACAAGGTGCAACATCAAAAATTATTTCAGATACTGAAAGAATCTAGTATTGATGACAAAGATTTACTCCTAATTAAAAATTTATACTTACAGCAAGGGGAAACTGTACGAGTAGACAACGAAACCTCACAAGATTTCACGATAAAACGGGGAGTACGCCAGGGCTGCATTTTGTTACCGACGTTGTTCAATACTTACTCGGAAATGGTGTTCAGGGAAGCTATTGATGGTTTAAGAGAAGGTATAAAAATCAATAGAGACAAGAAAATTTTACCAGAAACTCAACAAAAGCAGAAAAGAGTTCAAACCGAGAACAACGATGTGTAAAGATAAGGAGGGTAATATATTGACAGAACAGCAAGAGATACTTAGAAGATGGACAGAACATTTTAAGGAAAAGCTTGGGGTGAATAGGACGGAGATGAACCCTGATATACCGTTAGACCAAGCAGACAACAGAGAAAAGAGTCCACCAACAATAGCAGAGATTAGAACAGCAGTGGACAAATTAAAGAACAATAAATCACCGGGATCGGATCAAATATCATCGGAGCTACTGAAAGAAGGAGGAGACGCATTACTTAAAGCCATACATGAGCTGATAAGAAAGATATGGTTGAATAAACAGCTACCAAAGAAGTGGAATAGCGGCATTATTGTACCACTACATAAAAAAGGAAACCAGTTAGAATGTGAAAACTACCGTGGAATCACGCTTTTGAATGCGGCATACAAAATAATGTCCAACGTAATGTATGAAAGACTTAGACCATACGCTGAAAAAATAGTTGGCAAATACCAATGTGGCTTCTGTAGACAGAAGTCAACAATAGACCAGATATTTGTTCTGCGACAGATCCTTGAAAAAACAAGTGAATATAACATCGACACACATCATCTCTTCATAGACTTCGAAAGCGCATATGACAATATAAACCGAGAATTCCTAACAAAAGCAATGAAAGAATTTAATATACCAACACAGCTAATAGAATTGATAAAAGAAACACTAAAAGTAGAAAGTAAAATCCGGATACAAAACGAATTAACGGAAACAATAGATGTGAAGAAGGGACTACGCCAGGGAGACGCTCTATCATGCATATTATTCAACATCATACTTGAAAAAATAATAAGAGACACAACAGTTAATACCCGAGGAACAATAATTAATAAAAGCGTGCAAGTACTAGCATTTGCAGATGATGTTGACATAATCGCAAGATCAAGAAGAGAAATGATAGAGGCATTCACTCAAATAGAACGAGCTGCAAAAAATAGTGGTCTTAAAATGAATCAGACAAAAACAAAATATATGCCTGCAAATAAAAACGCACAAATAAGGCAGCTGCCAAATTTAACAATAGGAGAATACAACATTGAGGCGGTAAAAAACTTTACATACTTAGGATCCCTAGTTACGTCTGATAACAACGTTGCAGAGGAAGTGAAGAGGAGAATATTTATTGCCAATAAATGTTACCATGGCTTAATTAGGCAACTAAGATCAGATAACGTCTCCAGAAAAACAAAATGCCAAATATACAAAACCTTAATAAGACCGGTACTCACATACGGTTCAGAAACCTGGACACTCTCTAAAAGGGAGGAAACGGTATTAGCCACCTTTGAAAGAAAAATCTTGCGACACATATATAAGGGCACAAAAGAAAACGGGATTTGGCGGAGAAGGTATAACTTTGAACTATACAACATATACCAGGATCCGGATATCATAACATTCATTAAAATAGGAAGGCTACGTTGGATTGGACATGTGGAAAGAATGGAAGAAGGCGAAATACCAAACAAAATATTCAAACAAGTGCCAGTAGGAAAAAGAACAAGAGGAAGACCGAAGCTGAGATACGTAGAACAAATAGAAAATGATATAACAACATTAAAAATTAAAAACTGGAAAAAAAAAGCACGAAACAGGTCAGAATGGAGAAGAATCCTTGAACAGGCCAAGACCCAAAAAGGGTTGTCGAGCCAGTGATGATGATAATGATAAAAATCAATGGTAAAATCATAAAAAATTAAGATATGCGGACGATACGGTTTTGATTGCTTATAATGCGGAGGATCTGCAAACATTAATAGACCGTGTAGTGGAAGCCTCTGATAGATAAGGCATGAAATTAAACTGTAAGAAGACCAAAGTTCTTGTAGTAAGAAAAAACGACGTAATTCAGCACCAATTCACAAGTAATATTGGACCCTTGAAAATAGTCGACAAAATTACATATCTTGGATGCCGCCGAAATAAGAAATGGGACCACTCACAGGAAATAAGATGTATAGAAAAGGCGAGAGCTGTCTTCAATCGCTTCAGGAAGATTTTATGTAATATGCACCTGAATATTGATATAAGAACACGAGTCTTGAGATCCTATGTATTTTCTACCCTTTTATATGGAATCGAAGCCTGGACCTTGAAGGAGGCAACATCCAAACGATTAGAAGCCTTCGAAATGTGGTGCTACCGCCGCATGCTCAGAATTTTCTATATCCATCATGTTACAAACAACACCGTGATCCAACGGATGAATATCTGGAAGATCTGGAAATTATGCGAATCGTAAAAATCAGAAAAATGACATACTTGGGGTATGTGATGCGCAATGAGAAGTATCAACTAATTCAACTAATTTTACAAGGCAAGATAGAAGCCAAAGATCTTAAGGCCGCAGAAGGACATCGTGGTTTCAACAGCTGTCAACAAAGTTGTATGGAACAACGTGATTGCCAACATCCACAGAGGATAGGTACCAAAAGAAGAATGAATGCATTACCTATAAAGTATATTTTTTTAATTGGTAAGAAATAAATAATTGAAGTGATAAAACTATGCCTTGCTGAGTGTCTACAGATTCCTCTTAGTTTCCTCTTTCAACCGTCCTTATTGCAACGTTCTACTTATTGCATTTGCAAGTAATCACTTGACAAAGTTTTTAGAAAATTTAATAAATCGTAAAAAGCATACAATTTAAAAAATATTCAGAGTGAATAAAACTTTGTCTTGTTGCATATTGATTTTTTTGTTTTCTTTTTCTCTTTTCAACTGTCTATATTAAAACTTTGTATCTATTCGTGTTTCCAATTGAGCGCTCTCTAAAGTTTACACAAAATATAATTAATGGTCAAAAGCATAAAATTTTAAAAAATACTCAGAGTGGATAAAACTATGCTTTGTTAGGTGTCTATAGGCTTGTCTTTTTTCCCTATTTCCAACCGTCTTTATTTCAATTCTCTATTCCAACACCTTTCAAAGCGAAAGTGCAAAAACAACGACCAAAAAATATAATGTCTGGGAATTTTTATTAACAGCGCAACAAATAAATTTTAATAGTGATAAGCATTTTATAGTTGAGCAATTTCCGGTAGTAGAAAAGTCAAATATGTGGTTCAGTAATCTAAATCTTTGACTTGTCAAGTAAATAATAGCATAAATTAAAATAGTTGTCATGAAAAAGAAGTTTATAAAGAGTTTTATTTGGAATATTATTTCAATTTGAATATTTAATTTTCTTGTAAGCCATTATTTTTGTTATCCTGCAGCTGTGTAATGATGCAGTATGTCGTAGGATAACGAGTAATAAGAAACATTGTTTTAAAAAGTCACTTGTAAGATCTAAAAAATATCTTATAGTGTCTATTAAGGTTTTGGCTCTTGGCTTTGGGTACCTGTTACTTTGGCTACATTTTGAAAGCGATTCAGGTGGTTCCATAGAATAAGCGATTGCAGTTGTAGAAGCAGAAATTGATTTCGTTTGAATTTTCTTGATGCATGCACATTTTAGCTCAATGTCCAATTTTATAACAGTTTTGGCAAGTAGGAGTCCTTGCTGGACATAGATGCTGGATGTCTTGGATGTTCACAAAAATAATAAGTCTGACCAGGTTTTGTTTGAACACAAGCTGAAGTAGTTTGTTCTAAATTTTGATGACTACAAGATGCTATATTATTTAATGCTGCATTATACGTACCAGATTGTTTTTGAGAATCTTCTAAAGATCTAGATTTAGATAATACGTCATCCAAAGACAAAGAACTAAACTCAAGTAATATTTGACGTATATTAGATTGAATGAGACCATTAATAAAAGCATCACGAGTGTAGTCAGTTTTATTTTCTTCTGAAGAAGCTTCTTTAAAATTACAATTTTTAGCCAACAGCTTTAACTGTTGTGCATACTGATCTATAGATTCGTTTATTTGTTGTTTTCTTGTAGCTAAAATATGTCTCGCGTAAATCTCATTTGTAGGATTACCATACAATTCTTCCAAAATTTCTACAGCAAAAATGAATGTTTCTGCTTCGCTTATGTAATCATAGACTGTATGCGAGACAACATTTATTAAAAGCATGTAACTTATCTTTATCTTCTAGTGATTTATCTTTAGATTCATTGCTCTTTATAAAATTCTTGAATGTTTCATAGCAATGCTTGAATTCTTGGCGATAGTTTGAGAGTTTGGATCAGCCTCTAGTTTATCTGGTCTAAAGTACTTCTCCATTGTATATTTATGCGAATAAAATTGTAGTAAAATACCTTTTTGCAGAATTAGGCTGTGATTAATCATTTTTATAAAATTACTTTCGACCATACACAGATTATTGAAAAGAAAATAGCCTTTAATCAAGAAGTACATTTATTGTATGTAGACCTACGAAAGGCTTATGATAGCGGACCACATTATAAATTATTGGAAGCGTTAGAGAAAACAAACATAAGCATAAATTTAATAAATGCGACGAGGAAACTATACGCTAATGCTAACTCAAAGCATAGATTATAAACCACTACCACTACCACAATACCACTAGTAGTGGTTTGTAATCAATGGTAGTGGTTTATAATCAATGCTCAAAGGTAAAGGTTGGAAATAATCTGTCAAGTGGATTTCAAATAAATAAAGGCCTTAAGCAGAACTGCTGTCTCTCCCTGACAATATTTAAAATTTACCTAGAACAAGCTCTAAAAATGTGGAAGCGCAAATGTAGAAATATGGGAATGCCAATTAACAACAATAGCATATACACTTTGTCATTTGCAGATGATCAACTAGTGATAGCACAAGATTATGAAGATATTGAGTATATGACTCGAAAATTAATCGAGGAGTATAAAAAATGGGGACTTGAAATCAATATCCAAAAAACCGAGTATATGTGTATCGGCGGGAAACAACAGGACCTCATATTGGAAGATGGAGAAGTTATCAAACATTGCAACACATATAAATATTTAGGTATGATCATCATAAAAGAAGGCAACGTAGACGACACAATTGAGGAGAAAAACAACCAAGCAAGAAAAGCAATTTCCCTTCTCAATAGTATCCTTTGGGATCAATAAATCTCTAATAATAACAAACACAAGATATATAATACAATCATTAAAAGTATAAGTACCTACAGTAGTGAAGTAACGAACAACAGTATAAGAGAAATTATGAAAGTAAAACATACAATAGTAGACGATATTGGTACCCAACAACTCAGATGGTACGGTCATGTACAGAGAATGTATTAAGAACGTCTCCCAAAAAAAAGAGGACTACTCCGCCTTAGTTGGAGAGAAGGCATTAACCCGGTATCTGGCAACACCAAAAATAGATGTCGAAAAATTATTTTATTGTATACATAATCTCATATAACACTCAATAACACCCTGAGGTACAAAAAAACCGAAAGGAGACAGGGGAAAGTGGTTTTTGAATCCGTTGCCTAGAAGCAACATTGCCAGTCAAGAAACACTATTTGGTACTAACTTCACTAATGAAGAACTCAAAATTTTGTTAATCATAAATAAAGAACTGTTTAACTAAAGGACATTTTATTTATTTAATAAAAAAATTAACTTATAATAGAGTGCCTAATACTAAAAAATTATAAATATAGGCCTAATTCTAACGGTGGAATGATAAAAAACAATTTTTGTTCGGTGTAAAACAAAGCCGCATGTTACATTTTTCACACTGCACAGTTGTATAGCCAGTTTTACAAAATCTGCATCTTCCTTTAGCGGTATAAAGTGGCCAGTGACCTAACGCATCTCTTCTGGTAGCATCATCAGGTCTTACAGTAAGAGGATGGCGAATAATGTTATCTGTATTTTCCATACTTGATGGACGGCCTCGCTTTACTTTGTGCTTTCCAGTATTGGACAACGACCTAGCTAGTTCCATTTTAAACTTCTTAAGAGACATAAAATTTATATTATTGGCTTTACTGTCATTTTGATGTAATATCCATGCATTTATAATACAGACATCTAAGAGCCAGGTAACTATTGGAAAATACCATCTTTTACTACGACTTGGACTTCTGTAGAGACCCAATAAAGAGTTAGCTTTATCCACTCCACCCATGTGTTTATTATATTGAGTGATTAGATTTGGGCATGGCACATTTACTTTTCTTTTATGTTCTTTAGAATACCTTTGTACGTGATTGACTGGCTCAATCCCACAACCAGTACTAGCCAGAAGTACACATTTGTTATCTGCCCATTTTACAACTATAATATTCTTTTGTTCATCGCATTTATAAACATAGGAACCCCTGCCACGTTTTAGCAAAACCTTATCAGTATCCAAGATGCAACCTGCTATTCTATTTGAGCGAATAGTGCCCAAGCTAAGGATATTATACTTCTTCTTCAAGTAATGAAATAATCTCAAACTGGAAAACCAATTGTCACAAAAAATCATTGAATTCTGGGGGGCCTCTAATGTTTTACATAGTGCAATCACTGAAGCTGCACCGACACCCAAGGATTGTTCTTCTTCAGAAATCTGATTGATAGTTCCCTGTAGTTGTGAAAACGTCGAAGCTCCTTGGTAAGGAATGAAATCGGCAATATATCCTGAAACACCTGCCCTTACAAAGAACTTGTAACCCCATTTATGAGGCTTATTTTGTATGTATTGTCGTAAATTGCCACCGTATGTACCTTTGTAGGCAACCATAGCCTCATCTATAGAATATTGGTTTTCGAACTGATACTTATAACAATTTGTAGAAATATGATCTAAAAGGGGACGAATTTTGAAATAGCGGTCTTTCGTTTCTGAAGTTGCTTCTAAATTATCATTGAAATGGATCATTGTTCTCAGTTTTTGAAATTTTTTTAGGGACATAACATCAGCAACAAGAGGAATTCTTGAAGAAGTGGCCCAATAATCTTCTATTGCTGGCAGCTGTATTACCCCCATAAAAATCAAAATGGAGAAAAAGTCTGTTATTTCGGAAGTATTTGTGTTGACACTTACCCCAGTTTTTTGCGTACTGTATAAATTCGTCTGGTATACAATATTCTCTATTAGATTTAGTGAAAAAAACCTCGTAAAATACTCAAGCGGCAAGGCTACCTCTACTGCATTATTGTCTATAGTTGGATTTTCGAACGGAATGGTTTCTATGTCACTTTCAGACCAGTTATAATATACTGACTCCACTACTTTTTTACGTTTTCTTGGTGGTTCTTCATGCTCGTCTTCTTCATTCGTTTGATTAGCCTCCTCTTCAGTTAGCAGTTGATGATTATGAGGTTCATCATTTTCATCTGATTCTACGGTAATTTCATTTACATTGATGTTTTCAATTTCTTCATCATACTCCTCCGTGTCAGACAAATCAGAGAGATTAGGGTTGACAGGAACAATACACGACATTTTCGTCTTTTTTCCATAAAAGGATGTAGTTGATATTTCATTTAAATTTTCCATAGTGAAATCTTATACTGAAAAAAAACTCAATTACTCAACTGATAATGTTGCTTGAGAGCCACATGATTTTTATTCAACAAAATAATATGATTACTTACCGTATACAGCAAGAAATAACAGAGAATTACACTCAAACAACCTTTGTTTATATACCAAGTAAAAATCCAACCTCAGAATACTCCTAACAAACGTTTGGTAATAAAAATTATGACACACCAACATACACGTAGATCTCTACTGGTATCCTCTGTAGTAAAATTATTTTTTCAAATATCTCTAGTGAATGTTAGATGTCGCCAGATGTTTTATATAACTAACACGACTTGTTGCTTACAACTATCATATAGTAGAAATTGATTTAGGGGCTTATAAAAACGATGTTGCCTGAGAGCATCAAAACCATATACCGGGTTAATAGAGAAATGCAAGACAGAGACATAAAAGAAGACTTAGGGCGAGCGCCCACTAAAGTGGCGTGGCACGTAGCAAGTGGCAAGTAGCACGCGTCTAGCATGTTTCTTAAAATGTAACCAATGAAAACGAATGATTCAGCGTACACCAAAATGACAGTGACGTCATTCATTCTAATCATTCGTTTTCATTGGTTACATTTTAAGAAACATGCTAGACGCGTGCTACTTGCTACGTGCTACTTGCCACGCCACTTTGGTGGGCGCTCGCCCTTAGGGAGAGCGCCCACCAAAGTGGCGTGGCAGTGGCAAGTAGCAAGTAGCACGCGTCTAGCATAATGTAACCAATGAAAACGAATGATTCAGTTTACACCAAAATGACAGTAACGTCATTCATTCTAATCATTCGTTAGGATTGGTTACATTATGCTAGACGCGTGCTACTTGCTACTTGCCACTGCCACGCCACTTTGGTGGGCGCTCTCCCTTATGGATGAATCGAGAGGAGTAGCAACTGGGTATCGGAGAACGTTTTAAACCTATCTATAAATAATTTCGACCATATGGGTGTGCAGTGCACCCTATGTCCAACAATACTTTCTACAATAAAGACAGTGACGAGAATTATCAGAAAAGTAGTCTGACTTTGTGGTTCTGCCGTGTTTTTATGTCTAAAAATTGTCATCTAATTTATAATTAATCGGTACATTATATACTACCATCATTCACTTTTACAATGTACATTTGAAAAAAATGTCAAAGCGTCAACTCTTTAATATATAAAAGGATATTTTTATGGAGGGTACAAAAGGGCATTTTGGAATCGACTGTTTTTGTTACTTATTCTGCGATTGTTCGGAGATACCGAAAGAGAATCATATTGATAAAGAAAATTCTATTCTCTAGACAATAAGGAAAGAATCCGTCCTTATTTATTATGCGATCGAGAAAAAAATTTTAGGACAAAAAATAATCGGTGCGAATTCGTTGAAAAACTCGACTATTTCGGAGTATTTGAAAATGTCTACTTCTCATCATTGACATTACATTAAAATTGAAACTTTTTTTACATTAGTCTTTGTCGCATGGCGGATAATTATTTTCTTAGTTCTTTCTTTGCTCTTTCGGCACTCTCAAAATATTTTATTAGCTGACTGAAATTTTGAATGGAAAATTGATATTTTAAAACTTTTAGTAGATATTTCTTTAGTGATAAGCGTTTAAAGAGATATAATACACATTATAAAGCATCGAGAAAAATCATAATTAGACATAAGTTGCGGACATATTTAGCATTAAAATGACCAATGTAATATGGTGCCACATTATCGGCACATAAAAAAATCGACAGTGAGTAAGACATGTAGTTTGGCAAATGGTTTCAGTCAGTTTCCATAGTTATCACAAAGAAAGGAAAAAATATTTAAATATCATTGTTGATATTGTCTGTTGTTTAACATTGTTGCAGTTTCGCAATTTATAAAATTGTGAAACTTACAGATTTTGAGTTTTGTTCTTGTATCGTAGCAGATTTCGCTTATAAAAACACAGGACACTATCGAACAGTAAACGGTTATTGATACAATCTTGCAAAGTAGTACATTGTTGACTGTTATACATTGTTGTGAACAATGAACCATAGAAAAATGAGGTGTCTTTTGTTCAAATTGCTGATCGCTTAAGAAATTCTATAGCCACGTCTCGAGTCATCTTACAAAAAAAAAAACATCTTTTTTCAACAACCGCCATCAGACTAGTTCCAACAATGTATATCGTCAAAAAAAAACAACATCGTTTTCTATTGTTAGTCATAGTCATTGTAGTCAATGCACAAAATTATAGGTACACTTATTTTGGGATACGGAGATTCCATATTTGATATTTGCAATGTTGCCAGATTTGCCGTTTCTCTTATATTATTAGTAACTTTGGTTTTTCAAATTCATCACCCTGTATATTCAGTCATTATTAGAATCTCCTATTCAATACGAGTTCAACTATATGTAACACTTATGATTTTATGTAGTCTGGAAGGTCTTAAATACATAAAACAGAAGTCTGGCAACGCCTAATTGTCTCAATAAATTTTTTAATACTAACTATTTCAACTACATTAAAACGTAACAATTGATAGATTACAACATTTTTTAACATAATGGTTACTTTATCAAGTGTTCAAAATGTGCTCCATTTGTGAGTTGACAGTACCCTAATCGATGGTAGAATGCGTCTACCACATTTCTCCATGATTGTCTAGAAATTATTCGAGATTCATCGATAATTCGTTGCCTTAGCTCTGCAAGACTTGCTGGTTTAGTTTTGTAAACTGAATTTTTCAAGTATCCCAATAAAAATAATCTTTAGGATTGAAATCAGGTGAACGTGGAGGCCATTCAATTCTACTCGTCTACCAATCCATCGTCCAGGAAATATCTCATCTAAATAACGCCGAACATTTACACCAAAATGAGCTGGAGCTCCATCTTGCTGAAACCATATCTGATTAAAATTGGCCCAAACAAGTTTCTCAGTGTAGGTACAATTTCATTTCTAAGTAACATTTCGTAACTATCTGACGTTAAATTTCCTTCGATAAAAAATGGCCCAATTAACTGAGTACCTACTATACCTGACCATACATTTAATTTTTGTGGTCTTTGAGTATGGTTTTCACGCATCCAGTGTGGATTTACGTTACTCCAGTACCTTAAATTGTGTCGATTTACACTTCCACACAGTGTAAAGGTTGCTTCATCGGAAAAACATATTTTGTTAACGAAATTTTCATCATTTTCAATTTTATCATTACCTCAGTAAACTCTAATCTACGATCGAAGTCATCTTCACTTAATTCTTGCAATAAGTTAATTTTGTATGGTTTAAATTTATTCTTACGTAATACACGTAAGACTGAAGAACGACCTACATCATGTACTTGTGCAACCCTGCGTGAGGATGTATGTGGATCTTCAACAAAGCATTTGAGTTTTGTTGTCATTCATAACTCTTTTCGGTCTACCTGATCGGTATCTATCTTTTACTTCTCCAGATTCCTCAAATCGCTTTACAGTTTTTTGTACCGTCGCCTTATGAATAGGAGAACGATTTGGGAAAGTATCATTGAACAAGTTGGCTACTTTACAATAAGATCTTTTTCTGTCATCGTACCCTCTCATCATTAGAATAGCAATTCGTTCTTTTTCGTTAAGAGCCATTTTAAAGAAGCAATTTATCTTGCAGAACTTTTCGAAACACAACTACTGTCAGTTTTAGTTAATAATGTAAATGGTGAACAAATGTCAAAATCACAGTATTCTACATTTAAATATTTAAATTTATTAAAATCTACATATTTTGCACTGTATGTATTTAAGACCTTCCAGAATACATAAAATGATAAGTGTTACATATGGTTGAACCAGAAGAAGTGTACTTGGAAATAGTATGACAATCAAAAGCATAACTGTATTAGAACTTGCTACAAATATTTTCGTGGGAAACATAATATAAAACTCATGTCAAGAGTCCATCTTTTCCATAATTTTCAATCAGCAAAATTTATCTTCATACCAGCCTAAAAAGGATAAGTGCGATATTTGTGTACATTTTGAAACAAAGAATATTTCGCAAGGAATACAATTTTCACATTTCGCTGAAAAACGAAGCACGTCAAGAAAAGGTTACTGACAAAGAATCAGATAATGAAGTTTTTACAATTTAGCTGCAATCTGCTTTACTCTGTTTAAAGTCCAATGTGAGCCAGTATTACAAAACAAAACTTATCGTACATAATTTTACGATTTACGATCTAAATCAACATGAATGTTTTTTGTCGAATAAAATAAAGGGTCGAGTAACAGCTAATTAGTTTGCACCATAATAGTAAATTTCCTTAAAAAGTAAGTAGAGGCCAATCCTCGTTATAAAAAAACTATTTATATTTTGTATAGCGACTCTTCAACTTAGAAATAGAAAAAGATTTAACTATAATACAAAAATATCTATAGAAAGGTCATACCCAGATGGAGGCGAGTGCAAGCATTCTAGGATAGAAAGATTGATTCGAAAATCAATAGTATGCAAAAAAGCATGTTTGAAAAATCATGGAGTACTTATATAACATGATTTGTTTTAAAGCAGTAAAGGTATTATAAATTTTATCTCATCAATACGACCTGGAAAAAAAGGACCTCGGAAATCCCAAGGTAGTTGACCTAAAGGCAATTAAATATACAAACACAAATATATATTTTCTTCAATATTAGACATTCTGAATTGGAAGGGAAAACGTTTCCCGTCAGATTACCTGCAAATCCAAAATTTTTAAATTTTTACTCTTTACCTGCATTATACAGAGGTAGAATTCCCATTAAGAAAAAAAAATATGAGCATTTGCAACAACTGAAGGAAAGTATACAACAGAACTACCATTTATTTTATGATCAGTTACCCCATAATTAGCCTTGAGCTTATTTCATTTTATATTTTCTGATTTTAAAATTTTTCAAGCATTCATATTTCTGTTACAATTACCGACGTGTAATCCTCATGTTACTTTAAAAAATTAAAAAAACTTTTGTCAGAAAAATCATATTTTCATTTTGCTTTCAAAATATTGATAATAAGATAATGATAATAATTGAATATATAATAAGAAAGAACATTCAAATTCTGAGTTTATTTTATTTATTTAATACACGGAATAACCCCATTAATAGTTTAAATTACAATATACAATATCACAGTTAGGAATCAAAACTTAAAATTTCATATAATATAAAATCGATATTAAAAAGTTAAAAAAAAAAACTAAAAATCTTACATACTAAAAAAAACAAACAAAGAATAACAAGCACAAAATTCAACAATCCCAATATACATACCACAAAGCAAGAGATCTTTTTAACTGAGTTAAAGTTATATTGAAAATATCAAAATCGCGATCATTTAATGGCCCCATGTATCTATCCAATACCATATGGTTGTGAATACCATAGGTTGTTTTGTGGAAAGGAATATTGAAAACATTGTGGTACCGTAGAGCTTGATGGGGAACATGAAAGTTAATCTGGCTTAACAGGTTTGGACAATCAATAAATCCATGTATGATCTTATATATAAATATAGCTCCTGACATGTCACGACGGTTCTTGAGTGAGGGTAAAGATAGTTGTTGTTCGATACGGAAATAATCATGATTTTCAATAGTAGTGTGGACTTGGTAAGCACAGCATTTTATGCTGAACTCTTTCTATGGTATCAATATTGTTCTGAAAATAGGGTGACCAAATAACTGAACAGTATTCCAAAATAGTCTAACTAAGCAACAATACTTGCAATTCCTAGTAACAAAACCAACAAGTTTAGATACCTTTATTGAAATAGAGTTTATGTGGTCACAGAAAGTAAGCTTCTCATCGAAAATAACACCTAAATCCCGAATAGAAGAAACATAATTCAGTGGCTGATTATTAATAGTATGGCTTGTTCCATTTTTATTGACTTTACGAGAAAAACTTATGAAACAACATTTTTTTACATTTAAGTGGAGTTTGTTCTGATTGCACAAATTTTGTAGTCTGTCTAAGTCATCTCGTAGCAAGGCTTGATCTTTTAAACTGTCAATAACTTTCCAAAATTTCAAGTCATCTGCCAACATTAGACATTTGCTATTTAGGAGATAGTGATATCGTTAACAAAGATATTAAAAAGAAGTGGAGAAGTGTGGCCTCCTTGAGGAACTCCAGATGTTACTGTGATACTGCCACATAGATGACAACCTATGTTGACTTCTCCCAGATGTAAAGTTTTTAATCCATTCAACAAACCTGACACGAAAGCTACATTAATTAATTTGCCCAAAAGTATTTGGTGATCTACACGCTCAAGTGCCTTGGAAAAATCTGTGTATATTGTATCTATCTACTTGTTTACGGTCTTCCATATGAGATAATATATCAGATTGATAGAAAACCAATTTTGCAGTGGAGTTTTTGCTATTAAAACCATGTTGCGATTAAGATATGAAGCCTTTACATAACCAAGAAAGTTTCTTTGCTGTAAGACTGTCGAAGAGCTTAGGGATTGCAGATTGTATACAAAAGCTACGATAATTTTCAATGTTGTCTTTCTGACCATTTTTAAATATAGGAACAACATAACTTTCTTTCCATGAAGAGAGAAACACAGAGGTTTCCAGAGATCTATTAAACACTAGTTGAATAGTAGTCGTAAAAGCTAGTTTCTTGCCAATCAGTAACAAGTTTAATCATTTAAATTAGTATTTTCGCTCTCTGTAAAATTTTATAAAATGGACTTACGCACTATGCGAATTACACGGACGACATAAGATTCGATTATTGGATATTCTTAATGTAAGAAAGATATATTTAGGACCAATATAGCGTCACCTACTACCTTCACATAATAAAATACCTTAAGATTTTCAGCAGCATACATGACGTATGGCGAAGTTTGGCTTGGAACATTAATATTTGTATTTTGAGACACCGTGTAGTATTTAGAGCAATTGGAGATCTGTTCGATGTCGCCATGTGGCCTTGTAGTTACCACAATAGAACCACAATTATATTATAGCTGTACCCACGCCACTGGTGGACAGAATTAGTTTTTCGCTTATTTATTCGATGTACTAAGTATTATTTCATCATCATCACGTAGCGCTACAACCCTGGGTGGGTCTTGGCTGACTGTACAACTTTTTTTCAATTTGTTTGGTCTTCCATCAACCTAGGGTCAAATGGAATGTTCATTTTCCGGAGATCTGCTTGGATGTTATCTCTCCATCGCATTCTGGGATGTCTGAGTGGTGCTTTGGCTGTGGGAATCTCCTCCCATACCAGTTTCACAAGTCTTTCGTTGGCAGTCTGTGTACGTGGCCTGCCCATCTTAGTCGCTGTGATTAATTTCTTGGACAATATCGGCGTCATTGTAGAGTACTTTTAATTCGATATTGCTTCGATCTTATACTGGTTTATGGTGATGTCAGGTGAGGTCCGAAAATTTTTCTAAGTATTTTTCGTTCAAAGCTTCTGAGATTTTCTTCGTTGGCTTTGGTCATGGTCCACGTTTCGCATGCGTATGTTATTACAGGTCTGACGATGGATTTATAGATTTTGATCTTTGAAATTCTTGTGAGATTTTTTTGATTTTATGAGCTTATCCAGTGCAAATAGAGAGCGGTTTGCAGATATATTCTGTCTTTTATTTCTTCAGTGACATCGTTGTCAGCTGTGATTATAGCCCCCAGATACTTAAAACGTTGTACTCTTTCGAAATTGAAGGTGTTGACCATCACATTTTGTCCTATTCTGTCTCTTCGTGTCGTTCTATTTATACACATATATTTCGTCTTCTCTTCATTAATCTTCAGCCCTACTTCACTTGTTGCTCCTTCCACCTTGTTGAAAATGTCTTTCGTGGATAGGATGGAGTCTCCAACAAGATCTATGTCATCTGCATATGAGAGTAACAGCTTGGGACCTTGAACCGATAGCCGACCTCATGGCTTTCTCTAATACAAGGTTAAAAAGTAGTGCAGATAACGCATCACCCAATTTAAGTCCACTGTTGATTTTAAAGCTGCCAGACAGTTTATTATTTACACGTACTTTAGATATTCCACCCTCCATACTAATTTTGGTCATCCGAATGAGTTTCTTTGGTATTGAGAACTCCGCCATGGCATTCCATATTTGGCTTCTTTCTACGCTATCATATGCCTGTCGAAAGTCTATGAAAAGATTGTGTATGGGTCTGTTTTCTAGAAGTTGTCTCAGCGTGAACGGTTTGATCTGTTTGCCCTAAACCCGGCTTGATATTCGCCTAGGACATTTTCAGCATAAGGGATTAGTCTAGATGTGGTTTTATATGCCGTGTTTAAAAGTGAGATTCCTCTATAATTCTCGCATTTTGTTTTGTCCCCTTTTTTGTGGATGGGCACTATTATGTTTTCCTTTCATCGTGCTGGTATTCTTTCTTCTAACTATAAGTGCGTTATTAGCTGGTGGATTTGGCGATGTAGTGCGTCTTCCCCATATTTCAGAAGTTCTGCTGGTATCTCGTCCGTACCCGGCGCTTTGTGATTTTTCAGCTTATTTAAGGCCTTTTGAGTTTCTTCAAAGGAGTGATTTTTGACGGGCATGTCCGCTGTGATATAAATCTCTTCTTCGTGCTGTTCTTCCCGTATGATGTTTAGAAGGTCCCTAAAATACTTTTTCTATTCGTCAGGTACTTTTTTACCGTCGATTATCATACGGCTTTGATTGTCTCTTAGTGTATGGATGGAATTCGTTTTATGTCCTCTTTTCTCAGAGGAAACTGCTTTATAGAATTCTCTGGAGCCTAGTTTTCTCTCCATAGCTTTACCAAGTTTCTCTCCAAGTCTTCCTTGCTGTTTGTCTTTGTTCCAGCTATTTCCGACATTCCTCGTCATACCATGTTTTTGCCCTGTTCTGCCTACTCCTTCCAAAGATCTTGTCCGCTGTCTTGGTTATTATTTCGGTAGTTGTTTCCCATAGCTGTTCTATATCATTGTATTCTCTTTCAGAGTTCAAGGTTTGTTCAAGTTGTTCTCTATAGTTTTGTTGTTTCTCTGCATTGTATATTTCGTCCATGTTCCATTGTGGGTTTATTGTATTTGTGGCTAGATATTCTGGATTTGACTTTTGCTCTGACTAAGTAATGATCTGTGTCTCCGTCTATTGCTCTCAGGCTTCTTACGTCTATAATATTGTTACCATGACGGGCATCTACAATGATATGGTCAATTTGGTTTCGCGTAATATGGTCGTTTGAGATCCAGATTTGCTTATGGATGTCTTCTCGCGGAAACATGGTTGACTTTATTAGCATGTTATTAACTGCTGCAGTTTTTGTGAGTCTTAAGCCATTGTCGTGGGATATATTGTGTAGGCTGTGTTTACCTATTGTGGGGTATAGGCTAGGCTCTTTGCCTATTTTAGCATTAAAGTCCCCGCAGAGTATGCGCATATCATGTTTGGGCATCGTATCTATCTCTATTTCTAGAGCATCGTAGAAGTCATCCTTGATATTTTCATCCTTCTCTTCCGTTGGTGCATGCGCTGAGATAATTGAAATGTTGTATCGTTCTCCCTTCATTCGTATGTAGCATATCCTTTCATTTATAAGTTTAAAATTTATTATATTCTATACTAGGTTGTCTCTAATCACAAAGCTCGTTCCAAATTCATGTCTTCCGTTTTTGTTACCGCTGAAGAAGATGGTGGATTTACTTATTTTTATATTTCCATCTTGGACAGCTGTTATATCCATTCCTATGTTTTCCAGTTGTTCCACAGCATTTATAGCAGCTCCAGGTTCCAATATTCATAGTCCATTTATATTGCATTTGACGTTTTTTATATTTATCTGTCCGGTTCCCACGCAACGTTGCAGTTTTCATAACTAGTTTCTTTTTCCGAGGGTGGGTAGTTAACTCTCTGCTCAACCCTTCTCTTTTGTCCGGGCTTGGGACCGGCTGCAGTAAGGTGATTTCCGAGCTACTCAATATACCCGTTCCTCACCCTACCCCAGGCAGAGTTAAGTATTATTTGCACCAAAAAATGTAATTAAATTTTTTAATACATAGTTACGTAAATTGTCTAGTTTATAAAGTTTATAATAACAGTAATTATAATTCTGATTTATCGATAGCACTACGGTTTATAAAGATATCAGAAAGAAGCAGAAAAAGATGATGATTACTCTTTTATACACGCTCGAACTCCAGTTTTGGATTTAAAACAGAATAATAAAGGAAATTGCGTTAAGAAACACTAATATTGGAATCTCCAGTTATGCTTTATTAAGTCAAAGTGAGATTACAGTTTCCATGTAACCTAATATAATGTAAAAATAAAAACAAAAAAATTAATAACATGCGGGGTTCATAAAACAGTACTTTCCTGAAAGTTTTCGAGAGGGTTTTAAACTGTCTGATTCTTTTATACACTCGCCACAAAAAGTATCGCATAAGTTTCACAACAAAAAAAAAAGTTTAAAAGTAGATATAAATTTTAAGCAGAAGATATACGTGTAAAACCTTCTTTAGGTATTTAAGAGCAGATAAAATTCCAAAGTTGTGAAGTGTTTTGTTTTTGTCAAAAAAAAAAAGTAATAAGAGATAGGTAATTTTTATCATTTGCTTTTTATATATAATACATTATTACCGAGGGTCGAAAGTCCCTAAATTCTATTATAAAGTTTATTTTAATAAGTTACAGGGGTGAAAAAAAAGAGAAAATTTAGTGTGATTTTTAATTTTAAATATCTCATTAAAAAAAACTTTTTGTTTGTTTTAAGGGACTTTCGGCCCTCGGTAATAATGTAATCTTCCATTCCGCGTTTAAATTTTTCAAAAATATTTGTTAGTTTTCTCAGAATTCGAAAAAAATTAATGCATTTTAAAACCATTGGCCCGAAATTTTGCACCTACGCTCTTAAGGATATATCAGGTTTTGCTTGAAATTTGGATTTATCGGCATTTGCTCGAACTGGTCAACTTTGTAAATAATTTTAAAGGCAAAGTTCCGGTTTTTGTTGGAATTTTATATTCTATAAACAGAGAGAGAGCTACTAAATTGATATGAATCCATATTCAGGTTAAAATATTAAAAAAATGGATTTATCTCTTTTTGCATGTATGCTCCTCAACTGTAAATCTTAGATTTTGGTTAAAATGGTCAAATAACGAAAAATAGAAGCAAAATGGATAAACAGTTTATAAATATGGTACAATAAATTAGTTTACAGCTGTTTGGACCTTTCGACGACTCTAAATGATGACCGCCCTTTAAAGTTTCCAGAAAATTTGATAAATGGTAAAAAGCATAAATTTTAAAAAATACTCAGATTGGATAAAACTATGCCTTGTCGGATGTCTATGGGCTCGTCTTTTCGGTCTCTTTTCAACCATCTTCATTGTAACTTTGAATCTATTTCTGTTTTCAAGCGATCAACCAAAAACCAAGGCAAATCTTTTGCACCTCCTGGACGTTTATAATGTATGTATATGTATATCTATAACTGTAAATCTTATATTTTGGTTAAAATGGCTGAATAACGAAAAATATAAGCAAAATGGATAAACAGTTTATAAATATAGTACAATAAGTTGGTTTATAGCTGTTTGGACCTTTCGACGACTCTAAATGATGACCGCCCTCTAACATTTTTAGAAAATTTGATAAATGGTAAAAAGCATATAGTCTAAAAAAATACTCAGGATGGATGAAACTATGCCTTGTCGGATGTCTATTGGCTCGTCTTTTTTCCCTCTTTTCAACCATCTTTATTGTAACTCTGAATCTATTTTCATTTTCAAGCGATCACCCAAAAACCAAGGCAAATCATTTGCACCTCCTGAAAGTTTATAATGAATGTATCTATAACTGTAAATCTTACATTTTGGTTAAAATGGCTGAATAACGAAAAATATAAGCAAAATGGATAAACAGTTTATAAATATAGTACAATAAGTTGGTTTATAGCTGTTTGGACCTTTCGACGACTCTAAATGATGACCGCCCTCTAACATTTTTAGAAAATTTGATAAATGGTAAAAAGCACATAGTTTAAAAAAAACTCAGGATGGATGAAACTATGCCTTGTCGGATGTCTATGGGCTCGTCTTTTCGGTCTCTTTTCAACCATCTTTATTGTAACTTTGAATCTATTTCTGTTTTCAAGCGATCAACCAAAAACCAAGGCAAATCTTTTGCACCTCCTGGACGTTTATAATGTATGTATATGTATATCTATAACTGTAAATCTTATATTTTGGTTAAAATGGCTGAATAACGAAAAATATAAGCAAAATGGATAAACAGTTTATAAATATAGTACAATAAGTTGGTTTACAGCTGTTTGGACCTTTCGATGACTCTAAATGATGACCGCCCTCTAACATTTTTAGAAAATTTGATAAATGGTAAAAAGCATATAGTCTAAAAAAATACTCAGGATGGATGAAACTATGCCTTGTCGGATGTCTATTGGCTCGTCTTTTTTCCTCTTTTCAACCATCTTTATTGTAACTGTGAATCTATTTTCATTTTCAAGCGATCACCCAAAAACCAAGGCAAATCTTTTGCACCTCCTGGAAGTTTATAATGTATGTATATGTATATCTGTAACTGTAAATCTTATATTTTGGTTAAAATGGCTGAATAACGAAAAATATAAGCAAAATGGATAAACAGTTTATAAATATAGTACAATAAGTTGGTTTACAGCTGTTTGGACCTTTCGTGAACACTAAATGATGGCCGCCCTCTAACATTTTTAGAAAATTTGATAAATGGTAAAAAGCATATAGTCTAAAAAAATACTCAGGATGGATGAAACTATGCCTTGTCGGATATCTATTGGCTCGTCTTTTGTTCCTCTTTTCAACCATCTTTATTGTCAACTTTGAATCTATTTCATTTTCAAGCGATCACCAAAAACCAAGGCAAATCTTTTGCACCTCCTGAACGTTTATAATGGATATGTATATCTATAACTGTAAATCTTATATTTTGGTTACAAATGGCTGAATAACGAAAAATATAAGCAAAATGGATAAACAGTTTATAAATATAGTACAATAAGTTGGTTTATAGCTGTTTGGACCTTTCGACGACTCTAAATGATGACCGCCCTCTAACATTTTTAGAAAATTTGATAAATGGTAAAAAGCACATAGTTTAAAAAAAACTCAGGATGGATGAAACTATGCCTTGTCGGATGTCTATGGGCTCGTCTTTTCGGTCTCTTTTCAACCATCTTCATTGCAACTTTGAATCTATTTCTGTTTTCAAGCGATCAACCAAAAACCAAGGCAAATCTTTTGCACCTCCTGGACGTTTATAATGTATGTATATGTATATCTATAACTGTAAATCTTATATTTTGGTTAAAATGGCTGAATAACGAAAATATAAGCAAAATGGATAAACAGTTTATAAATATAGTACAATAAGTTGGTTTACAGCTGTTTGGACCTTTCGTGAACACTAAATGATGGCCGCCCTCTAACATTTTTAGAAAATTTGATAAATGGTAAAAAGCATATAGTCTAAAAAAATACTCAGGATGGATGAAACTATGCCTTCTCGGATGTCTATTGGCTCGTCTTTTTTCACTCTTTTCAACCATCTTTATTGTAACTGTGAATCTATTTTCATTTTCAAGCGATCACCCAAAAACCAAGGCAAATCATTTGCACCTCCTGAAAGTTTATAATGTATATGTATACTATAACTGTAAATCTTACATTTTGGTTAAAATGGCTGAATAACGAAAAATATAAGCAAAATGGATAAACAGTTTATAAATATAGTACAATAAGTTGGTTTACAGCTGTTTGGACCTTTCGACGACTCTAAATGATGACCGCCCTCTAACATTTTTAGAAAATTTGATAAATGGTAAAAAGCATATAGTCTAAAAAAATACTCAGGATGGATGAAACTATGCCTTGTCGGATGTCTATGGGCTCGTCTTTTTTCCTCTTTTCAACCATCTTTATTGTAACTTTGAATCTATTTTCATTTTCAAGCGATCACCCAAAAACCAAGGCAAATCATTTGCACCTCCTGAAGTTTATAATGAATGTATCTATAACTGTAAATCTTAATTTTGGTTAAAATGGCTGAATAACGAAAAATATAAGCAAAATGGATAAACAGTTTATAAATATAGTACAATAAGTTGGTTTACAGCTGTTTGGACCTTTCGACGACTCTAAATGATGACCGCCTCTAACATTTTTAGAAAATTTGATAAATGGTAAAAAGCACATAGTTTAAAAAAAACTCAGGATGGATGAAACTATGCCTTGTCGGATGTCTATGGGCTCGTCTTTTCGGTCTCTTTTCAACCATGTTCATTGTAACTTTGAATCTATTTCTGTTTTCAAGCGATCAACCAAAAACCAAGGCAAATCTTTTGCACCTCCTGGACGTTTATAATGTATGTATATGTATATCTATAACTGTAAATCTTATATTTTGGTTAAAATGGCTGAATAACGAAAAATATAAGCAAAATGGATAAACAGTTTATAAATATAGTACAATAAGTTGGTTTACAGCTGTTTGACCTTTCGTGAACACTAAATGATGACCGCCCTCTAACATTTTTAGAAAATTTGATAAATGGTAAAAAGCATAAAGTCTAAAAAAATACTCAGGATGGATAAACTATGCCTTGTCGGATGTCTATTGGCTCGTCTTTTTTCCCTCTTTTCAACCATCTTTATTGCAACTTTGAATCTATTTTCATTTTCAAGCGATCACCCAAAAACCAAGGCAAATCTTTTGCACCTCCTGAAAGTTTATAATGTATGTATCTATAACTGTAAATCTTACATTTTGGTTAAAATGGCTGAATAACGAAAAATATAAGCAAAATGGATAAACAGTTTATAAATATAGTACAATAAGTTGGTTTACAGCTGTTTGGACCTTTCGACGACTCTAAATGATGACCGCCTTTAAAATTTTTAGAAAATTTGATAAATGGTAAAAAGCATATAGTTAAAAAAATACTCAGGATGGATGAAACTATGCCTTGTCGGATGTCTATGGGCTCGTCTTTTTTCCTCTTTTCAACCATCTTTATTGCAACTTTGAATCTATTTCATTTTCAAGCGATCACCAAAAACCAAGGCAAATCTTTTGCACCTCCTGAAGTTTATATTATGTATATGTATCTATAACTGTAAATCTTATATTTTGGTTAAAATGGCTGAATAACGAAAAATATAAGCAAAATGGATAAACAGTTTATAAATATAGTACAATAAGTTGGTTTACAGCTGTTTGGACCTTTCGATGACTCTAAATGATGACCGCCCTCTAACATTTTTAGAAAATTTGATAAATGGTAAAAAGCATATAGTCTAAAAAAATACTCAGGATGGATGAAACTATGCCTTCTCGGATGTCTATTGGCTCGTCTTTTTTCACTCTTTTCAACAATCTTTATTGTAACTGTGAATCTATTTTCATTTTCAAGCGATCACCCAAAAACCAAGGCAAATCATTTGCACCTCCTGAAAGTTTATAATGAATGTATCTATAACTGTAAATCTTACATTTTGGTTAAAATGGCTGAATAACGAAGAATATAAGCAAAATGGATAAACAGTTTATAAATATAGTACAATAAGTTGGTTTATAGCTGTTTGGACCTTTCGACGACTCTAAATGATGACCGCCCTCTAACATTTTTAGAAAATTTGATAAATGGTAAAAAGCATATAGTTTAAAAAAAAACTCAGGATGGATGAAACTATGCCTTGTCGGATGTCTATGGGCTCGTCTTTTTTCCTCTTTTCAACCATCTTTATTGTAACTTTGATCTATTTCATTTTCAAGCGATCAGCCAAAAACCAAGGAAAATCTTTTGCACCTCCTGGACGTTTATAATGTATGTATATGTATATCTATAACTGTAAATCTTAGATTTTGGTTAAAATGGCCAAATAACGAAAAATATAAGCAAAATGGATAAACAGTTTATAAATATAGTACAATAAGTTGGTTTACAGCTGTTTGGACCTTTCGACGGCTCTAAATAATGACCGCCCTCTAAAATTTTCAGAAAATTTTATAAATAGTAAAAAGCATAAAATTTAAAAAATACTCAGGTTGGATAAATCTATGCCTTGTCGGATGTCTATGGGCTCGTCTTTTTTTCTCTCTTTTTATATATAATATGTTTTTTTAATAAGTGTTGGATTCAACCGTTACTTGATGAAAATTCATTTTATATAGCAATAAAACACTGAAAATTTTTGTTTTTAAAATTTCCACAACATTTATTATAATGTCGTACCACTACAGCTGTTTTGGCAAAGTGCCTTCCTAGATTGATCTATTTTTGGTATGTACAACAATTATAAAAAATTATGAAATAAATTTGAAAAATTAAAAAATAGTATAGAAAATTACAAAAAATTATAAAAATTAAATAAAATAAAATAAAATTAAAGTCACCAAATATCCAGATGGGTATTGATTTGTCCATAAACATAAGGACATAATTACTACTTTCTAAAGATCATTGTGATGTAAATTATGACGACTGTATATTGCTCCCGTTTTCAAATACCTATTTATCTGTAAGAAAATTATTGAACATTTTGTGATATATATATTTCAGCATAATCAAAACAGTCCTTAATAAGGACCCTACACCTCAACCTTCCTCATCTCTCTACACATACACTGCATTCACATTAAAATAGTGATAATACTATAATCTAACTTCAAAGAGCCTTAATTATATACGATAATTCTAAATATAGCTTTGCATAAAATCATTTAAACTCCAATAGAAACAAAAATGCCATTCGAAAAAATATACCACATAGGTGTATTGTCTGACTAAAGACAAAATATGAATACCAAATCATACGGACAAAAAAGTCGTTTTATGGGATTTTAGAACAAACAAAAATTTTTATCAAGAATGACATTTTTCGTTAAAAATAAAAAAATGCTCCCCTTGGGCCTTGGGCACACTTTACAATGTCGTTTCATCGTCAACCCATTTTTTGTTTGCCAATGTTTTCATTGAAATTAATCCGTATTGGCAAGCTTTTTTAATTCAAAAGTGTGATATTTTCATTTCTGAATTCCAAATCGAATGCTTAAAATTACTACTAATTTACACCATAACGCAACAGCGCAAAAATGTGTAGATAAATTATTACATAAATGATAAACATCATAAAAATTTACTGGAAGCAATTAAGTGATAATCGAATGAAATACGTGACAATATGCATTTTTGATTATCGATGGTATTTCTTATGAACGAAATTTATGAGTTAATAAATAGAGATACATGATGCATGTTGTTGACACCACAAAAGTTACGTCAGTGTTTTGCATTAGGGAATTTTTAAGGGATTACGTTTTTTTTGCGAAACGTATTCTAAAACATATCTACGACGGTCCCTGTTCTGAACTTTCTAAATCAGAGGCAACTAAGGAAATATAATTTTTATTGAAGATACCAAATTTAACCATTTATGCCAGAAGTGGGCAACCTTTTTAATCAATGGGCCAATTTAAATTTTAAAAATTTTAGGCGTGCCATACATAAAGTAGGACTTATTAAAAGGTTAAGTGCCACCATATTGAAAATTTTAATGTCTTCATTGGTCATCGATCACTTTATTTTAAGCATTTCTATTACTTTCTTTAACTTTCAAGTCATCAAAATCTAACACTCTAAAATGCGAATTTTGGTTAAAATTTCATTTTTCAAAATGTGAGTCCACGTTGGAGTTTCGCGGCCACCAGCAAGATTTTTATCACAAAATGCCTATGAGAGTCCAACATGGCATCACGCATTAACTTGTCTATTCCTGTTGATAACGTGTCAATACTTAGATTAGAGCGGTAAAATGCAGTCGTACGAGAAACAGCAACAAAAACTTTGGCAAGAAATTTTGTCAGATAAAGACTAAAAAAGAAAACATGTGGTAGGAAATACCAAACCGTTGGGACAAGATGTATCGGCGTCCACCAGTAAAAAAAAATATATACGAATTTCGGAGAGCATGTTGATGCTGCTATAGAATCTGTCATTGCCCAACATTCTGAAGTCTCTGAACAGAAATTTTAGAAGCACCAATAGTATCCAATGCAATCAATGAAGCTATTGTCTGGGGGCTGGCCAACGGCGAAAATTTATAGAAATTTACATTTGAGGACTATAATTCTGCAGGTTTTGTATCTGTATCTGTAGAGTAGGAAGGGCGAGTTAAGTTTCACAGCACTTAGGCTACAATTGACCCATTGTGCATCCTCCCAGGGAGCTGTCGTCCTTAGCTCATTGTCTATCCTGCCATTTCTAGGAAGGTGGACAAATCATCAGGAGACACGATAACTCCGGTCATTCACCTAGGACATGCTCTACAGTTTCGTCTTCTCGTTCACACTTCCTACTTACAGATTGAACCAAATTAAAACGGAACATACAATTTAATACATGTCTGTTTGAACTGCATTTGAAATAGTGGACCAATATAAAACTTGGACAAAAATAAATTCATACCTGGGTATAGACATTGTATAAAATATCGTTCAACTATCTGTCTCGCAACAAAGTTGTTTGCGTAAGACGGGTTTGTCTAAGGAAGATAGTTCAGGAAATGAAGCTCGAAAAAAGTTAAAACCTCGCAATTTTTTCGTCCTGCATGTATCCAGTTGAAATTTTAGCATAAGGTAGGTGATAGCCCAAGGATCAAAATCTATATCGAATCGAAGTGCGCTGAAGGATTTTAGGGGTGAAAACTACCCCTAATTGTCAAAAATTATAAAATAACATATTAAACCTGAATATGGGTAAGATTTGGTTTGAATTAGTTAAATAATGATTATTTTATACTTTTGAATAGAGTTCCATCATATTTCAACCCTTAAAAAGCAACCCTTGTTAAAGATTAATGTAAAAAAATTACTAATTCTAAAAAAATGATTTCGCCTTGGATCGATTTGGATAAAAATTTGGATTTAAGCTCAATTTACCCGCTGCTTTATAGTTTATGTCATGTCGACGAACCCTGATTGTTCTTAGGGGTGAAAACTACCCCTAATTGTCAAAAATTATAAAATAACATATTAAACCTGAATATGGGTAAAATTTGGTTTGAATTAATTAAATAATGATAGTTTCGTGCTTTTGAATAAAGTTCCATCATATTTCAACCCTTAAAAAGCGACCCTTATTAGAGATTAATATAAAAAAATTAGTAATGCGAAGAAAATGATTTCACCTTGGAATGATTTGCATAAAAATTTGGAATTAAGCTCAACTCACCCTCTGCTTTATAGTTTATGTCATGCCGATGAACCCTGATTGTTCTTAGGGGTGAAAACTACCCCTAATTTTCAAAAATTGTAAAATAATATTACAAATCTTAAGATGAGTGAAATTTGGTTTGGATTAGTTAAATAGTGATTTTTTTATACTTTAAAATACAAATTCATACATTTTCAACCCTTAAAAATCAAATGTTATGAGTGCTATAGGTGAAAACAATTTTTTGCCAAAATTTTGCAACTTTTCAAAATCACCCTTTACAACATTGCAGTTTTTATAAACTAATTTATAAGATATAAATTGAAAAAAGTAGAATTAAATACAAAAAAATTTATCAACATAAAAATGCACCATATATTCTTATACATTTACATAAATAGTTGAAAATATTTACATTTATAGGTAAAACAATTATAATATTAATTTTATTCGTCATCAATTACATCTTCATCGTGATCTATGTCATCCTCATCTTCTTCAATTATTGGTGGACTGTTATTGCACCCTTCACCTGAGCACCCAGAACAAGTAGAGTTACAGTATAAACCAACTTTTCTGCACCCACATGAAACGCCGTATCCTTTTTTGCATTGGCAAAAAATAATTTTCAAAAGTTCATCGGGTGCAGGTTGTTTGTTCATGCGTACGGGTAATAACAAACCATCTTTGGAATACCATCCCCAATCTGTTGCTCTGATATTTTCATTGCCAAGCCCTAGACATATGAGCAGATGTTTTATTCTGTTGTATGAGATTTCAAAATAAGAACGCTTAAAATTTCGAATGTATAACGCCATACTAGCTAATATACCGGTTTTGTAGATTATTATGCTCCGAAATGTACTGTACTATACTAATGGAATTTTCCGGAAAAAAATTAACTGGTTTTTTTTAACGTATTTCCTTTAATTTTTAACGATAGAGTGTTTCTTCAAAAACGATTTGTAGAGGTTTTTAAGAGCTACAAGGATCTGTGAATTAAATCTTTTTGGAACCCTTGGTTTTTAAATGGGGTGAGTTTAAAGGGCTCGAAAAATTTGGTAATTTTTATTTTTTTCATATATTCAGTGTTTTCGGGCATATTTAAAAAAAGAAGGGTAAAAAATATGAAATTGTAAATCGTTTCTCGCTTTAAGCTGTACTTTTTCTAAAACTAAGCATTTTAAATGGGTCAAACTTCTTGGACGTATTAACAATATATGTACAAAGGGAATTGCAGAAGGGTGAAGATCGATTTTAATTATGGGGGTGGTTAGGGGGTTGTTTTCATCGATTTTTTCGTAAAAATGAGGTATTGACCTTATTTTCATCATAACTCACTCAATTTTTGAGCTAGAGTCTTTTTTTATGATAGGTCTATTTACGCTCTTTAAAAAAGGTTTTGTGAGTTTTCTTCCAAAAATGCATCATTTTCCCGATATTTGACTTTGAATCTTTCAAATTTGGCATTTGAAGAAAACCGCTGAACATTGATAGGCCGTATTCGGTTCCTATTATATCGCAAAAATATTTTAAAAAATGAATTGTATTTGTCTTTTTAAAAGCTACAAATTTGTTCTCTACAATTTTTTTGATAAAATGCACCATTTTCGAGTTATTCGCGAAAAATCGATTAAAAACGTGGATTTTTTCGTCTAAAAGTTGTTACTTTCAATCGCGAATAACTTGAAAAATATCATTTTATAAAAAAAATGTATAGCACATTTTTTGTTTAGAATCACTTTTTTAATCGAAACCTGTAGTTAAAACGTAAAAAAAAATTTCACCCCGGAGATGGGGTGGCAACCACCCCCTAGGCTTTGGCGCACTTTGGTTCGATTAGATTTTGATCCTTAGGCTATTACCTTCTGTTAAATTGCAAGTCAATTCACGCAGCACGAAAAAATTGCGAGGTGAAATGCTTCATTTCCTGGACTATAACTGGTTTGACAGCATAATAAAATCGTAGATTTATGTGTAGCTTTCAATTTTTATGAGTTCAGAATCCAGCAGCCCGCTGAAGTGTGGGACTTTTATAATGTAATTATTTGACAATCTTTTGTTGGCCAACCACTTACAGCAGAATTGAGCCGAAATACATTATATTCCTATGTTCCGAATTTATTTCGTTCAATCTGTAGAGGTGTGTTGTTTATGTATGTACTTTATTCCTATTGTGTTCTTTAACCCACCTCAGGATGATGGTATTACCATCCGAAGCTTGAGTTAGTAACTCGTGACACTCCATTACTAACCCTGATGTGACATGTGGTCTATTCAAGGTTAGTAGCATCCATTGTAGCAGTTGGTGTTGTTTTCATGGCATTTATATGCAAGCCATCCACTAAATATGGTTTAGTGTGTTTATCGCTGTTGCTTGTAGCACTTTTGGTACCCAAGCAATTGCTCCGTAAGTTAGCATTGGCCTAAGACAGCAGTGTAGACCCAGGCGATCATCCTGGGCGAACAGCCTCAGGTGCGTCCGACTGTTCGCCGACACTACTCATAGGCAATATATGCTCTTTTAGCTCTACCATCTAAGTGTGAGTTCTATGTTAACTTCCCGTCAAGGGTAATAGCAAGGTACTTCAACTCGTCAGAAAAATTTAGACTGTAGTTAAGGTAGAATCCTTGGGAGTATTAAGCCCGTGATTCTTCTTTTTCTGGAAAATAGGACCATCTCTGTTAATTCTGCAGGTTTTTATACACAATTATGCGAAAACTTCTATAACAAATCGCCCTTTCAATTCTACAAGTATTTTGTAAACGATGGTCTTTTATCCATGATCGTAAATATCTAATTTATTTTGTTTAACTGATTTTGATTTTTTTTTATTTTTAGGTCGAAAAAACAAATCGTTATGCCCTGCAGTGTTAAATAAAATATCAGAAAAACAGCGCACATATTACCACGTGGCACAACATTGATGTCGCCAAAATAAAATGATTTCTGGGTATAGTTATAAGGATGGGATTATGGAATTATGTCAAGGAATCGCTTCCAGTTATTGTTGAAAACGCTGCATTTTAATGATAATTCAGTAACAACAGATGAATGTTTGTAGAAAATCGTTGCCTTGGTTAGCAGACTAAAGGATAAATTCAAGCCTGCCATCGTTCCAAAGGAAAACGTGTGCATTGACGAAACTTTAGTGCTTTTTCAAGGGCGATAAAATTCAAGCAGTATATTGCCAACAAGAGGCACAAATTTGGGATAAAATTATTCAATCTTTGTCTGGAAGGTGGTTATACATAAGATTTTAACGTATATGTAGCTGAACAAACTAATTTGGGCATTGTTGTTTAGAAATGGAGAAACAAGCGAGATGTGCTGATGATTAGTACCAAATTCACTGAATTGGACAATTTGGTGAATACTGAATTTGACAATGTAGAAGGCACACGGTGATGTTGTAAAGCCAAAGAATGTCATCGAATATAATAAATATAAAAGCTTTATTGATATATCGGATTAAATGAAAAGCTATAACTCACCATTACGTAAAGGAATAAAATTAATTACTGTTAAACTGGGAATAAGCCACAATTAAAGATAAAAATACGTTTATTGACGTTTCAATTTCCACTTCGGAAATCGTTCTCAAAATACAAACAGTAAATTAAACAAATTTTGTTTTTTGTTACATAGTGAAAAATTCTTCTAATAATTTAATTTTATCTGACTCATTTATATTGACAATTCAGACATACATTATGCATTTTAAAGTAGACGACTTTAAAATGATATTGCCAATATTGTTGAGTTGCGCTCCTGGGACGACTTTACTTATAAGATAGTTATTCGATTACATGAAATCAACTTTAACTTGAGAATATCCGTCAGAAAAAAATCATAGCATGTAATTCGTCTTTAAAAAGACAAACACATGACATGATGACAGTAAAATTCTCCTGTTAGTGATTCCATAGTAAATTATGAGGGAAAAACCAGGAAAAAAACCTCATAATACTATCCCGACATTGTAAGTATTTGTTCGTGAATTTAGTTTACCTTCAACAAACATCAAAATTCTGATTTTATATGTTACGTTATTTAAAAAAACATAAATGATGTATCCTCTATATGTTACTGACTTACTAATACTGGTATTTTCTTATTAATAACTTCCTCTTTCAATATTGGTAACCAGATCCTACTACATTCTGCCGAGGAATTTGCGACACAATTGGCCTCATTTAGCATAATTAGAGCCGCTTCTTTGATTTTTCTTTTTTTACCATCCGTTTCTTTTAGGACTATTAAGACTATTAAGACACTTAGACCCATTTGTAGTACCATAAATTCTCCTTGTAGTGAACTATCCAAATTTTTATTAAATATTTTAAAACCATTTACAAATAAAAATGACACATTCATAAAAAATACACAAAATTTTTTAAATAAATTATCAAATATTGAATTTAATTCAAATCATACTTTGGTAAGTTTTGACATAGTTTATTTACGAATGTGCCATTAAATAAGACTTTAAGTATAGTCAAGACAAAATTAGAGAGTGATGATTCATTGGGAACTAGAACAAGACTAAACATATCGGCTATAATGGAGTTATTAACATTATGTACTGATAATACATATTTTCAACTAAATAATGAATTCTATAAACAAAATTTTGGTCTAGCAATGGGCTCTAGTTTATCTCCATTCTTAGCCGATATATTTATGGAAGATTTTAAAACAAATATCATTTCTAAACAAAATTTCAAACCCACAGTATGGTGGAGGTATGTAGATGATGTATTCTCAATATGGCCTCATGGATCAGAGTTGTTGGACACATTCCTAAATGATATAAACGATAAAGAAGAGACAATAACATTTACCATGGAAAAGGAATATAATAACACGCTACCTTTCCTGGATGTTTTAATCTCTAAGAACGATACTGGATATGAGACTCAGGTGTATAGAAAACCAACACACACCAATAGATATTTAAATTTCAAATCAAATCACAATATTAATGTAAAAAAGGGAATAATTAAATCCTTATACGATAGAGCCAAAATTACTTGTTCTAACGAAAATTCGTTCTTGGAGGAGAAACATTTGTTAACATCTGTTTTATTAAAAAATGATTATCCTTTATCGTTTATAAATAAGGAATTTTCAACAATCGATCGAATAGAACAGAACAACTTAGAACGAGATCCTACAGCATACACAAGGAATAATATGAGGAAAATAACAATACCGTACATAAAAGGATTATCAGAAAAACTTAAAAGGATAGGAAATAAATTCAACATTTCAACAACATTCAAAACAACAAACACGTTGAGATCTATTTTGTCCAAAACCAAACCTAACAATGAACAAGAAAGGACAAAGAATTGCATTTATAAAATACCTTGTGAATGCGATCAGTTTTATTTAGGTGAATCATCAAGGCCATTAAATGTTAGAATAAGTGAACATCAATCTTATATTAAAAATAGAGAATTTGATAGATCTCAAATCTGTAAACACGCATGGGATAATGAACATAGGGTTCAATGGAATAATTCAAATGTAGTCCTAAAAGAAACGGATGGTAAAAAAAGAAAAATCAAAGAAGCGGCTCTAATTATGCTAAATGAGGCCAATTGTGTCGCAAATTCCTCGGCAGAATGTAGTAGGATCTGGTTACCAATATTGAAAGAGGAAGTTATTAATAAGAAAATACCAGTATTAGTAAGTCAGTAACATATAGAGGATACATCATTTATGTTTTTTAAATAACGTAACATATAAAATCAGAATTTTGATGTTTGTTGAAGGTAAACTAAATTCACGAACAAATACTTACAATGTCGGGATAGTATTATGAGGTTTTTTTCCTGGTTTTTCCCTCATAATTTACTATGGAATCACTAACAGGAGAATTTTACTGTCATCATGTCATGTGTTTGTCTTTTTAAAGACGAATTACATGCTATGATTTTTTTCTGACGGATATTCTCAAGTTAAAGTTGATTTCATGTAATCGAATGAACTATCTTATAAGTAAAGTCGTCCCAGGAGCGCAACTCAACAATATTGGCAATATCATTTTAAAGTCGTCTACTTTAAAATGCATAATGTATGTCTGAATTGTCAATATAAATGAGTCAGATAAAATTAAATTATTAGAAGAATTTTTCACTATGTAACAAAAAACAAAATTTGTTTAATTTACTGTTTGTATTTTGAGAACGATTTCCGAAGTGGAAATTGAAACGTCAATAAACGTATTTTTATCTTTAATTGTGGCTTATTCCCAGTTTAAATAGTAATTAATTTACAATGCCACAAGAAAATAGCTTCAGAATAATATTAAGGAATAAAATGTACAAAAAATTATCGATGGATCTCTTGACTGGCACAGCACTTATAAATGCCTATATCGCACATCAAAGCATTGCCAGTGAAAGCATGATGATTACCAAATTCAAGGAATAGGTAATTCTGGGTCTATTAGGAGATTTCCAGACTGTCCTATAGACAGCCATTATTATTCCTCTTCATAAGGGTGGTGGAAAATCGAATGTCTGCAACTATTGACCTATTGCCTTACTACCTGTACTATTTAAAATTATTGAGAGACTTATGCCCTTTCTCGTTGAAAACCATATTTTATCAAAAAGTCAGTTAGGCTTTTTATCTAATATATGTACCAGTAATGCTATGTTTTTTATACTACATGAGGTCTAGCAAGCACTAAAAATAATCTTTACACTGCCACTGTTTTTTGGGACTATGCCAAAGCTTTTGATTGTGTAAATCACATTTTAATAAAAAAACTAAATTTTACGTAATTTACGGTATTTTGTCGAATTGGTTTCAATCTTACTTGGAAAGAGAAAACAACGAGTTAGAGCAAATGATACTGACTCTAGTTACAAAAGCGTTGTATGTGGATTACCACAAGGTTTAGTATTGGGCCCTCTACTTTTCCTTATATTTATAAATGACATCACTAACTTAAAAATTCGTGTAAAAATTTTTCATTTTGCTGATGATATCAGTACTTGGAAGAACTCTAATATTGCAACTCTTCATGCAACTATAACTTCTGATGTACATAAAATAAAAACCGGCGACTCTAATTTACTATTTTAACGTGGATAAGACAGTAACAGTTCTATAAGACTCTTCAACCCTTACTGCTTAATAACAGCCAGATCAGTATCGTTGAGTCTGTAAAATTTCTTGGTACTTTTTATAGACAGCAACTTTAAATGGTCCATGCATATCGATTTGTTAAGTAAGAAACTAGCCTCAGCCTGCTATGCGATAAGATCTGTTTCGAAGGTTATCAATTTAGCATCTTCCAAAATAACATATTTTTCTTTGTTCGAGTCACATCTTCGATATGGTCTTCCTTTTTGGAGTTATAGTACAGCTGCCCAATCTGATGTGATTTTTAAATTATAAAAAAGAGCAATACGGTATCTTTTTGGCCTCAGTATAATAACACATTGCAAAAGCAACTTAAAAATCACGGGATTTTAAAGCTTCCCTCTTTATATATTTTGAAAACTGTTTGCTTTATGTGTAAACACCTACATGTTTTTCCAAGACCTAATCATGACTACTTCACCAGAAATTTAACCTGTGATGTGTATTTACTGATCCCGTCCACTGAGTTAGTAACGAAATCTATAATATACTCGGCAAAGAAATTATACAACCATCTCCCTTAGATTGTCTCCTTATTTTTGTAAAAACCCAATAAAATTTATTTATATACTTCTTATTGAATTCTTATAATAATAATTATTATTATTTAATTTTTAAAGAGAGTCTTATACCTACGCCACTGTTCAGAGTAATAATTCAACTTTCTCTTATAACATTTTTGCCATTTTTTGGCGTCTTACTCTAGCGCAGGAGATTTTCTAGTACATTTCCTTGCAGTGGCGACCGGTCAGTGTCGGCGGGGTCGGCAGTGGCGGCCGGCCAGGGTCGGCATGGTCCCACACCTTTATAAATATAGATTTTTTTAATGTTTAATTTAATCAGTATTTTGATAATTAATTGTGACAGGTAATAAGTTGACGTCATTTGTTTCTGTGAAATAAAAAAAATATTTGTGAGAAATCTGGCAACATGGCTGAATACAGCACACACGTTGAAAATGCTGCATTAAATAAAATGTGTCTAAAGTGTTCAAAAAAAGTTGTAAGTGCTTTAACTTGTATAAAATGCAATAATTTTTATCATGCTGGTTGTGCAAAATCGTTAAATTATGTGAAATACATTAATAAAAGTGACATTGTTTGCTGTGAACTTGAGGATATGTCTAACCTTAAATTGGACGATGATTTCCTAAATGCTATTCAGCAGGTTTCGATTGACAATAAGGTAGATATAAAGATATTTAATTATATTATTAAACAAAAAGACCTTATTATTAATGGTCTGCATCAACAAATAAAGATATTAACAGACCAAATCAACTTTTTATATCCCAATAAAAAAGGAAATCCTATGTTTATCAATGAAGATCAAAAACCTGAGGATAAACAAGTATTTGCCCAAAGCAACAAATTACAAAATATTCATACAGAAAAACCATAACAGCGTTGCCAAAGGTTCTCAAAAATCTCAAATTACTATAAAACAAACTTCCAGTGCTATTTTAGAAGCTGAAACTGCTGCAAAATGTAACAAGTATATTAGTTTAAACCAAGATACAATACCTGAGTCGGAAGAAAGTCGTTGGCAAACTGTTTCTCGGAAAAAGTCCAGAAGAAAAGTCACGATTGGAAATAATGAAGATATAAAAATAAATGGTGTACAATTTAAAGGTGTTCCTAAATATACGGACTTGCATGTTTATAGGCTAGACCCATCAATGTCTAATGAAAATGTATTGAAACTAATACAGAACCATTTTCCCGAGGCTTTGAGTAGCCCTCTGAAGTCAAAGTTTCCAGACCAGTATGCATCCTTTAAAGTAAGTATTTATAGCCAACATTTTGAGAAAGCTATGGATCCTAGCATATGGCCCCAAGGTGCATATGTGCGGCGTTTTTTAGTGAAGAAGATGCCTTTACTTCAAATAGTATAAATCAATCTCAAAAGTTGACAGTTTGTCACTTAAATTTTAGAAGTTTGAGGTACAAAATTAAATACTTGGAGGAGTTGACGGTGTCTCTAAATTACCCAGAAGTATTTTGTGTTAGTGAAGTGTGGTGTGATAAAAATGAAATTTTAAATTTGTTTTTGGACTCTTATGTATTAAGCGATTTCTTCCATCGTTCAGACTCAGGTGGGGGAGGAGTCGCAATATTTGTTAATGTAAGTTGTTCTTTTACTATTAAAAACTGTTCGCTTGCTAAGATTGATAAAATATTTGAGTATGCTTTGATTGATTTGGTATATCAAAATAACATTATAACTGTTGGCTGTTTTTACAGATCATCAAAGGATACACAAACGTTCATAAATAAAATGGACGAAATGTTATCAGAAATATTAAACAAAAATAATATTATTTTCATCTGTGGTGACTTCAATATAAATTTTGATCCAAAGGTACACAATATAGATGCATTAAGATTAAAAAATATTTTTACCTCTTATGGTTTAAATCAATGTATTTTTGAATATACTAGAATACATAATGACTCTAAAACTGTGATTGATAATATTTTCTGCAATGTAAATATTAAGTTTTTATCTTGTTCTGTTGTTTATACCGATGTGAGTGATCACTTTTTACAGAAAGTTGAATACAACTTGAATGCTTCTTTTTTGGTGGATAATATTGTTTATAAACGTGATTTTAATAGCACTCTTAATATTAATTATTTTAATCAATTGCTCTCTAGGGAATCTTGGTGCTTTCTAAACTCAGATCTATCTTCGGATAACAAGTTTTGCATATTTTATGAAAAAATTTTGGAACTATTCGATAAAGCATTTCCTTTGCAAACGGTGAATACTAGACGATTTTCTAAACAGTCTAAAAACAAGGGATGGTTGACTTCTAATTTAATAAATGAGGGAGATTTTATTAGAGACATTTTCAGATCTATAAAATATTCAGAAAGTCATGAGCTCAGAATACGGTATAACATTCTAAAAAAAAATCATGAATACAAAGTTAAGTTAGCCAAGCAAACTTATTTTAATAATAAAATGATAAATGCACAGAATAGTACGGCTGAGGCTTGGCGCATCATAAATCGAAACACTGTCGGAGGTAAAAATCGAAACTCTTCAAAATACCCAAGTAATTTTAAAAATAATTTGGGAATTTCTGTGGATGACCCTCATGACATAGCTGAATCTTTTAGTCAACATTTTTCGAATTCCGTAAAAAATTTAATTAGTCAAACTTCACCTGACTATAATCCTAAGAATCTTTCTTCGCCTATACACTCCCTTTTCCTTTATCCTGTTAGTGATGAAGAAATAAAGAGTATAATTAAAGATATCTCAAAAAAATCCTCTGCTGGACTGGATGAGATCCCGTATTCTATGTTATTACATGTATCTCATAACATATATAAACAATTAACATTTCTAGTAAACCTTTCATTTCAGGAAGGGATTTTTCCTCAAATTCTAAATACTGCTCTAGTTGTGCCTATACATAAAAAAGGTGACAAATCAAAATTTGATAACTATCGAGGCCTATCACTTTTATCTGTGTTTTCAAAAATATATGAGAAGGCATTTCATACACGTCTCCTCTCATATATTAAAAGGCACAACATTATAGAAAAGTCTCAATTTGGTTTCCGTGAAGGTATAAGTGTGCAAGATGCACTACTAGCGCTGTGCAATCATATTTTATCGAACTTTGATAAGGGTAATAAAGTTATCTGTTTGTTTTTTGACTTAGCACGAGCTTTTGAAACTGTAAATCATCCAATACTGCTGGAAAAACTTTATCATAGTGGTGTTAGAGGAACTGCGTTAAAGTGGATCCAAACCTTTTTATCGAAAAGGTTTCAAAAAATTAAGGTTAATGTGAATGGAAATATAATATTTTCTTCAGAAGAAAGTGTCCTCTCCGGAGTTCCACAGGGAAGTATCATTGGCCCTCTTTTATTTTTGATTTTCGTCAACGATTTAAATCAACTGATAAACGATAGCTCAACATGTTTGGTTCGGAATCCATTAGATAATTTTTCTGATGCAATAAGCGTTCGAGGAGAAAACTTGGAACAGCAATCAGGCTGTTACGTCACTCAATTTGCTGACGATACCACAGTTGCACTAAATTCCAATAATTTTTCTCATGTAGTTCAAAAAGCAAACTGTCTTGTAAAAAGTATGAGTCTTTACTGTTTAAATAATGCCCTAATCTTAAATGGATCAAAGACCAATATGGTAACCTTTTCACCTTCTACTATGAAGATGAGTCCATTAGTAAGGCTTGACAATGGGTCTGTGGTAAATAGCCACTCCACCAAGTTGTTAGGTGTTTATCTGGATTCTAATTTGTCTTGGAGTTCTCACGTTGATTATGTAGTGGGAAGATTGTCTGTACACTGTTATGTTCTATGGCAACTTAGGAATTTTGTCTCCCTAGAAATCTTGAAACTTTACTATTTTGCTCATGTACAGTCAATTTTGCAATATTGCTTAGTTTGTTGGGGAAATTGCTCGCGTATTAATGAGGTGCTTGTTCTTCAAAAAAAAATTATTCGTACCATGACGTTTAGAAGGCGCTTGGATTCCTGTAGACCAATTTTTAAACAATTAAATATTTTAACTGTAATTTCGCTGTATATTTTCAGTTGTGTTGTATATGTAAAGTCACATAGATGTAATTTTATTTGCAGAAATGATGTTTCCTTAATGAGTGGCTACAATTTTCGTTACAGAAATGATTTGGTGACCCCTGCTCGTCACTTGACTGTTGTGGGCAAGGGTCCTTACCCAACATGCGTTAGTTTGTATAATAAATTACCTAATTATGTTAAAGAGTTAAATATTTATGTATTTAAGAGAACAGTTAAGAAATTACTTCTGGCAAACACTTTCTATTCGTTAGAGGAATACTTGCAGGCATCTTTTTAACAATTTGTATGTTTTTGTGTATATTTTATGTTTTATGATTGTGCTTATAGTTTTTACTTTTTTTTACTACCTATGTACCTATAGTTTTTTAGATTGTATTTTGACGCATTTCAATACTTGTAAAAGTCAGATGAAATAAAGAATATTGATTGATTGATTGATTGATTGAATAAAGACTAAAATTTTATTTATGGTTTTTAAAAGAATTCGACCAGTCTAAATTTTATTCATGGTTTTTAAAAGAATTCGTCCAATCTGAGCGTTAAGTGATCCCTACGTAAGACAATTTTCAAATTAATGATGCGAAATCAGAGACATCCATCCACCTGTGTGAATATTTAAAAAGACACGTTTCGGTGTTTTGGCAAGCCGATCCCAAGCTTGACATGCTTGATATACATGTAAAAATCAACGGAATATTAGTTGATGAGCAACCAAACACACAGTTCTCTCCTTAATTGGAGATTTAATTGCCAAGTACGGCAGATTTAAATTTGCCGATTCCTCATTTGGATTGGCCGCAAACTCTACTTTGCGAGCGCGGGATGAAATGTTATTTCGGGTTGGATAAGTACTAAGAACTTAAGAAGTGAAGTGATATTGGTTGCACGGACTGGCTTTTCTTTCTGGGATTTAGTTTTATTTTAAAGTAATACTGTGATACGTTACCACTGCCGTAAATAGTTAAAGGTTAAAGGGTTTTTTGATATATTAGAAGATTTTTTTTTAATTAAAGTGTAAACAAATTCAGTAAATTAACCTAAAAAATGCAAGGTATGGGAGAAACTGTAAGTGTTGATAAATCTGATATTGTAAATTATATTTTGCAAAATAGGTTTTCATCTGATCCATACAAAGAACAAACTGTTATTAAAAATAAAAGGCGTCCTTTGCCTAAAATGTCCCGGCTTATAAATATTAGTGCGGGGAGTAATGGAAGTAATAGATCATTTTCAGATAATTGGTATAGCAACTACTCATGGCTTACCGGGAGTGAAATAAAAAACAAACCATTTTATTTTTGACAAATAGGGGCAAGCATCAAAATCTGTGGTGTGAATCTAGTTACGGTAACTTAAAGGAATTATTTAGCGCTTTACAGAAACATGATATTTCGAAAGATCATACATACAGCCAGATTAAATTAGATTTATTTGGAAAACAAAATATCTATGTTTCATTAGATAATGCCCAACGTGAAAATGCTATTAAACATAACAAAATTGTAAAAAAAACACGCGGTTTTACATCGTTTAATTGATATTGTAATTTTTTTAAGTTGTCAAGAGTTATCATTTAGGGGACACGATGAATCGGAGCATTCGTTAAATCAAGGTAATTATAGAGAACTAATAAAAATGTTTAAGAAATACGATTTGGAATTTTCTAATTTACTTTTTGATTCGAAGACATTTAGCGGTGTATCTAAAACAATCCAGAATGAATTAATAGAATCAATTAGTTACATTTTGAGTAACGTTATTTAACCTGAGTTTCAGGAAACCATTTACTTTTCACTAGAAGTAGATGAAACTACCGATATATCATGTCATTCACAATTATCAATTGTTGTTCGATACGCGTTACGTGGTAATATTTATGAGAGATTTTTAGGTTTTAGAGACGTGAGTAAAAGCCATAAGGCGAAATGTATTTTTGGTGTTTTAAGGGGCAGATTAAAATTTTTTGATATCAAAAATAAATTGGTAGGGCAAATTTATAACGGCGCTGCCGTGATGTCTGGTGAATTGAATGGTCTCCAGACGAAAGTTAAAACTATTGCACCGCAAGCTTTATTTACTCACTGTCATGCGCATAGAATGAATTTAGTTTTGCAGGATACATGTAAAAAAATTAAAGAATGTCGTCTTTTTTTGCCAGTTTAAGCGGATTTGCTTAATTTTTCTCAAGCTCGCCTAAACGGACTAATATTTTAGAACAGTTTATTTCGAAAAAAATGCCAAAAGTTTGTCAGATGCCATAAAATTTTAAATCTCGGTTAGTGTTCACTGTAGCAGATTTTCATTAACAGCTTATGAAAGTTTTTGATTTTATTATTGAATGTGACGATTTTTAAAGTGGTGATATCTCGATCCGTGAAGCAATCGCTTTGAAAACTTTATTAAATGATTACTCATTTAACATACTTTTAAATACTTTTAAAAAAGTGTTTACCCACACTGATTTGATATTCAATGTTGTTCAAAATCAGTTAACTAACATTATTCATATCAAAAATAGAATAACAAAACTGGTGCAAAATCTCAGAGATTTTCGTAATGATAGTAATTTCCATTATATACGCAGTGACGTTTTGGACTCGCTTGATATTTCCGAACCCCTTCAAAAAAGACAAAGGCATGACACAGAAACAGATATCGAGAAACGAGTATCTTTTAAAATTTTGGATACTATTGTTATGCAAATAGATACTCGTTTTTCGAATTTTGAAGATTTGCAAATTTTTGACCTCTTTGACGATTCAAAATTTAAAAGTTACGCCGAACTTCCAAGAATTTCCAAGATATTTATTAGACAGGTTAATTAAACATTGTATATCATTCTTTAATAAAATAAAATTAGAAAATGAATTAAAAGTTTTATATGCTGATCCAAATATTTTCGGAATATTTGGAGATAGGTTTCAAGATATGTATAATTTTATATACTGCAACTCATTACAACAAACTATTACCGAAATTAATAAATTATTTTCTTTAGTTCTCTCATTACCACCAACTTCTGCCTCAAATGAACGAGATGTTTTTTGTCTCAAAAGAATCAAAATGTATTGTTGAAACACCATGAAACAAGAGAGAATGTCAAACTTGTCTCAAACTGGGTCATACGCGATCAATAAATAGCTACGTGTTCTCCAATAATCAAGAACCAAGATGTGACAACTGTGATGAAAAATTAACAACGAAACATATTAGAGAAATGTCCAGCACTAACGCCAAAGCGCATGTTGTACAATATACCAAACAAACTTAGTGATATTTTAGGTCTACAGTACAATATTTCAAACATAAAAAGTTTCTTAACCTCAATTAACGTTTTAAATGCTATCTAAACTAACATTATAAATGTAATACAAATTATTGTTCACTATCATTGTTTCGCTAATAGCCAATTTGGCTGATGCGATTTTGTTAATAAAAAAAACTACTCATACAGTAAATATTATTCAGTTTTTTTGTCTCCTGAAAAGTGCATTTTTAAACATGTGCCATTTTGCTTTAACGGCAACGCAATGTACTATTAAACTAATAAAATTGTAATTACGGCTTTTCTTTTGTTTCTACTCATTTATCAATGGACTCACGTGAGCAAACAATTCATCATTTAAATTACATTTCTTAATTAACTGAGGAAAGGTACATATATAATATACAAACTTGCTACAGTTAATATTTAGGTCTAAATAATAAGTATAAATAAATATATTTAAAAAATGTTCTGAGATGAAGTGATAGATATTATCAGTATGCTTTCCTATGATTAAAAAGATGCAATACATCCATTTGAGAAATAATAATTGTGCACTAATATCAAAAGCATTAGCTGAATATAATTTAATAAGCAAAACTCATTGATAAGTTAAACAAGAAGTATAGGAAGTAGAGGTAATTGATTTTCTAAAGAGCTATGAGTCATATCGACGTATAATACAAGTTTTCGTTTGAAATAAGCTGTACTAATTATCTTAAAAGTTTCAGCCGTTAAATTTCATTATTTGGCAGTCCTTAGATCAGATTGTTTCTACTACAAATCTTTGAATAGTGCGGTAACAGTAGATGGGAACTTCAGATCCAAGATGTTGACCAGTTGGATGGCTAGGTATATGGCGTTGAGGCCATAGAAATAGCCTCTGGGGATGTGGGGGGTGATGTACAAGAAATATAAGTATAGAAGAAGTACACCCTGTCCTGATAGGGTTCAAAAGGGTAAGAAGTAGAAAATACGTGTTTGTTGCAATGAATCATTTGCTGGGAGAGTTGGTTAGGTGGCGAAAAAGGGTTGCAAAGATGAGTATAACATTGTATGGTATTTTGCAGATATTTAGTAACGAAATATGATAAATGGGGAAATTAGGCAATGTTAAACTATGCTAAAATGCTAAACTCCTTCCGAGTGGAATGAAATTATTAAAAACTTCAGATCCAAACCAACACCATTTAGAGTTATTTCTTGCGAGAACTAGGAAATATTTAAGTCATCGACTAAGTTTCTTTCTTCTTTGTATACAAAAAGTTGTTCTTTCAAAACACGACCTATACGGCAACTAAGCATCGTTTCATATCACCCTCGATGTTCATCGTCAGACTGTGAATGGCGTAAATAAGGAAAGTATTGTTACTAAGCTTAAGAGGAAACAAATTGCACTACCAGAAGGTGTTTTCACCGGCCCGAGCTAGCATATTTTGGACTTTTTTTTTTTGTTTTTTTGTTTTTTTGTTTTTTTTTTTTATTTAAATTTACGTGTCTCGACAACTATGGTCATTGACACGGGAACAAACAAAATCGGTATTTACAATATATGATTAAGCTACAGTTTTGGTACTTTTACAAAATTCGTAAATATTTTATATTAAATTATATAATTTAGAGTCTCTTAAAAAAATAATCAAAGAGTTCATTGAACCAGGTGAACTAAGTATATCACTAAGGGTACCACTAATGTTATGCCGTCGTCGGGTGGAGCTGAAAGTACTGCATTCAAGTAGGATATGCTGTATGGAAAGCCGCGTGTTGTTGCAGCGTTCGCAGACTGGTGGATTTCCAGAACTCATGAGGTAACCATGCGTGAGACGAGTGTGTCCTATTCTTATTCGTCTGATTATGGCTTTGTCTCTTCTTTTTTGTATGGGAATTTGCAGTGGTCGAATTATTGGTTGTATTTGGTGTAATTTGGATGTGCTTCTACTCCATTGATCTTGCCAATTTTCCAAAACTGATTGCCTGAAGAGATATTTTAGGTCCTGATGGAGCTGTATCCTTTCGACTGGATGATCAGGGCAATTAGCTTCTTTCGCCGCTTGGTCCGCTTTCTCGTTACCAATAACACCTACGTGCGAAGGAACCCAGATTATGGAGACTGAGGTGCCCGAAGTTAACAGCTGATGACAGTGAGCGTGTACCTTATTGACTATTGGGTGTTGTGATCTTAGGGTTTTTAGTGAATGTATCGATGACAGAGAGTCGGTGCATATGGCTATACGTTTGCTGCTTTTTGGTGTGACTTCTAGCGCCTTGTTTATTCCATATAATTCCGCTGTATGTATACTGCAGATAGTAGGGAGGCGAAATGACGCTATTGTTTCATTTGTTGTAGTAACAGCACAGCTTGTACCATGTTCATCTTTACTGGCGTCTGTGTATAAGATTGTATCAAACTTTTCCATGTCAATCATTTTGTTGAACTCTTGTCTAAACATACTAATGGGAGTTTCCTTTTTGTCGTATCTACATAGACTAATGTTAAAACTAGGCTGCTTTCTGGTCCAAGGCGGGGTATGAGGGATACAGATCGGGGTCATATGTGAAAAATCTGTGTTGTTAATTAACTGGTGTAATTTGCGGTCAATTGGGTATACAGACCTAAGTTTTTCTGTTGGCTTTATTACTGTGTGTCTGGCAACAAGCTTGGCAGCTGGATTTGAGGGGTTGGCAGAGACCTTTGCAAAGTAATTCAGAAGTAGTCTTTGTCTCCTATAGGTCAGTGGAGGTTCATAGGCTTCAACATGAATGCTTTCAGATGGGCTAGATCTAAAAGCACCAAGACAAATACGAAGAGATGTGTTCTGAACGACGTTAAGAGAATTTAAGAGAGACTTGCATGCAGACATATAGAGTATGCTACCGTAATCAAGTTTGGACCTAATTAGGGCTTGGTAAATTCTGAGTAATACTTTCTCTTCAGAGCCCCAGTGATAGTGAGCAAGAGATTTAATTATGTTTATTCTTTTTAAACAATTAGCTTTAGTGGTTTGTATATGATTTCTCCAAGACAGTCTTTTATCAAACTGCATACCTAAGATTTTATGGTTATCTACTACACGAAGCGGAGTTCCATGCAGTTGTAAATTAGGTTGAGGAGACCTGTATTTTTTACTAAACTGGATTACTACAGATTTAGGTGGTGAAAATTTGAATCCTGTACTTTCTGACCAATTGGTTATAGACTCTAGGGTTTGCTGGTTTAAGCAAACCCTCACTTACTGACCAACGGCTTCTTGAGGATCAGTTGGAAAGTGGGGGGGGGGGCACTCTTTTGTCTTGAGATTGAGAAATCGATCTCAAAGGCAGATGAACCAAGATCAACGACATAAGGATGCTGAAGACAAGGAGAAACCACTGCTTAAAGATCCCTAACGATTTCTCAAAAACAACCACAAATGGGCGTGAATCAAACACTCGCCCTGAGTGCCCGGTGTCCCTTTAATGGGACAGAGGTACGAAGAATCCTCGGGCGGAAAAACAAATTTAGTGTAAGCGATTTAAAAGGCATAGCAACATGGAATGTAAGAACACTTTATAAAGCAGGAAAATTAACAACAGTCATGCTAGAAATAGAGAGATTAGACATACAAGTATTGAGCCTTTCAGAAGCTCGATGGCCAAATTCTGGAAACTACTACTAAGGATAATAATACTATTTTCTACTCAAGCAAAAGCACGAGAGAACACAGCCATGATGTTGGTATTATTATGAATAATAATTTAAAACAGATTGTGACAAATTTCATTCCCTTTAACGAATGTATGATGTTACTTCAGCTGAAAGCCAAACCTCTAGACATAAATCTAATTCAAGTGTATGCTCCAACATCTGATAGCAATGATGCTGAGGTCGAAAAATTCTACGAGGACTTAGAGTTGTTAACAAAAAACATGAAGAAGAAGGAGATAAAAATAATTATGGGCGACTTTAATGCTAAAATCGGTCGAGAATAAACTGTAAATATTGTAGGAAATTTTGGGTTAGGTAAAAGAAACGAAAGAGGTGATAGACTAGTCCAGTACTGCCAGGAGAAAGAATAAGTCATAACAAATACATACTACAACCTACTCTCACGACTATACGATTATACACGTGAACTTCTCCAAAAGATAACACCAATAATATAATCAGAAACCAAATAGATTTTATAGCTTATATAATTTATATTATATAAACCAATAGACCATAATCTATTACTAGCAAATGTCAATATTAAATTCAGAAGACCGGAGAAAAAAGTTAAAACCACCAAAATAAACATCAAAAACCTAAAATACGATAACTGCCAACAGCAACTCAATGCAGAGATAAATAAACTAACTGAAGAGAGCGTGGAATGGGCAGACATGAAAAAAGTCATACTAAGAGGGGGGAAAGAGGTACTAGGCGAAGAAGAGAAAACCACTAACAAATACTGGATGACACCGGAAATAGTTAAGCTAATAACTGAAAAAAAAATACAATCATAAAGATGGAAATAAATATAAAACCCTCAAGAATAAAATCAAATATGAAACCAGAAAGGCTAAGGAGAAATGGATGAACAAGGAATGCCAGGAACTGGAAGAACTCAGCAACAAACATGACACCTCAAACTTACATAAAAAATGAAAGAACTTACAGGCAACACCAGACAAAGAAGAACACTCATAACAAGAGATAATAATGGAGGAATACTTACTGAAGAGAGCAAAATAAAGGAAGTATGGGAACAATATATAATCCATCTGTTCCATGACGAGAGGGAAAATGAACAAGATATAGGTGAAGAAGAACAATACCTACAAATTTTACCCTCAGAAGTAAAGCATGCCCTACAGAATGCAAAACAAGGAAAAGCACCGGGTCCTGATCAAATTCCAGTTAAACTGTTAAAAGCCTTAGATGACGGTAATATAAAGAGACTCACCCGAATTCTCAACCACATATATGTAGAGGGCAACATCCCGGAGGAATGGCTTAAATCGATATTTTTACCTCTACCAAAAAACAACAATCCCAAATCATGTAATGACTATAGATTGATAAGCCTAATGTGCCACCCTTTAAAGATTCTCTTGAAAATTGTTCAAAACCGAATTTATAAGAAATGTGAGGAGCAGATAGATCAAACGCAGTTTGGCTTCAGAGGAGGCATGGGTACAAGAGAGGCATTATTTGCGTTGACGGTACTCTTGCAGAAATGTCGGGAATATAACAAGAGTGCATATGTATGCTTCATAGACTTTAGGAAGGCCTTTGACCGAGTGCAGCATATGAAGTTAATAGATGAATTAAAAAACATCAATTTAGACAAAAAAGACATTGAGTTTATTAAGGCTATATACTAGAACCAGAAAGCAGTAGTAAAGGTGAACGATATAGAAACAAATAATATACCGATTGCGAGAGGGGTCAGGCAAGGATGCGTCTTGTCTCCGACGCTTTTCAACGTGTACTCACAGGTCATATTCAGAAAAGCCTTATGGGAAAGAAAAGAGCGAATAAGAATTGGTGGAGAAATCGTAAACACCATGAGATTTGCAGATGACACGGTAATTATGGCTGCGAGTATAGAAAAACTACAAACTTTACTAGATGCAATAAATAGTGAATGCATTCAAATGGGACTTGACATCAACACAGATAAGACCAAATTTATGATAGTATCAAGGAGTCCAATAAATAATGAACAACTAACCCTTGGTGGACAGCAAATAGAGAGAGTGACAAAATATAAATATCTGGGAGCTTACATCAACACAGAATTAGATCCAGACCAAGAGATCAGGGTACGAATAGAAATGGCAAGGGCAGCGTTCTTAAAATTCAAGCAATTGTTCTGTGACAAAAATCTGAATACTGCGCTGAGACTGAGGTTTGTTGAATGTTACGTCTGGTCCCAACTATTGTACGAGGTAGAAACATGGACGTTAAAAGCGCAAATAGTTAAGAAGCTTGAAGCCTTTGAACTTTGGATATACCGGAGAATGTTGAAATTCCATGGACTGCCAGGGTCACCAATGAGGAAGTGCTGAGAAGGATGGGTCGAGACAAAAAATTGTTGAGAACAATAAAAGTACGCAAGACTGCATACCTTGGACACATACTGAGGAATGATAAATATAGTCTTCTGCAGGTCATCATGCAGGGTAGAGTCGATGGCAAAAAGGGAATAGGTAGAAAGAGGAAGTCATGGCTGCGAAATATTCGAAACTGGACAAATATGACTGTAGACGAATTATTTCAATTTGCAAAAGACAGAGAAACTTGACAGAGAAATGTGGTCGTCAACCTCCGATAATAGGGACGACAGAGGAAGAAGACGACTGTATGGTTTAATAACCAAATAAATGTACCAAATAAAAAAAGTTACAATGTACAACTTACATTTAAAAATAAATTAGTATAGAAAAAAATAATTTTTAATAAAACTAATAATTAGCATTTCCTCCATTGGCCTGTATGCATGCCTGTAGGCGATTTGGCATGCTGCCGATTAACTGGTCGAGCTGGGCTTGCGGAATTCTCTCCCATTCTTCACGAGCAGCATCTTTTAGTTCTCGAAGTGTAATAAGGGGATTGTTTCGCTTCTTGATGCGTGTTTTGAGAATGTTCAAGCATGTTTAATAACGTTTATGTCGTGGGAATTCGAGGGCCACTCTAATGTAGATATTCCTTCTTCTTCCAGAAAATTTTGTACTGCTGCTGTTCGATGACGAGGTGCGTTGTCATGCATAAACACAAATTCATCACCTACTACCCCTCGGAATAGACGTAAGACAGGATTTAAAACTTCTCGATGTACACAGCACCAGTGACCCTTCTCTCCAGAACCAGCAGTGGCGTCCGTGTACCACTCATAATACCACCCCAAACCATAATACTGCCACCTTCAAATGGGACACGCGGTTGGGCTGTTTCTAGTCGGGCTTGTCGTCCTGGGGCCCTCCAAACCAGTGTTCTTTGCGAATCAGATACCAAGCCAATTTTTGACTCATCAGAGAACATCACGTTATTCCAGTCAGGACTATGATGCACCATTTTTCTAGCCCAATGCAACCTTACTATTTTGTGTTGGTAGGTTAGTTTAGGAACACGTAACGGTCTTCTACGATACAAATTTATCGCATTTAGTCTGCGTGTTATTGTTTGCCGTGAAATATTCAGTCCTTGAAGCCTAGAAATTTCTCTGGATATACCACTTGTAGATTCCAGACGATTTCTACGAGCTATCAATGGTATTTGCCGGTCTTGTACTGCTGTTGTACATCGACTTCTACCACTTCTGGGACGATCCTTGACGTCATTTGTATCTTGAATTTTTTTTAAATTTTCGATACAGCACTCTGAGTAACATCAACAATATTCGCGATATAACTTTGACTAAAGCCCTGTTGTAACAAACAATTACTCTAGATCTGTCAAAATGAGATATCACGTTTCTAGGCATTTTTAAACGGCTCAATTCAAATTTAAACAAAGACTGAAATAATGTGTAAATACGCTAATCAGTTGAATGTGACCAAAATCATACAAAAACGATTCAAATTTTTTATCATTTTCATTTAAAAACGCTCTAGAATGAATATCAACAACAATTTTAAAACCACCATAGGCGTAGATGTATTATTTGTACGTATTCCAAACTTTTGTGACTGATTGTGAGTAAAACTCAAGTAAATGGACATTATACGGTAATATTGTATAAACAATCAATTAACTAACAACATCTAGCAACTTATTAAAAAATTAGCACAGCAACAGAACATGTGGTCTAAAGTATAAGTATTATTTTATTTTATATTAAGCAGTGAAAAAGAACCAAGAGAATCATAGATTCACACTACTTTTTGAAATAATTTTTTATTAAAATCACTTTAATGATGAGACCTAAATAATGCTAAATAATTATCAAATAGTTGGAAGTGAATCTATGATTTTCTTGGTTCTTTTTCACTGCTTAATGTAAAATAAAATAATACTTATACTTTAGACCACATGTTCTGTTGCTGTGCTAATTTTTTAATAAGTTGCTAAATGGTGTTAGTTAATTGATTGTTTATACAATATTACCGTATAATGTCCATTAACTTGAGTATTACTCACAATCTGTTATATATCATTGACTCCTACATGTCTTTTTAAGGTAACACTTAGAACATCTTCTCCATTATTGTGTGGTTCTCATATTGTACTTTTTAGATGAACTGATGATGCTTTCAGAATACGAAAGCGAAACGTCTTCAAAATAGATAAAGTAGCCTATCAACTTTGTCTTTTATTTCTCCACCTTGAGACCGATATAAGAACCCATCACTCGTCTGAGTAATCCTTATATATATATATATATATATATATATATATATATATATATTATATATATATATATATATATATATATATATTGTAGTTTTGAGTTTCTTGAACCGTATTATATTTAATATAAAACTAATGTTCCTTGGGTTTAGGTTCAATTAGGATATATTACATGTAGAACTAGATTTTATTTTCCATAGCAATCAATCAACGTTTCGGCAGGAGACCCTTGCCTTTGTCAAGATTCTAAAATGTATATGTATGAGGAACTAAAACCTAAACCTAAGAAACATTAATTTTATATATATATATACATATATATAATATATATATATATATATATATATATATATACATATATATATATATAATATATATATATATATATATATATATATATATATATATATATATATATATTATATATTCGTTAAGGTTGATATTAAATTCCATTTAATCTTTTAAATATTCATCAGGCGTTAGCCAGCACTGATCTTTGTTGCACGTGCCAATTCGTTCAATTAATTGTGATTAACGATAAACAAGTTAAAAAATGAAACGCCAATTAGCGTTATCAGTTTGTGACAGAAAACAATAAAGCAACTAACATGTATACCATTTAGCACATCACATGAAATGTAACATGTCAGTGAGAAAACACATTTTAAATTCCATTGATTAAAAAATATCAGCTGTGGAAAAAAAGAGGAACGTTCATATCCACCAGGACGATTGGCATAGGCTATCACATCGTTTGTGATAGCTGATATTTGACAGGTTTTTGTCCCGTTCTACTTTATTCCAGTAATAATACAGGAGATTTTAACGATATTTTTGGCGAATGTGTGCGTGTGGTTCGAATATTGAATGCGATATCTGTCGTTTCTTTCGTTTAACTATATTTGACTTTATTTTTAGAAAAAAAAAGAAAACTAATTCTAAAAACATATAAATAGAAAAAAAACTACATTATTACATTGGTAAATTATACTTGGCAACCAAAATAATATAAAAACTTCCTTTACTATTTAAAATCTAAAAAAAAAAAAAACTAAAAAAAACTACATTATTACATTGGTAAATTATACTTGGCAACCAAAATAATATAAAAACTTCCTTTACTATTTAAAATCCTTTAGAAAAGGTATATACATATACAGGGTGTTTCAGAAAGGTATGTCATAAATTAAATCACACATTCCGGGGACAAAAATAAATTGATTGAATCCAACTTACCTTAGTACAAAAGTGTACACAAAAAAAGTTACAGCCCTTTGAAGTTCCAAATAAAAATTGCTTTTTGCATTATCTGCTAAACTACTTGACATTTTGTAATGGACACGTTACTTTCTTGTTCTGAAAGCATTTTTCATACAGAAGAAACAACAAAATCTAAGCGTACAGAAAAATTTTAAGGGGGTGTGCAGCCCTAAATCCCCCCAAACTTTTGAGTACGTTCAAATCAAATGAATTTTGTGGCATCATTAGTTTAACACATTATTTTTAAATATTTGTTGCCTCTTATCACTTACCACCACATTAAATATTCGTAACTTGAATATATCAGACTTAAGCCATAAATATTGGCGTAACAAAAAAACTCCCATATACGTTGAAAGTTATAGGAAATTAACAATATTTGAAGAACAAATGTATCAAAGTAAAATACCACCAATTTATACACAACCTCCTAAGACTCTCTTCTCTAAGATAATAGAAACATATTATATGGATTCAAATCTTCCAGGAAGTATGATCAACAAAATAATTAAAGATAAGTGGCCTGCATCTCAATATATTTTTACTGACGGCTCTAAAATTCAAAATAAAGTGGGTTGTGCAATATATCACTGGAATGCTGATTACAAAGAATCATGTCGATTGCCCAATGAAGCTTCAATATATACTGCCGAAACTATCAGCTTTATTTCTTGCGTTAAAATATATAGCCTCTATTGGAATGAATAATTATATCATTCTGACTGATTGTAGAAGCATTATGGACAAACTCACTTCTATGAAAACCACAAAATACCTAAACCATATTGAGATAGAAATCAAGAAGTTACATTATGATATTATTTCCGCAGGTAGTTCGATTATTATTTGTTGGGTAAAAGGACACTCTGGAATATTAGGAAATGAAGAAGTCGACAAATTAGCTAAATCTGCAGCTTTAACCAAACATAATATAAACAACATACTTCTTCCAGTAGCAGACATAGATAATATCAGTAGAAACAACTGCAAACAAAGATGGCAACGTTTATACAACCAAAGTACAACTGGAATCAACTTTAGAGCTTGCCAACCACTAATACCCAATGAAAGATGGTTCAAATATGAGACAAACAGGTTATTTATAAAAACAATAAACAGAATAAGATCAAACCACGCACTCACTCCTGCATACAAACACAGCATAGGCCTCACTGATAACCCATATTGCTCCTGTGGTAAAGTGGGAGATCTGCAGCACCTTATATTGGAGTGTGGACAGTACAAACAAAGTATCAAAATGATGTATGAAAAACTAATTGAGCTAAATTGTCCATTGCCTGTCAATTTGAATACAATTATTTTTTCAAATAATAAGCAGATATTAAAATGTATCTACGAATACATAACGTCCTGTAAATTTAAATTATAAGTAGTTTTAGGTATTCAAATTAAAAATTGTAAATATGTCAAAAATTGAATGTATATACTAACATATTACTTCCTGTAAAATTATATTATAAATAGGCTTAGGTAATAAATCAAAAATTGTAACTACCACAAATAGTCTGGCTAATTGGCTATGCCAAAGCCATTATACAATACAATAAAAAAAATCACTTTTTTCAAAAAACAGTTTTTATTGAGTTACAGCAGTTTTCATTAACCTTTAAAAAATTACGTGCAACTAAATAAATGTCTTAAATCAATTAACAAGTAGAAAAAAATCTATAACATTTATAAACATGATATAACAATAAATGTTCAAAATGACCCCCATTTTCTTCAATACACATTCGGTATCGTTTTAATAAGGAAAACCGAATGCGCTGAAAAATCATATTTTTCTGACGAAATTGATTTGCAGCTTCAATTATTCTAACCCTCAATTGTTGTTCGTCCTCTATTGTTACAGAATACACTTTCTCTTTCATAAACCCCAAAAGCAAAAGTCCATGGGTTAAGACCTGGACTTCTGGGTGGCCAAGAAATAGGTGCGTCACGACCCCTTCCAATCCACCGACCAGGATACTGCCTGCAAAGGTATTCCCGGACTTCATTACTGTAATGCGGTGGAGCACCATCTTGTAGAAACCACATATTTTGCCTTATTGCAATATTCACTTCTTCCAAATACTCTTGTAAATCGTTTGCCAAGAACTGCAAATAATTATCACCATTTAAATTGTTGGGAAGAGAATACTGGGCCTATTAGATTGTTATCACAATTCCTGCCCAAACATTAACTTTGAAAGTCCTTTGGTGATGAGTCGTTTTTTTGGCGTGAGGATTTTCGTCGGCCCAAATGTGCTCGTTATGATGGTTTGTTATTCCATTTCTACTGAAGGTAGCCTCGTCGGTAAACAAAATATTTCTAATAAAATTAACATTTCGAGTGTTTTCCATTAACAACCAATCGCAAAATCCAATCCTTTTAGGATAATCTTCAACCAATAACTCTTGAACCGTTGTTAAGTGATAGGGTTTAAGCAGCTGATCCTTCAAACGCCTCCAAACCCTTACGTGAGGAACATTTAGTTGAGCAGCTATTACCCTTGTACTTGTTCCAGGGACTTCTTCAATGATTTCTAAAATGTCTTCATCAGTTGCATCCATTATTGGACGACCACTATTGCCAGCAACTTGCGGTTGGAATGTATCCGTTTCCCGTAAACGACGATCAATGGTCAGAAATAATCGTCTATCGGGTGTATTTCGATTGGGGTATTTTACTGCATAACGCCTTGCGGCTGCTGCACTATTTCCTTGACATTCACCTACGATATTCCCGATAGTTTATTGAAATCATAATTTAATCTGATCCAACTTACCCAAAGTTAAATGCATATCTGCCATTTCCTGAAATGTGTAGGCCATTGTAATATCAAAATTTTTAATATTAATCTTATTCACACAATAAATGATAGCTTTAAATTATTGACTATTATTGATGGAACTGTTTGTAATTATTGTATCCGTAGAAAATAATTGTAATTTTATGGCCAACTAGGAAACAACTATACTCTGTTTTTTAACCAGGAGGAGTAAACCAAAAAGACAGATTCACACAAGAAAGTTACTAGAAAAGTCGCCAAATGCATCTTCTTTTTTTGTTGTATATCTCGGCCTTGCGGTAATCGAGTAATCAATATCGGACAACCTTACACGTCAATTCTAACCTAACTTTATGTTTGAATAATATTTTTTTTAATTCACTTCCAATATATATTACAATTATTACAATAAAAAAGAACGTTTTTCACATTTAGTCCCATGTATATATATTTAAATATTGGGTGATCCAGTTTTATAGATCTTTTGAGTCGATGGTACTTAATTTAGAGAATATTTTGATCCAGAGAGTCAATAATGTTACAGATCTAAGTATGGTTTTTCTCAGAAATTTGTCTTTTAATTTTCAAATAGATCTTATATGCAACAAAGCTATGCAAATGCATGTATCAAAAAGTTAGAGAGAGTTCAAAGATTTCTGAAATACCTACTGTTCTTTTAAACTGCGTAGGACCATATTCTTATTCTGGTGTGATACATTTCTTGAATCTAGGTTATTTTTCTTATCAGAAGAATTAACTTTGACTTTGATCATTATTTTTAAGCTTAATAATCCAATCTCCTGAATTGCTTCAGCCAGTTTGTTTTACATAGTCCTTCCCATTCACTGTTTTAGAATTGACTGTTTCATGTTTCATCATCATCATCATCAGTGGTGCTACAGCTCTAGTTGAGCCTTGACCTTCCCCAGTCTATTTCGCCAGTCGTTTCTGTTCATCGCCAACCGTTGCCAATTTGCCGCGCCGATTTTCCTTGCGTCCTCGTCCACACCGTCCCTCCATCTCAGTCGTGGTCTGCCTCTACTCCTATTTCCCACTGGGACCGATAATAGAGTTCGTCTGGGTGGGTAATTTTCATTTGCTCTTGACACATGTCCAGCCCATCTAAGCCTGCCTATTTTTATGAAGGATATTACATCTCTACCATTTACTATTTTTTTATATTTCTCGTACAATTCGAAATTATATCGCCTTCTCCAAATACCATTCTCACAGAATGCGCCCATTATTCTTCTTAGTATCTTCCTTTCGAAGACGAGCAGAAGATTTGCGTCTGTTTTGGAGATGGTCCATGTTTCTGACCCATATGTCAGCACTGGTAGGATGAGTGTTCGATATATTATTAGTTTGGTTTTCTGGCTTAAGTTTCTGTTTTTTAGCTGCTTGCTTAGTCCAAAATAACATTTGTTTGCTAGCAGTACCCTCCGTTTAACTTCTTCAGATGTGTCATTATCGTTTGTTATGAGAGAACCCAAATATGTAAACTTATTTACTACCTCAAAATTATATTGGTCTATACTGAAGTTTTGTTCGGCGTTTCTAGCTCTATCTCTGTTATTTGGAATAGATGCTAGCATTTTGGTTTTTTCCTCGTTTATTTTAAGGCCCATGTTTTGTGCGGCTGTCAAGAAGGTGGAAGTCATCTCTTTAAGTCCTCGTGTAGTACGTGCAATCAAATCCAAATCGTCAGCGTACGCCATAATCTGCGTTGATTTATTAAAGATTGTTTCATGTTTCATATCACAGAATAAATTATGGTTCAAATATAGGTGTGGTCCTACTTTTCATGCATGGTAATCAGTTACCTCATTAGATAGATTTAACTTATGTATCAATATCTTAAGGATCTATTTGAAGCACTAAAATGCAAAAAAAATAAATTTGTATAAATAAGTGTGTACTTGCAATTTCTTTAAAGCTGGATTCTTGTTTAATTTTGACAGTGATTTTGTCCCATTTGTTATCAATAAATAAAATTTACTAAAAAATACTGGATTTTTGTGAGATAATCAACTAATTCAATCTTTTATGTTACATTCTAGTATAATTTTGTAGTTTTCTTGTGATGATCTACAACAGGAAGAACAAAACCAACTGTATCAATACAATCAAAGTAAAACACATTACTAATTTTCTTTTATTGTGATGAAAACAAAATGAAAATGCTTCTTAACAAGTATACACAAATTTAAAAGATAGTTGCCGTTTTTCTTATGATAATTAGATATAAATATCATACATTTATAAATTTATAAACACTGTAAACTCTATTTATTGTATATATCAGCTAGAAAAATATTACATTAAATACTATTATCGCATATCACCGTTGATTGAATAACCCAAATCTTAAAGAGTCAGAAATCGATTTATATAATATTCTGTGCATAATATATATTCGGAATGAATGTAAAAATAAAAATTTAATAATTTTATTAGTCTTCCAAAATCTCTCCATTTATGTCTTGGTGACATTCATAATATAGACAATAAATCAATCATACTATAAACAGTAAGATATACAATCTATAGTTATGCTATGTAATATTTGCTGCATTGAATCTGCATATGTAAAGTAAAAATATCCTTTTTTTTCCTTTTCTTCCCTTTCCATGTTCTTATATCTGTTGAACCAAAATACTTGACAACATTCCAGTAGAGTATACAAATAAAAACTTAAAACTTAATATTTAATAGTAACAATAATATACCTGATTATAAAAATGAAATCTATAAAATGTTTTAGTTAATTTTACTATATAATTGTAGCTAACCCATATTTACATACCGATATTTGTACTTACTTCAAATTGATTTGCTTAAAGAATTTATATAATAATGAACGACACATATTTTGGAAGATCTGACATTTTACTGCTCCAGTCTGGTTATATTCTTTAATTGTTTTAAATTCTATTGTTGTAAATAGTTGAATTCGCAACACCTAAAATTAGCACATTACTTTAGTAAGTCTTGATTTTAATAATAACTATTCTGTAAAACTAACCTGCTGCCTGTTTTATTTTTACTACCGCGGCTGTTATTTTTATTCCAGAATTATCAATTTTCATGTTTGTACATGTTTATAGTACATTATTTCTCATTTGACGATAAATGATCCAAATCTATTCCGCGTTTTTAAGATGGAGAAGAATAATTACCACTAGTACTTGCCATTCAATCCATATTGTTATTTTAATAACACTAATATGTCGCTAAATAGTTCTGAAAAGAACTGTTTTTTATATAAATGCAAACGAAAAATCTAAAGATGTAAGAAATAACACAGAATATACAGAAAATTGTCGATATAAATTTTGACTTTTAAAATTTCACAAATGTCATTAGTGTCAATATGTCATAATTTAGTGGAGTAAACTTGCCTGCGCTTCGACCAATTACAAACAAGCATTATGGCGCGGAAAATTTGAATTACTCCTCCTGGTTTAAAAACAGACCATAGTTTTTTGAAAAAGTAATAAGGGGCAAACAAATTTTAAAAATAATTTGTTAAACTAATAATGCCACAAAATTCATTTAATTTGAAGGTACTCAAAAGTTTGGGGGGATTTTGTGCTGTACAGCTCCCTTAAAAGTTTTCTGTGCGTTTAGATTTTGTTGTTTCTTTTTTATGAAAAATGCTTTCAGAACAAGAATGTAACGTGTCCATTTTTATTACAAAATGTCAAGTAGTTTAGGAGATAATGCAAAAAAAACAATTTTTATTTTGTAAATTCAAAGGGCTGTAACTTTTTTTGTGTACACTTTTGTACTAAGGTAAGTTGGATTCAATCAATTTATTTTTGTCCCCGGAATGCGTGACTTAATTTATAACATACCTTTTTGAAACTCCCTGTATATTCTAAAATTGTCCCACAGAACGTTTTCGGGCTAATAAGTCCATTACCGGTGCAGTTTCCAAGTATACATGAGGGAAGCTACTAAATGTGTAAGTAAAATCCCTTTAAATTATGTTAACTTTGTTAATTAATACATATTTGTTGTTAATTTTTTTTTATTTAAATTTACGTGTCTCGACAACTATGGTCATTGACACGGGAACAAACAAAATCGGTATTTACAATATATGATTAAGCTACAGTTTTGGTACTTTTACAAAATTCGTAAATATTTTATATTAAATTATATAATTTAGAGTCTCTTAAAAAAATAATCAAAGAGTTCATTGAACCAGGTGAACTAAGTATATCACTAAGGGTACCACTAATGTTATGCCGTCGTCGGGTGGAGCTGAAAGTACTGCATTCAAGTAGGATATGCTGTATGGAAAGCCGCGTGTTGTTGCAGCGTTCGCAGACTGGTGGATTTCCAGAACTCATGAGGTAACCATGCGTGAGACGAGTGTGTCCTATTCTTATTCGTCTGATTATGGCTTTGTCTCTTCTTTTTTGTATGGGAATTTGCAGTGGTCGAATTATTGGTTGTATTTGATGTAATTTGGATGTGCTTCTACTCCATTGATCTTGCCAATTTTCCAAAACTGATTGCCTGAAGAGATATTTTAGGTCCTGATGGAGCTGTATCCTTTCGACTGGATGATCAGGGCAATTAGCTTCTTTAGCCGCTTGGTCCGCTTTCTCGTTACCAATAACACCTACGTGCGAAGGAACCCAGATTATGGAGACTGAGGTGCCCGAAGTTAACAGCTGATGACAGTGAGCGTGTACCTTATTGACTATTGGGTGTTGTGATCTTAGGGTTTTCAGTGAATGTATCAATGACAGAGAGTCGGTGTTGTTAAATTTAAATAATGCAGTTTTAAACAGATTTACATCATAGCAAAGCAAGACTTCCAGAGGTTGCCAACCCAGGAAAAGGTATCTCTATGGTTCCTCCATAGCAAATGGATAGTTGCTACACGTAATGGGCTCTCCGCGATCCTTATATCCATTTTGTGATCATACATCATACAACTGTAATATCATCCATTGTATATCACATTTACGGGGTAAAAGAATGCTTTTAGGCTGTTACAGTAAATTTTCCAGAGTACAGTTGAGTGCGAGCAGTTGATTGTTTTGAATTATAAAATTTTTTCTACTTTAATACTTAAATAGCACGCTGTTTGGTGAGTAGAATACGTACTTTATTTTGTGGATTAGTTAAATGCTTTGATATTGGCAGCAATATTTGTTTAAAACGAGACTATCGTGTACTCTGTGCCTTGGTACCTTAGACCAATGACTCATGGTACACGATGTTGCAACATGTAGTATTACTTATTTTTTTGTAGTAAAAGAAAAAGAAATAAAAAAGGAGTAAAAAGAAAGGCATTGGGCAAACAGTCGTTGAAATAAGTCCCCAAGGCTTTAAATGCCGATGATCCTAAGAAAAGAATGACATCGAGAAGCAGCAAAGGTATTTAATATAAGTAGGTCTACGTTAAGAGACGTTCACGTCCACTCACAGGTGCAGAGAGCATGGTAAAAATCCAAAACGATCTCTCAAGATCCTTCCATTGCAAAAATGGACTAAGACAAGGTGATGGACTATCGTGTCTCTTATTTAACCTGGCAGTAGAAAAAATAATTCGAGATTCACAGATTACTACGAATGGTACTATCTTTAACAAATTAGTACAAATTGTCGGATACGTAGATGACATAGACATCATAGGTAGGTCCACAAAATCTGTGACTAAAGCATTTCGGTCGATAAGAGCATCTGTACACAGAATGGGACTAAATATAAATGTTCAAAAGACCAAATATATGTGTTGCACTAGGTCAAGCAATCCGACACCTACACGAATAATAATTGATGACCTAGAACTGGAAGGTGTTGACACCTTCATATACTTAGGGTCGCTGCTAACCAAAGATAACAACGTCAGTGAAGAAATCAAAAGAAGAATAGTGCTCGCCAATAAGTGTTACTATGGCTTAAGAAGACAGATGGCCTCAAAAATGCCTAGAAAAATTAAACTGACTGTATACAAAACACTAATAAGACCAGTGCTAACATATGGTTCAGAAACTTGGACACTAACACAGAATGACCAAGAATTGCTCAAACGTTTTGAGCGAAAAATACTAAGACGAATATATGGAGGCATAAAAGAACAAGGTTTGTGGCGTAGGTGTTACAATTTTGAGTTGTATAGAAGATTTGGAGAACCTGACGTTGTAAAATTCATTAAGGTAGCACGCTTCAGATGGATAGGTCATGTAATCAGACGAGAGGAAGATGCCATAGTCAGAAAAGTTTTTTTTTTTTTTTGAGGGTATACAAGGCAAATATCGAACACGGTGATTAATTTAATCTTGCCCAAGTACTTTCGATCAATAGATCATCTTCAGGGGCATTTCGTCAGTTGTGGCCTATCCGACATAGTAGAATGTCATAAATGTAAAATTTGGACATAACAATACAAAATACAATACACTAAGACAAACAAACACTTTAAAATTTATAAGGAGAAGCTACATGTTGTATAGAAGCCGGAGACAGAATTCTGTCTTGGGCAAGATTAAATTAATCACCGTGTTCGAAAGTTGCCTTGTATACCCTCAAAGTTTAATTATTCGAACATTCAATCTTATATTGAGAAAAGTTTTTGACTGAAGAGGGCCGATCGGACAACGAAGAAGAGGAAGACCGAGACTTAGGTACCAAGACAACCTAGAAAATGATTTGAAGTCTATCGGAATTAGAGCATGGAGAAGAGTTACCAGAGACAGGGGCGAATGGAGGATTGTTCTGAAGAAGGCTTTGGCTCATAAAGAGCTGTAACGCCACTGATGATGATGATGAGGTCTACGTTAACCAGACACTAAAAGAATTTTAAAAACAATATTAACTACTACCATTTGACAAATTATGCTCTAAAGCAACTATTTACCAAGAAAGAAGAGTTAAGCCTTGTTGCTTATATAAAACCTATTGGAAAAATACAATATGGATTACCCAGGTGGTTAGCTTTTAAATATGCAAAAGCTAATTAGAATAAAAATTTCTTTGTCTAAGTTACCGCCACCATAAACAAAATTTACAAATGTAATTAAACCAGATGGTGTTATTCCATTCATAACTTTTAATGTGTGGTCCCCTTTGTAGTGAGAGTAAGTCATTACACGACACATGAGACACTTGCTTTTTTCTAAAAGTTTTTCTGTGCAGTCCAAAATAATTTTTGTTTTAGGAAATTTCTTTAACCTATTTTGAATCTCTTGTTTTCTTGGCCAGGGATTGCAGGTTTTAATACTTCAGAAAGATCTTCCACCGTTATCTGAAAATAATTTCTATATGTGTTTGTCAAGACAACAAATATAACAGAAAGACAACGAAAAGTGAGGTCAGTTTTTAACTTAGCAAACACTAGAACAATACGTTGTTTTAGTTGAATCAATAATGGTTTGGAATTTATGTTTGCTGACAAACTAGCAGCTTCACAAAATTTATCCAGCAAATTTAGAGTGGGCATTCCAGCGAATGTATTAAAATCACGATTTGTTTGTCAACAACACAGATGGGGTCACTTGGATAGCCTTCTCTTCTGTGCTGATTTGTAGTGAGTGATCCCTCTGCAACTTTTCACTATTTCGGATGGCCTCTAAAACTGCACTAATCGCTGTAACTGTGTTACTTCCATTTCATCTTCCATAATTGTTGACATTGTTGGATCTGAGTAAATCATTAGATCTTTTGAAATAGATACTTTACTAGATAGATGCCTTAGCCCGTTTTTATTTTTCTTCACAAGATGATCTTTTTGAAGAGGACAACACTTTGTCCAAAGATCAAATAGGTATATTCTCAGATGAAATAGAACCTTTTTTAAAAACCGTTTTCCAGTCCTCACACCTAAAAAATAAGTAAAACGTTATTTCAATGATTAAGAAAGAACCAGGCTGATAAAAGGCCAGACCTGGTGATTTATTTTATCACTGTCCTTGATGAAATTTATACCAGTTTTAAACTCTAATTTCCTCAATTTTTTGACATTTACTCCAATTTTTTTAATTATCTATTTTGACATCAGTTGGCAGCACGGTCGTTTGAGAACACGAATTCTTCCGTCTCCATCCCTGAGATATCTCGAAAGCATAACGCTTAGTAGTTTGGTGCAAGGAAATTTTTATTACATTTTTGTTAATTATATTAGTTAAAGTCACATTCCTGTATATAAAAGTTGTTACTATACATACTATTGGCTTCCAGTTATTAAAATTTAGTAGTAATTAATTAAAACACGAAATACACGTTTGCGAAACATCAAACAAATTTAACAAGGTTTCTTGTTGAGTGGATTATCTAAATTAAAAAATCGCAAACAGCACGAAATTAAAAAGCATTTCTTCGTTAAATAAAAAGGAATTATTACTTAAAGTCCTATTTAAGAGTGCCTATCTTGTTTTCTTAAAACAAATCTAATCAGAGGACAAAGGGACCACCTTACTCGTTTTCTCCGTTTTAATTTTTCCTTTTTATTACTTTCATTGAATTCGAAAAGTTTATGGAAACAAACATAATTTCACTCTTAAACGAAAAAGTTTTTAGGTTTAAGCTGGTTTTAGAGGTATCAGTATTTGCTACGAGTGTTTAGATCATAGAACTAGTTATTTAAAACAAATTTCAGATAAGCCTGTAGGGTCGGCAGACTAAAGTACATAAGTCGAAAACTGTAGATTTTCAGAAATTAAATAAAACTATATACAAAAATAATTCAATATTTCTTAAAAACATTTATTGCATTTTATGAGAGTGTGTACAACATATTTACTAGTAGCTAAGTATGACTATAACAATGTATGGAAAATTGTTTTTCCTGACAAGTTAAAAAGAACATTGAATTATATGACTTATGTTAACAGCACAACTAGGTATTTTAGTTTGTTACAATACAATATTTTCTTAATATTATTCATCCTCATCATCTAAAATATCAGGATCTCTATTAGCTACATTTTCCTTACTAGGCAAATCTATATAAAATTTATGGATAACATTTGTTATCAATGTTAGTAGAGAAATTAAATCATCTTTTTTTTCTTTTGATATAGGTAAAGGCAATAGTGATATAACTGTGATGTTATTAGGTATAAAGGATGTCTGTCCTCCGCCTCAAATTTATTCTATAAAATTCTGATTTCATTTACAAGGTGTGAAATGTGGAGGGCAGCACAGTACAAACAGCTGTAAAAAGAACAAGAACACACCAGCTATATGTGCTTTATGTGGAGGATATCACCCAGCTAACTATAAAGGATGCGAATATTATCGTAATTTAAATAGAAATAAAAATATAGCACAAACTATATATAATCATCACCAAAATAGGTCGCAAGCACGTAACAGAAACTTTATACCCAATACAGTAAGACCAAATGTAAGCTATGCTAATGCAGCGAGTAATAGACAACCCCCTGCTGCTCCTTCAGATAACCAAGATTCAAACACCATTCTTATGAAGTTTTTAGAAGAATTCAAAGCCATGTTTAATCAAATCTTGGAACAAAACAGCATGGTAATAAACATGCTAAGTAAACTCGTATGCAAATAAAATTCTTTCTACGAATAGCAGAATGGAACGCCAATGGCCTGCTGAATCATAAGGACGAGGTGATAATATTTCTACAACAAAATTTTATAGATGTATTATTAAAAATTTTATAATTAATTTTATTTAAGTGAGATACATTTTACAGACAAATCGGATTTTAAAATACCTCATTATCTAACGTACCATACTAACCATCCAGACAAGACATGGAGGTACAGCAATCTTGATCAAACAATCAATTAAACATTTCATGATGGAAAGTTATATAACAGACTGTATCCAAGCTACAGTAATTAAAGTGTGCTTATTACCTTACGAAATAACAATAGCAGCAGTATATTGCCCTCCAAAGCACAATGTTAAAAAAAACCGATTTCGGATCCTTCTTCAATACTCTAGGTCCAAAATTTATCGCAGCTGGTGACTTTAATAGTAAACACACTTACTGGGGATCAAGAATAATAACAACAAAGGGGAGAGAGCTCTATAGCTTAATGCAAGAAAATAAATACTCATATTTATCAACAGGAACACCAACGTACTGGCCAACAGACCCCAAAAAAGACCAGACCTCTTAGATTTTTGCATCATAAAAGGAATATCTAACACCTTTATGGACATAGTTCCAAGTTATGATCTATCTTCAGATCATTCACCAATTATTGCAACAATTAGCACCTGCGTTATTAACAAACAACCTACTCCAAAACTGCATGAACCTAGAACAGATTGGAACGTTTACCGAAAAATACTGGATGAAAACATTAAACTAAATATAAGACTAAGAAGTCCTTCAGAAATAGAAGCAGCTACAAACAACTTTATGACATTATTACAAAACACTGCAAAAGAAGCGACACCAAACGATGCAGATAAAAATAAAATCAAGAATAGAATAAATATTTCACTAGACATTAAAAAACTCATTACTGAAAAAAGAAGAGCAAGAGCCAAATGGCAAAAAAGTCGGAACCCAGCGGATAAAACGTTTTACAATCGCTTAGTCAATAAATTAAAAACACAACTAAAAATTGCAAGAGAAGAGTTAGTCAAAAAATATGTAACACAACTTAATAGATACGACCATTCAATATGGAAACCAATCAAATCATCCTTAAAACCTCAAGCAATATCATCATCAGTAAGAAAAACCATAGACACACAGAACCAATGGGCAAGATGCGATAAAGAAAATCCGAATTATTTGCTGAACATTTAGCAACAGTATTCCAACCACACAACAATGAAGAAGATTAAAAAATTAATAATTATTTAAACTCAGAACAACCGTCAGTAAATCCAATAAAATTAACAACACCCAAAGAACTTTTAAGAAATCTTAAGACTAAATATCAAAAAGTCACCAGGAATTGACCTAATAACTCCAAAAATGATAAAAGAATTATCAAAAAAAGGTATAGTGATTCTTACATATATATTTAACGCAATATTAAGATGTAATTATTGGCCTAACAATCTAAACATTGCAGAAATACTTTTATTCCCAAAACCAGGAAAGGATCCAAATGAAGTATCATCCTATCGACCTATCAGTCTGTTATCAACAATCTCCAAATTACTAGAAGAACTTTTAATAAAAAGAATAGATCCAGACCTTATAGGCGCAAACTAGATACCAAATTTTCAGTTTGAATTTCGACGAGAACACTCAACTATCCAGCAATGCCACCGAATAATCCATAAAATTAATTCCGCATTAGAAGAAAAGGAATATTGCACAATGGTATCACTAGATGTACGTCAAGCTTTTGATAAGGTTTGGCATAAAGGACTTCTTTATAAAATTAAACAAATATTACTACCATTCTTTCGAATACTTACATCACACTTGGAAAACGACTTGGAAAGCCGACAGTTTAGAACTAAAGTAAACGGAGAAATATCTAAAATACATCCCATTAAGGTGGGAATTCCACAGGGCAGCGTCCTGGGACCTTTATTATATACATTATATACTTCTGATCTACCAACTTCACATAACGTAACAATTGGCACATAAACACATTAACATAACTACACAACAACTCCAAGACTATTTGTATGAGCTTGAAAACTGGCTAAAACAATGGAAAATAAAAATAAATGAAAACAAGTCAACCCACGTAACTTTCACTTTACGACGAGAAACACAAAAACTATTTACAATGAGGAAATACCCAGGACTAAAACAACCAAATACTTGGGCTACACCTGGACCAAACCCTGTGTTGGAAAGAACACATCACCGAAAAAAGAAAACAAATACAACTAAGACAAAAAGAAATAAATTGGTTAATTGTAAAAAACTCCAAACTGTCAATAAATAATAAAATTCTAATTTATAAAACAGTTATCAAACCAATATGGACATATGGAATAGAGCTGTGGGACTGTAGTAGTAAATCTAATATTGCTATTATGGAAAGATGCCAATCAAAAATCTTAAGAGCAATTGTTGATGCACCCTGGTACGTAACCAACCAAAGAATCTATGAGGATCTCAATATCTCAACAGTGAAAGAAGTATACCAGCAAAAGAAATTACAATACATTCAAAAAGTGAACACACACTCCAATCCATTAATTTCCGCAATACCTCAACATCGAGTTATCAGAAGACTAAAGCGACGTTGGCCAACAGACCAGTAACATGGACCCGTGATTCTCTCACTGGAGGGGACCACATCACGCCAGAACCAAGGGACAGGACCTAAACTCATCACATTAACTTATAGAATATATTGTTTTATTCTGATTGTTAATTTATTAGTTATAATAAAAAAAATTGCAAGGTGTATTTGTAAGAAACCATTCCTTTCGTCCAACAAGCGGAGACACCTTTAGTCCAACCATTTAAACTGCTTTCCATCTACATCTTTATTTCTTAATACCAAAGAACCTGTCAGTAACGATGCAAAGTCCAAAAATTAAGTATTCTGCATTTCCACAACTTGAAGTTTGTTACTGCTGGGTCTAATAATTGTGTTCAGTCATAAGGATGATATATTTGGGATTTCTGTTTTCTTTTTCTATTATCCCATGATCTGTATTAACTTTTAAATGGCTATGTCCGGGAACCATAAAATGGTTGACTGTCTTAAACAATAACTTATGTACAGTCCACGTAAACATAGAACTGACGTGAAAATATTACGCTTCTCGTGTTATTAAGTAGGTTTGGTTGAAGATGCTTAAAGATGCAATCTGATTCGCTCCTCGAGCAGCAATAGTTTCATACCACACATAACATACTGCTCTTCCGGTCTTATAGTCATGTATGGTCAAATTGAACGTCCACAACTGACGTTTATAAAAAGCTATAGAAGAAGTCAATGATGGAGTCCGGTAAACACTGTTGTGAATCAAATGTATACACTTGTACGGTACTATCATTTTGATGCATCTGTGTTTTGATACATTATCATGTTGCGAAGTTATTTCAGTTTTGGTTTGCTCATCTTGACAGAGTTGAATTTACATTTTAAACTTATCACAAGTATAGCATGTATCAACACGACGTTTTTTGAAACATAACCCTAATTTGTTAAATTCGTGCTGATTTCTGAAGGTAAACGTATCACAAAATAGTTGATATATTTTGGTGATTGTTAGGTGTGAAGGCCAAATATTTCTTTGATGTACTCTTTCTGGTGTCGTGACTTTCATATGATGGAAAAGACAAAGTATGGTTTTTTATTCCCTTTCTTTTGTCATCGGTTATTTTATTTTTAGGTACAGTTGTTCCACGCATATCATTAATATTTGTACCAACTACTCAAGACCGTTTTTTCATTGCCACGGTTTTTATAAAATTATCACTTTCGTCAAAGGTTTTTAGTAAACATCCCCTACCAATAGCTTGACGCAGTTCATCTATTACAACAAAATATTTATACGCCTTTTTTGGTATGTACCCATTAGCCAATATTCATTGAATATCGCTTCTCTCTTAAACCAAGGATCCTGCTTGCATTTCATGCGACATGCCTCAGTTCTTCATGAATCCATCAGCGATAACTTTTCCTTTAAGAGTTTTATATGACTTAGCCAGATTTCTTTTCGTTTTTTTCTCGTGTTTAATGGAGCGAAGACTCTTTTTTGGTAACACTGTCAGAGAGATTCGTGAAGTCGATTCATTACTTGAACTTGAATGTACTGTTTTATTTCTGAAGCTAGATAATGTGGATCTTGTATCGAATCATCACATGAAAAATCCAAATTTGATGGAATAAACGTGTTCTCATGAAGGCCTGATGATGTTAAAGGATCATTCTCGATCAAATAACTGCTTGTTGATTGCTTTTTGATTTAACACAAAATTTACTAGTTTTTTCCTCTATAATAATCCATTCTTTTGGCTCTTTACAATACCGTTCTTTAAGAATCGTAGAACAAAACTGAGTTTATATAATTTAAACTCAAACTAATCATTGTTGTTTACATTACTTTTCCTTCGTAGACTAAACATATTTTAAGAAGGTACCAAAAGTTAAATATCTGAATATTTTTTAACAAGTAAGACGATCACGTTAAACAGTTAAGGTACCTAAAAACTTAAATCATTCCTATAAATCAGCAAAACTGAATATATTAGTTGTACTTTTTCACATAAGTCAACTTGTTCTTTATAACGTCTAAAGATTTGTAGGAATTGAAAGGTTGAAAAAGTACCCTACTTAAAATTAATGTGAAATAAACGTGTAGGACTTATGTGCTGTCAGTCAATCGATGGATAGAAAAATATATAGACATGTGCATGTACAAAATGAAAAATCGATTTTTTTGACTTATGTGCTTTAGTCTGCCGGCCCTAGATTTAAAATAACAATTAATGTAAAAATATGTCTTTATAATTAAGGCGGTCAAATAAAAGTGGCGTAAGTGATTATTTATAATTACATACTAAGTTATGCTGATATTCGTTTTCTGTCTAGTCAAATCTATTAGCGGTGTAAGACGATGATTCGAACGAATACATAACGCCTTGTGAATCAGTGTAGAAATTGGCTGTTTATTGACTGTAATCAATACACAGTAATTATCAGTTTTTAATAGTGAACTGTAATATTTCATTCACACATTCAATAAGAAATTGTCTATTAATAATTTTCTAACCAAAACGTTCAGCTGTGTTTACATTTTTTGTCATATTTAACATAACATGCTTGGCGAAGGTTTAGCAAGGCAACCAGTAATACATATATGCATTAAATTTGCTGCCTATCATTGAAGTCGAAACTTTATCAGAAGAAAACCAAAAGTAGTTCCTTTTGATTACATATGTACCTAACAACAACTGAACAACTTGGTTTAAATTATTTTGCTTTTTACCTTAAAATTTCAGTAACCACTGTTATTAATTATATTAATATTATTAGTATTCAAATCATGAATGTGTTGCTTGTGTGAGTCCATTTCAAATAGGTAAAGAAATAATAAATAAGACTTACTCACAATCAATTTAATTTAACTATCAGACGACCGGTTTCGCTTTCTACAATATGCAAAGCATCTTCAGGTCTCGATACAAAGTTAAACAAATGATGCCGGTACTCTATTAATAGATGGATGGTAGAACATGTTTGAAACTACTTTATATTGTTGAATGGAGAACTCAATACTATTATTGCAGTTGTTTGACAGTAAACGGGAAGTTCTTGAGGAGATAGATTTGATCCAATGAATTTGAGATATGTGTGAGATTGTTTGTTAAATGTAAGTGATGTAATATACTATTGTGTTATTAAAAGTTAGTTATACTTATTCCAGAGATATATTTTTGAAATGTGTGTTATTTATTGAGTAATTGTTTTATGAAGGTGACATTTTATGACAATGAATAAGTGTAGATGTAAAAATTGTGTGGGTGTGCAATTATTTTCAAACTTGTAGTTATCAAATTACTTTGATAAAGTTCTATTGGCAATGAGTTAATTATTGGAATAGTCAAGTGAATAAAATGGTAAAATACAAACACTTAAGGATAATTTAAACACACTAAAACAGAAAACACTTAGAAGGGACGAAACAAACATTGAATTTAAAAGGGGGAAGGACTTTAATGCACTACATCATAGTCTTGGGCACAATGAGTTTTTTTATTGTTGTATCTATTCTTCTCTTCATAAAACAATTACTCAATAAATAACACACATTTCAAAAATATATCTCTGGAATAAGTATAAATAACTTTTAATAACACAATAGTATATTACATCACTTACATTTAACAAACAATCTCACACATATCTCAAATTCATTGGATCAAATCTATCTCCTCAAGAACTTCCCGTTTACTGTCAAACAACTGCAATAATAGTATTGAGTTCTCCATTCAACAATATAAAGTAGTTTCAAACATGTTCTACCATCCATCTATTAATAGAGTACCGGCATCATTTGTTTAACTTTGTATCGAGACCTGAAGATGCTTTGCATATTGTAGAAAGCGAAACCGGTCGTCTGATAGTTAAATTAAATTGATTGTGAGTAAGTCTTATTTATTATTTCTTTACCTATATTATTAGTATTATTAATTAAGCTTATTTTTTCAAGAACAAAATGTGATTGAAATGCAAGATGTTGGTAGTTCAGATTTCTTTCCAAGGTTTATTTATTTATCAATATAAAACGTTCCATGGAGTATTACAAACGAATATCTAATGTATTATTAATATAATGTAAAACATTTTCGGTCGCATTCAGGAACTAATTTCTGTCTGCCGTTGCACACCACAGTCACACTCAGGAGTAAGGGCTTTTCCAAATCTATATAAACTGTCAGCACGTCCACCGCTGCTTAGACCACTGACAACAAAGGACTTATCATCCCATCCGAACTGCAAGACATCATTAAGGACAGAAATAAGGCCAGAAAAGCATTCCAAACAGGAATTTAAGGAATATGGAGAAATACTATCTGAAGAGATAAGGGTAAGACTGAGAAGTCTTACTGAAAACCAATGGCACAACAACATCAGAAAAGCTGAAGAAAACCAAAGAAATGTATGGAAAATGCTGAAAGCCAAGAGGAAAGGGAAACAAAATGTACCACAAATCATAGACAACGAGGGAATACACTTCGAAACCCAAGGAAAAGTGGATGCAATTGCAAGGAAAATTACAGCTACACACAGGCAAAACCAGGACATGTCGGACGCAAGAACCAGAGAAGAAGTCAACAACGAATACACCAAGATCAAAAGAAGAAATGAATTCCTAATAGAAGAAGAAGACTACACCAGCCCTAACGAAGTAGCCAAAATCACCAGGAAACTAAAAGGAAGCAGAGCACCAGGACCAGAAGAAATCCACAACATTACCCTCAAGGAACTACCAAAGAAGATAATAGTACAACTGTACTATATCTTCAAATACTGCCTAGAAAAAGGACATTTCCCAAACAACTGGAAACACGCCAAAATATATATACCACTCCTAAAACCTAGGAAGGATGGACAAAGACCAGAAAGTTACAGGCTTATTTCTCTTATCGAAACTATAGGAAAAATCCTGGAAAAAATCATCTACAAAAGACTGATGAAATATGCAGAAAGACGAAGAATCGTCAAAGAAGAACAATTCGGATTCAGAAAAGGAAGGAATTGCGAACTTGAATTAGCAAAAATAATCAGCAATACGAAGATAAGGTTCAACAGGAAACAAAGGACGGTATTAGCTATACTGCACATAGAAAAAGCATACGACATAATTTGGAAAAAGGCACTAATCTGGACTTCCTCACTATTTAAGCAATATTGGTGATATGCATTTATCTAATAGAACTTTTCAAGTTTTAGCTGACCAAAAGATGTCAACCAGACTCCCATCGGAGATTGGAAATCATCAAGGCTACCCTGACCTTGTTTACAGCTGATCTAAAAAGTTCATTAGTGATACAGCCAAACCACTCTTTCACATTACGCAACCATGACATTCTTCTACGACCTGGATTCCGTTTTCCTTCAATTTTTTCTTGCATTATATTTTAGTACGCAAATATTCGAGTTTTCTTCGTTTCATCGTTGACAAAATTTCTGGGTCGTTTCCTTTCCTATCCTTTCAACTCAACTTATCTTCAGCATTCGACGGTAGCACTACATCTCGAAACTTTCAATATTTTTTATATTGTTCTGTTCAAGAGTACAGGCCTCTACACCGTATAATAGCGTGTTAAATACATACGTAGCACTTCAGCATCCTTAATCGCAGAGAGATGCTTATATCTCTGTTGCAGAATAATTTCCTCATCTTTATGAAGGTGGCTCTGGCAATTTCGATACGTCTATTTATTTTATTGTGTTGGTCCCCAGTTTCGTTTATTGAAGTCCCCACGTACTTGTAACTTGATACTTTTTCAATTTGAATGCTCTTTATACTAATATGTGATGGTTGTGTCATGTTTTTACTGAAGACCATATACTTGGTTTTTTTGATATTGATACATATTTATGCCATAATTGTTGCAGGCAATATTTATATTTGTAAGTAATCGTTGTAATTCTTCTACTGTTCTTGCAACTAGTACAGTGTCGTCTGTGTATCGAATATTATTTACAACCTCTCCATTGATTACGATTCCTTCGTTTACTTGCAAAAAGGTTTCCTGGCAGATGCTTTCACTATAAACATTAAAAAGCAGCGGTGACATAATGCATCCCTGTCGTACTCCTCTACGTATTTCTATTGTTTGTGATATCTCATTTTCTATTTTGATGTTAACTTTTCTGCTTGCTCAATATGTATAATTCTGTTGTAGATTAAGCGTTCCGATAGTTTATAGACACAGCTCAACAATTCGGTCGGGCGATAGTTTTGGGGCTGATTATTCACCTTTCCTGGTTTAAATATGGCTTTAATGGAGGCTTTTTTAGTGTATAAGGGATTTCTCCTGATTTTAAAATATCAACATATCTGTATAGAAATCAGCCAGCCATTTCCTAGTATATTTGCCACAGTGCATGCTGACTTTAGTATTTTTAGTTCTTGTTCTACTTTGGTGTTGTGGTCATAATCTCTAGGCGCTCTTGAGGTTGCTGCAGTGTGGGAGACCGTTCTGTTAGGAGCTATTGGTACTTTGTCTCTAGTTGCAGACAAGTTTTCTATGTAAAGACTACGCTTTTCTGCTTAATTTACCAAGTCTAATTTTTCCACAGTTTCCATCCATTTTTGTCTGACTGCATCCAAACTGTGTAGTAGTTCGTCGGCAATTTCTCGGTCTTAACTTTCTTTCTATTCTTGATACAATTTCTCACATTTTTCATTCCATCCTAGGATATACTCTTACGATATCCTCTGGGTATAGCTTTTTTCGCTGTAGAGATAACCGCGCCAACAAATTTCATGTAATTTGCACGTGTTGGGATTATTTATTCTAGACATTTATCCAATCTCTCAGTAAAAGTCGACCAGTCTGCTTTTTGAAAGTTCCATCTAGGTCTATAAAAAGATGATATTATTGGTATTTTGATGCAAACTTCTATAACAACTGGTCTATGTTGGCTATGTGGAAAATCTTGGAGTACTGTACGTGAAACTGCCAGTGATTGATTGTTTTTATTTGTAAACAAAACAAGTCTGAGTTGTATTCTCGTCACCAGGCTTCAGATCAAAAAGTTCCCCTATCTTAAGCGTCAAATACTAAATAAGTGTCAGCCTCTTCGCTCCAGTTTAGCAGAGCCTAGCCATTTTTGAATCACTGAGCTTATAGTTCTAGAGTTCATGATGACTATTGAAGTCTTCAACATAAATTAAGGGGCGTAAGTGGGCGTGAATAACATGCGGAGGCTACAGACTGCCGGGGGTTAATAAATATTCCTGACAGTAATTGTGCCAGTTTGTATAGTAACCGTATGAATGTTATTTATGTCTTATGTAGAACATATGTGTGGATTTTCTATTTTATTTCGAACATAAATTGCCACTCCATAAGCTGGATGATAAATTGCATCAAATAAATCATAGCCATGAGTTCTTCCTCTAGAGAGAATTTATTTTTCGTTTTTTACATGGGCTTCCTAAACTGCGACCACGCTGATATTATTTTCAATGAGTACCTTTTGAAGGTTTTTTTCCTAGATGGCATTAACAGTGTGATTTGTCGTCATAGCTTTTTATATAGAAATATTCACCATGATTTTGTAAAAATGGTTCTATTTTATAACAATAAAACAATTTTGCTACATCTTCTAGAAACAATATATTATTAGAATATTGTTTTAGATTTTTTTTTTAAATAAATTATAACGTAAAAGTGTTAAAAGCCTTCTGATTTTTTTAAACTAATATTAAGCTCTTATCTAAACCTTATAATACACTAAACGCTCTTTTGAACATCTTAAGCAAACAAATAAAAAATTTAATCATCACACAAGCCTCAGTATTCTGAATAAGAAAGAGGCAAGGCAGTTAGGGATAAAATGGTATACACACATCCTTTAGGGATGTTTATATAAGCCGTATGAGTATCTTGAATCAGGAAACATATTATGTCTGTGAAAATATAAAATTACCCCAAGAGTAAACTCTGCTTGACGTGGTAAAAAAGTTTCTCATCGTTTTTTTCCATGTGCGTGTTCCACATATTCGTAAAAACTTAAAAAACAATTCGAATTTTGGAAAAATCCAGATTTTTCTGCTCCCGTAATTTTTCCAAGACACATTAGAAATTCCCTGACAAAAGATATTCAATTTCACGGTATATTTACCTGATATAAATTTTCTTTTCGAAGGCATTTTTACGAATATAAAACTTTTCGCAGGTGTTGCCGAACGTTTTCGGCGGGAATTTTATTATCTTTTCTATCTGTATAGTGTAGAAAATCCTCCTTCGTAAATATAGGCCAGCTTTATCACAGTTTTATCTTAGGTCCTTATTAAAATTTGAAATTTATATGTTTGTTACTCGTTTGCTGATTTTAAAATGTTTCTATTACAAGTATAAGTTAGTAAACTACTAAAGTTTCTAAAATATACCAAAATTTTTTCAACATTTTAATACAGTAACTTCTTCATTCTAGAAATTAGCAATTTTTTCCTGTTCTGATATTTAACTTTACTTTCCGGAAAACATATTTTTAAGAAGGCTCTTACAATCTTTCTTACTTTCCTTTTATAATTTAATATTTGTTTAGTTGGTCGGTTTTTATCGATTTCGTTTATAAGATCTTTACCATTTTGTTTTGTTTTTATTATTTATCGAGTAGTTATTTAGTTCTTGTCCTATTTCTTCGTTTCTCTCTATATCAAGTGTTTTACTCTTTTGGAAAATATTATTCAGGTAGCTGGGATTTCATATAACAAACATTGGACATTATTTTATAGGGTTTTGCCATTATATAATATGCGGTGTAAAGCTAGTTCGCGTAATTAATAATAATATACGTTTATTCAAATCAATACATTACAATATATATTACAATAATACAATAAGTATTACAATAATTTACAATTTCAATTTCAGTTTACTTACAGTAACATAAACGTAAAAAAAGTCTTTAAAGCATTAACAGGCTTGTTGACTAAATCTGTCTAATATTAACAGGTTTAATGTTTTTTTTTACAAATTATTATTTCATTTTTACAGTTTCTAATCTAATCTAATTTGTTTCGTTTTTTTTTATCTAGTATAATTTAAATTTATTAAATTGTTACACAACTCCCTTTTTTCTTGTACCCAAGCATTAACTAATTTTTTATACAAATAAAAATTTTTGATATTTTTAAAATTTATGGGCAATTGATTGTATATTCTTGGAGCAAAATATTTAATTGACCGTTGCGTGATTGTTTTTGAAGTATGAAGACATTCAACATTCAATTTTCTTCTTGTTTCATAATTTGACACTTTTACTTTAAGAGGTATTTTATCTTTATGAATATTTTTAAGTAGCTCTAAGCAGTACAATTGCCGAACATCAAGAACCTAAGTTTCATGAAAAAGTTGGTCTGAGGGATATGTTTTTCGTTTTCCATATATTAGTTTAAGAAAGCATTTCTGAGTATTTTGAAGGGTCACCAGATGGCAATCAGCTACGCCACCCCATCCTAAAATCCCATATACAAGATGAGATTGTACTAAAGACAGGTAAAGCATTTTAAGCTGTTCAACATCTAAAAACTCTTTTAAATAGCGGAATTTTCGTAACAGTCCTCGTATTTTTCTTATAATATTTTTTATTTGTAAGTCCCATTTAAGGTGCCTGTCAATTAAAACTCCTAAATATTTTATGTATTCTGCTTTAAATATTTGTTGTTTTTTATTTATTTTTAATGAGTTAAAAGTTGGCAGAGAATTTTTATATATTGCAAAAGGTATATATTTAGTTTTTTCGTAATTTATTGTGAGATTATTTATTTGCAACCATGTTTTTATAACTTTGAAGTCTTGTTCAACTATAGTTTTAAGATCTTCCCAATTTTCGGCCTTATAAAAAATTGCGGTGTCATCAGCAAAGCTTATTATGTTTCCATCAGTTTTTAGTTAAGCATGTCATTAACATAGAGTGTAAAGAGTAGAGGGCCTAAAACGGTCCCTTGCGGTACGCCATAATTAATTACTTCAGGATCACTTTCGACACCATCAATTTCTACAAATTGTTTTCTGTCTGTTAAGTAACTTTTTAGTAATGTCAAAACGCGTCCTCTCAGACCATACTTCTCAAGTTTCTCTAACAAGATCCCGTGAGATATCGTGTCAAACGCCTTAGAGAGATCGACAAATATGCATAAACTACGTTTATTAGACTCAAAAGCTTCTAATATTTGTGATGTTAGTTTACAAATAGCATCTTGTGTAGATTATTTTTCTCTAAAACCGTATTGACAATCCGATATTATACTAAACCTATCCAAGAAACTCACTAATCTATTTTTTAAAAATTTTTCAAATATTTTGGAAAAAACAGACAACAAAGATACTGGTCTGTAATTAATCACGTCTTCTTTATTTCCTTTTTTAAACAGAGGTTTGATTTTGCCTTTGCCTTTTACCTTTTGCCTTTTGCCTTACAATTAATAGAATACTACACGTGCACCCTGGATAATGCTAAATGAATTAGCACAATAGGCAGCCAGACAATCTAGAATCTCTAGATTTCCTGGTAAGAACACATCACGAGTATAAGATATGCCTCCCAGCAACAATTTAAATGGACCTTCTCAGGACCAAGCGACAACCGGCTTGAACCAAGCATCCGAATCTGCCATTTAAATATAGAAGGTATTGGTGAAAGTAAATGTGAGTACCTTCAAAATATACTCAATGAAAATAGTATCGACGTGGTCGTAATTCAGTAAACACATGTAGAAAACGAAGAACAAATTCTCGCTAGAGGAAGAATTCATGGCTATTATTTATTTGGTGCAACTTACCATCCAGCTTATCGAGTGGTAACCTATATTCGAAATAAAATCGAAAATGCATACATTAGTTCTACATTAGACATAAATAAAATTCATACGGTTACTATACAAATTGGCGAAATTACTGTCAGGAATGTTATAATCTCAGGCAGTCCTGTGTACTCTGCTTGTTATTCACGCCCACCCACACCCCTCAGTTAATGTTGAAGGCTTCAACAGTCATCATAAATTCTGGAAGTATAGGCACAGTGGTCAAAATGGCGAGGCTCTGCTAAACTGGAGCGAAGAGGCTGACACTTATTTAGTCTTTGAAGCTTAATATCGGGGAATTTTTCGATCTGCGGCCTAAAGGCAAGAATACATCCCAGACCGACGTTTTGTTTCCACAAATCAAAACAATTAACCACTGCTAGCTTCAAGTACAGTACTTCCAGATTTTTTAGCAAACACAGACCAGTTGTAATAAAAATTGGCATCAAAATACCAATAATATCATCTTTTCCTCGAACTGGGTGGAACTTTCAAAAAGCAGACTGGGCGACTTTTACTGAGAGATTGGACAAATGTCTGGAATGGATAACCCCAACACGTGCAAACTGCACGAGTTTTGTTACCATTGTTATCTCTACAATGAAGAAAACTATACTCAGAGGATATCGTAAAGAGTATGTCCGAGGATGGAATGAAAAATATGAGACATATTAAGAATTATACTGGACACTCAAAACGAGGGATATAAACAGATTAAAAGCTTTCGAAATGTGGCTTTATCGCCGTATCCTAAAAATACCATGGACAGCAAAAATCACAAATATAGATGTCCTTAAAAGAATAAACCAAGAACGCCAACTTTTCGAAACCATCAAGAAAAGGAAAACGGCGTATCTAGGTCACATCATACGAAATGAAAAATACCAGTTCCTCCAACTTATAATCGAGGGTAAAATTGAAGACAAGAGAGGAATGGGACGCAAGAAAATGTCCTGGCTTCGAAACATAAGGCAATGGACAGGGATTAACGACATACAATCTCTGATACATATTGCAAGAAATAGAGAATTAATGGAAAATGTGATCGCTAACATCCATTAGTGGATTTGCATCTGAAGAAGAAGAAGAAGAATTCAACGAAAGCCAAGACAGAAATTTAGGATGAACTACTGCACAGTTTGGATACAGCCAGACGAAAAAAATGGATGGAAACTGTGGAAAAATTAGACTTTAGTAAAACAAGCAGAAAAGCATGGTCTTCACTTGGAAAATTTGGTAGTAGCAGACTTTCAACTACAGACAAAGTACAAATAGCTCCCAATAGAGTGGCCTCCCACATTGTAGCAACATCAAGAGCACCTAGAGATTGTAACCACACCACCAAAGTAAAACAAGAACTAAAAAGACTAAAAAAAAACTAAACAATTATTTCAGCAATATTATTATTAGAATTAAGTCTGAAAAGGCACATGGCTCCGATAAAATCCATCCAGAATTTTTACTTTACTGTGGCAAATGTACTAGGAAATGGCTGGCTGATTTCTATACAGACATGTTCAAATCAGGAGAAATCATCCATTTATTAAAAAAGGCCTCCATTATAGCCATATTAAAACAGAATTAGTAGAAACATATTTGAATAGATACCTATTGAGCAAGGATTGATAGCATAGGCACAAACCTTTTTAAGTCACAATGAGTAACTTTATAAATGTCCAAATGAAGCTTAGTAATGGGCTGCCAAAGGGATCTGTTTTGACACCCTTACCGTTTAATTTATACACACCTACCTGGGACACTTCGCAGAAATTTGGCTACGCTGACGACGGGGCTATTGCAGCAAGACATAATAACATGGACATTACAGAAACAATATTAACGGATGTTAATGAGAGTCGTTATGAGAGAATACTTTAGCAAATGGAGACTATGGCCCAATGCAATGAAAACCGAACCTATTTCGATCTAAATAATATCCAAGCCAACAAAAAACTCTCCGTTTACTTTGAAAACAGATTGCTCACTCATACCTCAACACCAAAATATCTTGGAGTGTTTTTGGACGGAACATTAAGTTTTAACGAACACCTACAAAAAACGGCAGCAAAACTAAAAATGCGCGAAACAATATAGATCAAGAGCTATGTGGCACCACATGGGGGTCCTCAGCCTCCGTACTCAGATCATCCGCTCTCGGACTTGTACAGTCGGCGGCTGAGTATGCTTCCCCAGTATGGCTCAATAGCAAAGATACGAAGATTACTGATACCCAATTAAATCAGATAATGCAAATGATCTTAGGTACAATTAGACCCACACCGAATTATTGGCTTCTCAATTTGAGTCAAAACTGCGAAGAAGTCATTCTCTTCTCAGATAATATCGAAAAGTCGAGGCTAACCATCAACCACCCATGCACTATGATTAGCTTGATATCGAAATAAACAGACTGCGCTCCGGATATCCTCCATTGCTAAGAGCCAAATCCTTACATCAGAAACATTTCAACCTCATCAACGCTTGGAGAAGGCTATGGGAGAGTGACTCACCACACACCTAATGGCCTGTATTGATCAGAAACCGCCAGGCTTTGAACTGACCCGCAATAAGTGGACAACGCTAAACAGAATAAGAACAAGCAGCGATAGAGGTGCTGACAGCTTATATAGATGGGGAAAAGCCCTTACTCCTAAGTGTGACTGTATTGTGTAATAACAGACCCTTCATCACATTGTTGAAGAATGCTTCCCGAAGGCAATTCCCTGCAGTTTTTGATGAGTTCCTGAATGCGATCGAAACTGTTTTACATTATATTAACACATTACGTGTAATACATTAGATGTTGGTATGTATGTAATACTCATTTCATATTAATTTTTAAATATGTGTTCTTATTGCATGCCATACGATAAATAAATAAAATTATATGATGTCTTTATCTTTAATTTTTTGTGAACTGCTCTTCACAGCAACTTTTCATTAAATATTAAACATTTAACATTAAAAAAACAAGTAGAAATCAGATAGATAGATAGATAGTTGGTGATCCAGAAAGCTGCCACACGTAAGGACAAGGAGTAAGGTAGGTTCGCCAAATAAAGCCCGGTTCCTAATAAAGCCCACTCGCCCATATTCCTCAGGATGGACAAATAATGGCAGTATGCTGCAATGTACAGATGCAGTAGAGCCACCTAGGTGCAAATTGTTAGACTAAGTTGAGCAGCGACGCGAACTGTCGCTTTTATATGATCATTCGTTTACAGTGGTCAATGGGTAAACATCCAATCTAATATTAAGTTTAGTGTGCATTTGTAATTTAATACGATTATGAGTGCGATTTTTTTTATTTTGCATGACATTTGTGTACTTATTAGTTGTACATTCATAGTACCTGAATTGCCTTATGTTTATTAAAACGTAAATAATGGTAATTTCTAAAAACATTGATCACCTACAGTATTGCTAATAAGGCCCGGGTGGGCCTTATTAAGACTACGGGTGGGCCTTGTTAAGACCACTACAATAACACGTTTTATAAGTTTTTAACTTTGTTTCAGAAAGAATACTAAAAAGCTTAAGATGCCTAGAGCTTTATGGACTGAAGAACAAATGGCTTTGGCCTTGCAAGCAGTTAAAAATGGGATGTCAGTAAGAACAGCCGCCAAAGAATTTAATATTGCCCGTCGAACACTTAGGAATCATTTGCTTAGTGGAAAAGCGGAAAAGAAACTTGGGCGCCCTTCATGTTTAACCCCCCGACAAGAATCTGAGTTGTGTGGAAGAATTTTAAATCACAACAGGTATATGCTCGTAAAGGTGTCAAACGAGTTCATTTGATTTCGCAAGAGCACGTTGAGAATGTGTCAATCGTCGGTTGTGGAAATGCTGTAGGACAAATAATTCCACCTATGATCTTGTTCAAAGGAAAAAGAAAGAAGAATGAATGGTATGACAATCTTCCTGCTGGAACAGTTATTAAAATGACCGAGAAAGGAAGTATGACTACGCCAGTTTTCATTAAGTGGATACAACATTTTGCTAAGTACAAGCCAATAGGAAGAATACTGCTTATTTTTGACGGAGCATCGTCCCATCTGGATGCAGGTATTGTTGATGAAGCCGAGTCGCATGAAATTACGCTTTTTTGCCTGCCAAGTAATTGCACACATGAACTGCAACCTATGGACAAGGCGGTATTTAAAGCCTTCGAATCTTACTGGGACGACGAAGTTATCACCTACTGGACAAATAAACCAGATCGAACGATCAATAAATTTTCGTTTGGCACAATTTTCTCAAAAGTATGGCCAAAAGCAACTACAGCATCAAATGTTATTTCAGGTTTTCGTGCTACGGGAATATACCCGTATGACCCGAGTGTCATTCCTGACATAGCTTTTAGCCCATCAGAAATAACAGAAAATAAATTAGACTCGGAAGATTCTGCTATTCCATCAGCTTCGACTTCCGCAACGAATAATCCTATTGGCAGCTCCACTCCAGACAGAAAAAAGAAAATAAAAGCTCTAAAGGAGAAAAATACGCAAGATAGCTCTGAGAGTTCTGACGGTTCTGACAATGAATTTTCAGTACATGACAGCTCAGAAGAAGAAAACGAAATGTCAGTAAGTTTTAACGCAGTGTTAATAACACCAGAATTGGAAACTGGAAAACGCAAAGGTGCTAGAAAGAAACCCTGAACTATCGAGCACAGGAAGTCACAAAATCATTGTTTGATGAAGCTGGTTTAAATGACCCTAAAAACCAATCAAGAAAAGGAAAAAACTTGGCAAACGGAAAAATAGTCAAAAAACAACTAAAAAAAGGAGAAGAGAAAAATAAGCACAGCTCACTTGAAACCTCAAAAAACAAAGAAGAACGAAAAGATAGTTGGTATTGTTTCGTCTGCAATGAGAATGTCGTTAAGGATATGAGACTTTGTGACAGCTGCAAAAGATATATCCATGAAGAGTGTGTAGGACTTTCAGCAGATGATAAAGACTTAGTTTTCATATGTCTAGACTGTTTGCAATAATTATTTTAAGTACCTATTATTTTTTACAAAATAAATGTCCTACATGTCACCTTTGTTTAATTTGATTAATGTATAGTTGCACCAATAGACCTTAAGCTTAAGACGTACGTGGAACGTCAATGCGACATAAGCTGAACTGGGCTAAACTGGAGCTGAAGATCTGTTGGTGCAATTAGGCATAATGGTCACATTTAAAAAGTGGGCCTTATTAGGAACATGGTGTTCCTAATTAGGCCCAGAAGCAACTATTTTTTAAAGACTAAAAAGTAACAATTCATAAAACTTTTAACAAAATTTAACAATCTCATATTAAATTTAAATATGTGATTTATTTTCTCTGTGGTTTTCAGATTTATATCGTGATTTTATTTATCAAAAAACAACTAACAAACATTAAGTGAGCCTTATTTGGTCAACTTACCTTATAAAGATTTTAGGGCTAATATTTGATGCTAAACTTACTTGAAAATTGTTAAAATTGTATTATTCTTCTCCTAAATAATACTTCTATCCCGGTCAGTTAAAACATAAAATAGTTACAAAAGTTTTTACACAAAAAGTTGCTGGAGAGGTAAAATTTTTAATTGGAAAAACAACGGAAAGGAGCTTTCAGCTCCTCGATTAAAAATCCTTCTCCCTCCAGTGCAATAACGTAACTAGGGCTTTCACGCGGAAGTGCAGTTAATGTTCGGAACATCTGTACGTATATTCTTTGCACATTATTTTATACTTTTATTAAAGTAATTCGTTTTATGCAAATTATTTTTACATGACGGGCGTTTTTGGATATTTTAGTGAAAATACCAAGCCGTATCTAGTGACCGAAATAAAAAGATAGAGAATTTCAGGGTGTTAAATTTCTACTTCAATAATTCAGAATGAATTAAAAATGTTTTTACACGAAAGTAAACAAGTGAAAGTTTAAGTGAATATTTTTCAAACTCAAATAACTTTTTTAATGGTGAATTTATTCTACTTTTAAATGACACTCTTCATCAACTAGCCTCTAACGTCCACTGCTGAATATAGGCCTCTCGCATGCTTTTCCACTTAGTCCGATTTTGCGCCATGACACTCTTAGTGGTTTGATAATATAAACTTTTTGAGTCTACACAGGTCTCAGAACTTTGCAGCCTCCCAGTTGCGTCATTGTTCTTCCAATATTTTTAAAATAGGTTTCTGAATCGGTTTAAGTTGGTCTACAATAGTAACATTAAAAAAAACTAAAAAAAGGTTAGGGCATGTAATTTTATTGTCAGTATATAATAAAAATTACTCAAAATGATAAAAAATAACAAAAAGACTACTCAGAGTTACTAAAAAGTAACATTTGTTTTTTTTTGTTTTTTGTTTTTTGTTTTTTGAACACCTTTAAAAAATTGATAAAAACATTCACAATTCAAAACAAGACATTAAAAAACAGGTTCGTAATATTTGGGAATTATATTACTTGATAATAACTTTTCTTGGTTCCTTTTCTTATTTTCAGAGATCGGAATTTTTGAAATGTATGCAGGTCTTTTTCTAGCATCTTCTACATTTCTTGTTCCTGTCACTCTTCTACTTTTTACGGTGATAGCATAGGCCTGATTCCAATTCACCTCTTTGTAACTGGTTTTGTAAAAGAACCTATAACTTTCCTTCTCAAGTCGAATCATTTTAATATCTGACAATTTTATTTGTTTGCCGTGTATATATTTTTGGCAGTTGAAGCCGATGTCGTTAGCAAGCGTTTTTAAATCGATGAAGTCATTGTAACTGAATGCTTTTACTATAAAAGGGTTTCCTTTTTTCTTTGTGTTTCTAATAATCGACACAATTTGATCGGGAAAGTATACCGGTCCTGACTTTTTAGCTCTTTTCATAGCTTTTTTGATAATACTGTGGACTACATCACCACCATCGTTCTGTATATGACCTCAGAAGAGGTACCAATTTCGACTGCTCCTCTTTGTCCCAGACCTTCATGCCAGAAGTAACAGGATGTCTTGCCATTGCTTATTTCTGATATCGTAAAATTAAAACAATTCAATCTTGATATATAGTAAAAAGCTGATGCTTGTCCCATAGATACTGACAGAACAGCTTGCAGTTCATACATTACCAAAACTGTATTTGATTCTACTTTTGCTTTTTTTTTGTCTGAAGCTTTCTCAGTTCTAATTATTTTTCCTCTTGATGTGACTTATACTGACATTGTAATTTTTCTTGTTCTTCGCCAGGCGCATTTTTAAATGATTCAGACGGGTCGCATTGGTCTTTCTTTGGGAAAAAGAAACCAATATTGAATTGTGTATTAAATATATGGGCGTAGGTATCATAGTTAGCAGTAGGCTGGCCCAAATAGTCATCTTTACCTGTTGACCATGTTTTCCACGTTTATCTTGTGGTACAATTCCAGATCCAGAGCTTTTGATTGGATAATTGTTCTAATAGTTCTCTCCTTAATGCCAAAAGTGTTAATTAGGCCTGTTTTGCATACACGTATTCGTTTTCTATTGTGAAGCAGATAGAAGGCACAGTTATGTCTTCTAGGTCTTTGAATAGTTGTTATGCGGTGATAACTCAACTGAAGTGGTTCAATACAAGAAGACAAATACTCACGTTGTCTCTACAGTGATCCTATATTCCAATAGTACTGAAAAAAAAATAGCTCTGTGGTCTTCGCTAAACTTTTCTGAACACTTCTGAATGCAATAATTAGAGCAAACAGGTCCCATTGTTTTTTTTTATTCACATCTTTTCCAGTTCTTGAAATATAACTTTTTCCTAAGTTCTTATGGAGTTTAGCTTTATTTTATCGCTATTTTTCTAGATTTCTTATTCTCTTCTTACCTTTTCTCATGAGCGTACAATTTTCTGTATTATTCAGAGGAGTTATTTTATTTTCAGAAAATGGACTTCTAGGCCTCTTTTTCTCTTTTATGGTAGGGTTCGAATGTGTTTCACTTTCCTATGATATTTTATTTTCTGATAGTACCTAGGTGTCACTATCTTCTTCAAATAAGCTGTTCTCATCATCTAAGGAATGTTGTTCATCATAGACTGTTTGAAACATTTTTCTTAAAGTGATCTTGGTTGATGAGTGGGTTTCAACAGAATATGATGAACTGGGTTGTGTTTCATAATTGAAATACGTAGATTATCTAAAAGTAATTAATAATCAATAAGAGAAATGTTGATTAAAAAATCGGATTTAAATTCACTGGCTGCACTTCTGCTAAAATAACCGCATCATTGAGTGTTTCTAAAATATTATTCTCTTCCAATACTGATGGTTCCTCTGGAGTACTGTTCTCTTCTTCTAAATTGTAAGTGGCTAAATAAAGTATCAGCTCAGTCCTTTTCATTATTTAAGATTATACTCGCGTTTTATTTCTTCACTGAAATATAAATCTATTATATTGACTGTTTTTACACACACTATTTCACACAAATTTTCAATGTTATTTGAGTAAACAATGACATAAATACTGGTTAAGTGACTATAAAAACTACTATTCAAAAACCATAACGACGTAAATGTGTACTTACGGCTTTAATCATCTAGCAAGTCGGCAGAGATATCAAATGTTCTAGACGACAATGACACAATTGCCCCTTACGTCGATGTTCCGAGATTACACAAAAGCTTTATTTTATTTTATCACAGTCTACACTTATGTCGTTGTAGAAATATAAACGAAGTGTTCCGTTCAACAGTCTATGAACAACTGACATTTGCGGCGATTTCGTTCAAACAATATGGCCGAAACTACATAACACACATTGACAACGACGCAACTGCTTCCCACCTGCCAATAAATGTACTACTCATCATCATTCAGCCCATACTCGTCCACTGCTGAACATAGGCCTCCCGTAGTTCACCCCACAAATTTCTGTCCTGAGCCGCCTGCATCCAATTTTGATGTGTCCGTTTCAGGTCATCCGTCCATCTTGTTGGTGGTCGTCCTCTATTCCTAAAGGCATCTTGTCTGGAACTCCACTCAAGAATGCGTTTTGTCCATCTGCTGTCCTTCGTTCTCGCGACGTGCCCTACCCAGTTCCATTTTAAGGTTGATATTCTTTTGATTGCGTCGGTTACTCCCGATCTACGGCGCAATTCTGTGTTGGGTATTCGGTCTCTCAGGGTTAATCCCAACATGGACCGTTCCATTGCCCTCTGTGTTGTTTGAATTTTGTTTGCGGACGTCTTAGTAAGTGTTAGCGTCTCCGCACCATAGGTTAGAACCGGCAGCACACATTGATCGAAGACTTTTCTCTTCAAGCAGATGGGAAGAGCTGATTGGAAGACATCTCTTAGCTTTCCATAAGCTGCCCATGTCAACCCTATTCTACGTATTAGTTCATTGGTCTGGTTATCTCTACTTAAGCGAATTTCGTGTCCCAGATATTTGTATGCTGATGTTTGTTCTATACTTGTTCCAGCTATGTTGATGTTCTCACTTAGAACAAGGTTTGTCATCACTTGTGTTTTTGAGTTATTGATCTTTAAACCCACTTGTGTAGAGGCATGGTAGAGTCTTTCGCACATTTCAATGGCATGATCTATGCGGTCTGTTATCAGGACTATATCGTCCGCGAACCTGAGATGACTAAGCTGCTCTCCATTTATGTTTATGCCCTTTTCGTCTAGGTTTGCACGCTTACACATGTATTCCAATAATGTTGGAATACATGTGTAAGCGTGCAAACCTAGACGAAAAGGGCATAAACATAAATGGAGAGCAGCTTAGTCACCTCAGGTTCGCGGACGATATAGTACTACTACTAATGTACTACTACCTTTATGATATTGTTTCATCCGATAGAATGGCACATTCTAACTTTTTTGAAACATTTAACTCAAAACTGCAAAAAAATTGCACTTACGTCATTGTTGCTCTGGAGAACCGATATATCAGAAATTTCAAGAAAATTGCAAGAACTAAGTACAGATCAAGATGTTATAGAAATACAAAGACTTGGTATTAAAAATATTAATGAAAAGACCGATCCTCATCGAATTCAAAAATTTGAGTAAAAAGAATGAGGTCCTCAAAGAAACAACGAAATTAAGAGGTAAAGAGGTACTTATTTTGAAATAACCCTGATAAAAACAACAACTTCTTCTTAAAGTGCCCTCTCCTCAATGGAGGTTGGCTACTACAATTTTAAACTCTTCTCTATCTTCAGCTGTTCTTATTAGCTGTTCAAAATTTAGCCCTGTCCATTGTCGGATGTTTCTGAGCCAAGATAGTCTTTTCCTTTCTAGGTCACTCTTTCCCTCGATTTTTCCTCTTACTATAAGTTGGGCATATTGGTACTTATTATTTCTCAGTATGTGACCTAGGTATGATGTTTTTCTTTAACTTTTACTGTGTTAAAAAGTTCTCTTTCCTTGCCTATTCTATGCAGCACTTCTTCGTTTGAGGTATGCAATGTCCATGAAATTTTGAGTATTCTCCGGTAGATCCACATTTCAAAGGCCTCCAATTTATTTACGGTTGATGTTTTAAGGGTCCACGTTTCAACTGAATATAGAAGAGTCGACCAGACGTAGCATTTTGATAAACGTAGTCGCATTTCGAGTTTTATTCGAGAATCACAAAGCAGTTTTTTTATTTTTTCGAAAGATTTTCTGGCCTGTTCTATTCTCGATCTTATTTCTTGATCAGGATTTAGGCTGCTATCGATCCAAAATCCCAGGTACTTAAATCTATTGACCTATTCTAAGATGTGCCCATTTATTGTGCAAGGTTGAGGTACGTTTTGGTTTTTTCGGATTGACATCACTTTGGTTTTTTTAATGTTTATTTTCATACCAAATTGCTCACAGGTCGAGTTGGTCTTGTCTATGAGTCGTTGTAGACCTGAGTCGGAATCCGCAATTAACACTGTATCATCGGCGTATCTGATACTGTTGATATTTACGCCATTCACCTTGACTCCATCCTTGGAATCCTCCAATGCTTCTTTAAATAGGAACTCGGAGTAAAGATTAAACAGCAGAGGCGACAGAACACATCCTTGTCGAACTCCCCTCCTAATTTCTACTTCTGCGGATGTGGAACCTTCGATCCTAACTCTGGCGTTTTGGTTCCAGTACAAGTTTTTTAAGAATTTGATGTCTTTCCATCTAAACCGACTTCTTGCAAACGTTCTAATAGTAGGTCGTGTCTTACTTTATCAAATGCTTTTTCGAAGTCTACAAAGCATATAAATATATCTTTCTGTTGGTCGTAGCATTTTTGGGCGAGAACTAGTAAACTGATCAGGGCTTCTCTCGTTTCCATGCCGGCTCTGAATCCAAACTGATCGTCTCCGATGATTGTTTAGCACTTTCTATAGATACGATTATGTACGACTTTTAGTAGGACTTTTACTGCATGACTCATAAGGCTTATCAGACGGAACTCATTGCAGTGTTGTGGGTTTGGCTTTTTTGGTAGTGGGATGAATATTGACTCCAGCCAATCTTGGGGTATTTTGCCTGTATCATAAATGCGATTGAATAAAAGAACAAATAATTCGATATTTTCTTCGCTGATTAATTTGATTGTTTCTGGGTATATTCCGTCTGGACCTGGGCTTTTATTTGTTTTGAGATAATTAATTGCATTTATGATTTCAGATTTCAGAATTGTTGGCCTTCGTTATTTTCCAATCTTGGTTCTTCTCGTATGTCGTGAAAAAGAATTTTAATATAGTTTTCCCATTCTTTCAGTTTATCTTCCGTTGATTCTAGCAGTTTGTCATCCGTGTTCAGCATGGTGTGAAAAGTCGTTCATTTGGTAGTCGATGTAAACTCTTTTACCTTTTTATGTAAATTAAAAAATCGTGCTTTTTTTCCAGTTCTTCTATTTCAACGCATTTTGTTTCCAGCCATTTCTCTTTTGCTTCGGTTATTTTTTTTCGAATTATTCTATTTAGTCTTTTGTATTCTCCGTCCTTGTCATTTTTTCCTTTAGATTCTCTTCGTTTGTTCATTAATTGTAAAATCTCTTCTGTCATCCATTCCTGTTTGCTATTTCTAGGTGTTACTTTTAGATGTTTTTTCCGTTACATTGTTCATTTGTTCTTTAATAGTTTTCCACAGAACGTTTATGTAATCGTATTCGCTAATTCTATTGTGGTCGATATTTCCTAAATTTTTGTTTAATTCTTTATTTACTGTCTGATGTATGGTGTCGTTTTTCAATAATTGGATGTCTAATAGTTGGTGTTGAGGTTTTTGTTTCTTTATTAGTTTCCATCTTGCGTGAACTTTTGCAACAATAGGATTATGATCGGAATTGATGTCAGTTCCAGGATATGTTTTTTGCACTGATGATTGCATTGTGATATAAAACAACAACAACAAAATACCTTAAAATACGGTTAAAAAATGATTGAAGTTTTAATCAAACAATAACATAACCTTAAAAAATGAACATTTATAGTAAATATCCTAATACTTTGATATTCCTACCTCACAGAATGAATGTTCATAACCAAAAGTTCTTATTTATTTTTCAAACAATTACAAAACCAATATTTCCATCTTCTTATCTTTAAAGGTTCTTAAAATCTCCGCCCATTGTAACGTCAGACTTGGGTAGTCCATTGATGCTTTGGTCAATGGACCTTAGATCTTTCTGATAGTTTAAAGACAAACAATTTTACTTGTTTTTGTTTTTGTTTTTTTTTTGCAAAACAGATTGTTTTATTGCAAAACAGATTATATAAAATCTTAGATGATAATAAAAAAAATATTTTTAAATAGTTTTAACATTTTTTTATCGCTACAATTAAAAAGGAGAACATAAAATGATTGATTTAATTATTCTTGAGTATTCAATAGTGACTAGACGGTCTATGGAAATCATAAAATATTTACTTTTTTATTTCTTTTCAAAAATCATTGGGTATCTGATATCCAGGTGTGCGGTTTATATTAAAGAAAAGTGATCTTCCAGGGTTAAATAAAAATTATTGAAAATTGGCCGAATTATTTGCAAAAATATAGTTCATAAGACTAATAGCCGGTTTCCGAAAGGATGATCATCTCAAAAATTATATAATCGATGGTTAATCGTTGATCAAACGCATTTTGAGTTTCAAAAACGTCAATCAAACTACATTCAACAACAGTCGATCACCTAATTTAACAAAACAAACGATTAATCGTTAGTTAACAGTTGATCATATGTGTTTTGAGTTTCTGAAACGCCGATTAACTGGTTTCGCATGTCAAACGACTGTCAAAATCGACTGTCACCTAATTTGAAGTTATTGGATGATTAAAGGGCTGTTAATATTTATAAAGAGTTGTTTTTAGTCATTAAATAGAGTTTTTAGTTATTAAATAGAGTTTGTATAGTTATTATATAGGTTAAATAGTTATTAAATAAAGAGTTTTTTAGTTTTTAATTATAATTATTAGTTATTTAATTATAATTTAGATTTTTAAAATTAAATATACATCTCTGATATTTCTGACCTTTCATTGTCGAGCGAGGAGGAAAATGACATCCCCTGGGTTAATCACAGAACCAGGATGAATCCAATGACACACTACAGTGATAGTGAATTTAAACAACGCTACAGAGTATCCAAGGAAGTTGTGACATAATAGTGGGACTAATAGATGGTATGGAACCAACAACCAAACGAAACAAATCTATTAGTGCCATTGAGCAGATTTTACTGACAATCAGCTTTTATGCTACTTGAGGATTCCAAGTGACTGTGGCTGATAGTGTGAGAGTGCACAAATCAACAGAATGTCGAATCATCAAGAGAATATCTCTAGCGATAGCTAGGTTAAGGCCAGTTTTTATAAAGATGCCAGCAACAGCAGAGGAGCGCCTGAGTGTTAAATCTGGGTTTTATGCGTTGGCTAATTTTCCAAACGTAATAGGTGCTGTTGATTGTACCCACGTCAAAATTCAATAAGTTGGAGGCCCACAAGCAGAACTGTTCAGGAATAGAAAAGGATACTTCTCTTTGAATACTCAAGCTATATGTGATTCACAGCTAAGGATTCAAGATATCATTTGTAGATGGCCTGGTTCTGTGCACGACACAACTATTTTCAATGATAGCCACATACGTGCCGATTTCGAGAGTGATATATATGGGAAAGATTTTCTCTTGGGAGATAGTGGATACCCTTGTAGAAGTTACCTTTTGACTCCATTTTTGCAGCCTAGAACAAATGGTGAGGAAGCTTACAATAAAGCACAAGTATCAACAAGAAATCCCATAGAGAGATGTTTCGGGGTATTAAAGAGACGTTTTCCCTGCCTATCTATGGGACTAAGGGTAAAACTAGATACAGCCATGAACATTGTTGTGGCCTGTGCTGTATTGCACAATATAGCTATCGATCACAATGACAACATTGATGATATGGTAGACGTTGAAGCTGCTATTTATTCATTTCAAATTTTTTTATTTGAAGTTCCAATTCTAAAATTTCTTTTTGTCTGATTTCATTATTTAAAAATACCAGTTTGCTTCTTTTTTCTATATTTGTACACTCAATTTTTTTTTTATAATAAATACGTCTATTGGTTTCGCTCCCTACATTTTTTAATTTTTTATTTTTAAAACAAGCCTTAGACATTTTAGATTTTTTCTTGGGCAGGACAGCAGATGTCGAGGGTGTACTGAGCAGCACAGTGGAAGTAGAGGGTACATTGGATGTCTCCTCCGTGTCTTCCAATTGTAGATAATCTACTTTCACTTGACTATTTTGTGCAACTATAAAAATAAAAAAACTTTCATTTTTTTTAGATATACCAGATAGTTTTTTCTTTATAATAAAACTTTCTCAAATTAAAGCGCTGACATTAAATTCCAGCGCTATTTTTTCCCAGGTTTCACTTTTTTGCGGTGGTCATAGCATGTGTACATTTGTTTTCGATGATTTTCTTGTATCTGAAAACAAAGATACAATTAGAAATTTGTTCTATAAGTTAGACAATTTCGTACTTACTTTTCAATTATATGCAACAGTAAACACTTCTCCCTCTCTGTATAATTTTTGCGTAGAGGATTACTCATTTTTAATATTAATTTTTTAAATTATGTTGTTTTTTTAACGGTAGGTACAGCTTAAAATTTTTTGGTTGTTTATTAATATTTTGAAGGATGACAGCCGATTGTGACAGTATCGAAACCAAATCGTATGTCACATAATTTCTACGATCATGTAATTTTAAGATAATTAACGTTTCAGAAACTTGTCACTGGTTAACAGTTAATCAAATCTAACAGCTCGATTAGATGATCGGAGATTTGAATAACGTTTCGGAAACCGGCCTTAAGAGACCACAAAAAGTTTTAAAAGACAATAAAATTAAGTATTGTATTTCCTTTGTACAGTTCATCCAATAAATTGAACAAAACACCATAAAGGAATTAAAGATAAATTAAATGACACAGATATCAGATGAACCTTACTCCCAGCGTTCTCTAATTCCTGCTGAAATTACCTGAAACCGATATAAATTACGGTACTCGTAATAAGCACAAATAAAGCGACTACGGATTCAGGAAACATATTTACACTATCAGACCATTTGTAATCTAACGAAAGTCGTTTAGTAAACAACCCAAGCCGTCACACGGCTATTACTTTTGTTGGTCCCTTCTTTTGTTCTGAGGTAAGTCACCGTTACCGATTAATATAGTAATTAATAAGAACAACATTAATGTAATCCGGGAGTTAAAGGAGTTACACTTTTACTACAGTGAAAGCAATAATAAATGTTGTTTTTATAAAGGGCTACTACACAGTGGCGCTCCCAGAGTTTGTCTGAGGGGTGTTTTGAAATTTTTTTATACTACCTCCATTTTGTGTCCCTAAAATTTGGGTTTTAGTTTAATTTAAAATACTTATGATAGCACTGGCAAAGATTCAGGTATCTATCCTGCGTACCAACTAAAACCACCCTCTCTTACTTGTGCGCAGTTGACTGTTGCACGTAACGTACTTCGAAAGTGGGGTGGCCGCTGTAAGTCTGACGACATTTTTGGAACACTACCTTCTCTTATCTATATCTTATATATTGTTCTGAAGCTATTTTCTTGTGGCGTTTTAAAGTAATTACTAGTTTAAAGGGAATAAGCCACAATTAAAGGTTAAAATAAGTTTATTGACGTTTGATATTAATCCAACTTGTAAATACAATACATTTTGGATACGGCGATAGCCGTTTCCTCCCGCTCTCCTTCGCCAATCCTCCCGGTCTAAGGCATGCTCCTCCTCCGAACCTCTCGATTTCACGCTCTTCTATAGTGTATTTTTATCTATGAGAGACTAATAAAACAATAAATTATGTATGCAAATCCCTAAACTGTTGATACGGGTGACTCAATGAAAAACAGATATTTGTCAACAAGTTTACAGAAGTATATAGGAAAACAATTTTAAATTGAGTATGACCACCAGGTATAAAGGTTGGAGCAGAATAGAATACAATAGTTGTAAGGGTTACTAATCCCTAAATAAGGTTGCCAGTGTCGGAGTGATGGAGGTTAACAGGTACTAATGAATTTGCAAGAAATGTAAGATGTTTATTTTATTGGTTATATATAACCAATAAAAGTTTAATAAGTACCTACCTATTTGCAAAATAAAGTTTAATTCTTTAGATAAAATAAAACGTTTTATTTTATCTGAAATGAGTGCATTCCACGAAGTAAGGGTTTCAACAATCAAACATTTAATTCTGCCACAGAATTCATTTTTATTCATATTCCTGTAGGAACATAATATTAGGTGCTTATAAGGTTAAATATCGATTTTAGCTTCTTTAACGTAATTTATTATTGCATCTAAAACGCGTTTATTATGGCTTGATAACAGAGAACCAATGTTGAGAGGAAGAGGAGTGTTGTATTCTATTAGAGAATTATATAGTTTAGAGATAGCCGATTCATTTTTTTTACACTCCAGAAATATGTGGTTAATATCACCTATGGACATGTTGTCACAGTCACATAACGGGGAGTTAAGTATCCCTAATTTATAAAGGTGCGCCGGAAAACGACCATGATTCAATTTTAAGCGAGTTACTGTTGAAGTATATCTTTTTATATAATCAAATGTTATATCCGGTATTCTATTTGGAAGCTGTGGGTAAAGCTGGAAATAAAGATTTTTAGATGTCTTGCTAAAATTATTGTAAGATTCTGACCATCTGACTTTAATAGCTTTTTTTAGTTTTGTAGTTAAGTCGGTATAAGAAAAAAATTCTACAAATTTATCTGATTTACAAGCTTCTTTTGCTTCACAATCCACCCTTTCATTACCAGTAATCCCGCTATGACCTTTTACCCAAATGAGAATTATTTTTTTATTTTGTTGGTTTACTTTGTATAATAAGTTTTTTATTTCACAAACTAATTCTTGATTATAAATATTTATTGGAGATCCTTCAATTGCTTGCAGAACGGACTTTGAATCTGACATAATAGAAACCGTTTGAACTGGATTTAGTGAGCACCATAGTAGGCTTTTTTTTATCGCGATAGACTCTGCACTGTAAATAGAGAGTGTATCTGCTAGTCTAAATTTTTCTACATGGTTGATGTCTGAAACAAAAAATGCTGCACCTGTTCCATTTTCACATTTGGACCCATCTGTAAATATTTTAGTAACATTTTTACCAAAAGCATTCAAAGTGGTTGAGAGTATTAGGTTATTTAAATTAGCGTTTTCAGTATATTCAGGGTATATAATGGTTGGCCGAAATATCATACTTTGATAACTATATTCATATATTGGATATTTGGGACTATTGAATTTACAAATGTCATATTGATTGGTATTAATAAAGCCATCTGCCAAGGGAGGGGAGTTTTTTATTCTCCAATAAGGTGTTGTAAGGTTACAAGTGTTAATAAAAGCTATTTTCTGGATCATATTCGTATTAAATGCCCTGTATTTTATTATTTGTTTTTCAGCTAAATACTGTCTCCGTATATTTAATGGCGGTTCTTGTATTTCTGCAAGCACTGCTTGGTTAGGCGATGACATCATTAGACCCATACAAATTTTTAATGCTTTGTATTGTATACGATCGATAGTTATTAGATTCGTTTTAGATGTTGCCCCATATAATGTACAGCCATAGTCCAATATGGAACGAATATATGCTTTGTAAAATGTATACGATACAGTAACATCAGCCCCCCATTTTTTCTTGGAAACCACTTTTAGCAGATTTATGGCTTTTTCGCATCTTTTTTTAATATATTTTATGTGGTTAGTCCAAAGCAATTTTTTATCTAATACTATACCTAGGTACTTATATTCGTCTACGAATGGAATCGTAAACCCATCTAGACAAGCAGCTCTAGCAGTTTTAACTCGGTGACGAGTAAAACATACCAAGGCAGTCTTATCCTGAGAAACGCTAAAACCCATGTCCCTAAACCATTCTATTAATAAATGAATACATTCTTTCAAGTCATCTAAGCATTTCCCATATGAACCATGGCTGAAGTAAAAACATAAATCATCCGCGTATTGTATCATGTTGAACTTGTCACCTACTAACTTATGCAGATCTGCAGTGTAAATATTAAATAAAATTGGACTCAATACAGACCCTTGAGGTAACCCGTTACATACTGTGTGAGGACCATGTAATACGTTATTATGATCCCGAATAAATATTTTTCTATTATGAAAGAGACTTATAATATTGACACATACGGTTTTATTAATTCCAATTGTTTCCATTTTTTTTGCTAAAATATTTAGATCAACTACATCATAGGCCCCTGATAGGTCTATAAATAAACATAATGTATATAGGTTTCTGGATAAACTTATTTGTATATCTGAAACTAAATGACTAACAGCATCGATAGTTCCTCGTCCTCTCCGAAAACCATATTGAATGCTTGGTAATAGGGATCTATATTCAACAAAATGTTCTAATCTAAACTTAATTAATCTTTCGAATGTTTTGGTGACACATGATATTAACGAGATTGGACGGTATGAAGATGTAATTTCTGGATCTTTATAAGGTTTAAGTTTAAGGCAAATTATAATATTTTTAAAGCAGTCTGAATATTTTTGTTTCCTCCACCAGTCATTAAATAACTGCAAAAGAAAAAGTTTAGCAGAGTATGGTAAATTATAAATTATTTTATAGGTAAAGCCATCTATCCCGGGAGCAGTATTCCGACTATTTTTAATCGCTAAATCCAGTTCGTTCATTGTGAAAGAAGAAGATAATTCATCTTCGTGATTAAATGGAAATTGGTTAAATGGTTTTACTACAAAATTAGAAGCAGAAGGAGGACCTATTTTGTTTAGAATTTGATCTATTAATTTTTTTGAAAGGGGTTTTTTGGGACAAAGAAAATTTTTGTTATTTACAGCTTTAACAAACTTCCAAATTTCGGTCAGTGGTGTATTTTTGTTGAGCTTATTTAGAAAATTAATCCAGCTACAACGTTGTTTGTTTTTAAATAAACGTTTAGTTTGGGCAGCTACGTTTTGATATACTAAATAATTATTATGGTTGGATTGATTTCTATAATTTTTTAAGGCCATTTTCCGTTTTTCTACCATCTTACTACATTCCTGATCCCACCAAACTGGTCTAGGAGAAATGGGAGTAAAAGATTTTTTAACAGGCATCGACCGATTCGCAGCAGTGGAAACCTTCCCGAAAAATGCTGCTGCATCATATACGTTATTTTCAGTAAGTAACTCAGTAACATCTTTATCCAAGAGTATTCGAAACAATTCCCAATCCGCAAATGTGTCATTCCATTTAGTAGAGGGATTTATTAAAAAAGATGAAGGATTAATTTGGATGTCAATAACTATTGGGTAGTGGTCTGATCCCATTGTATCATCTAAGACGGTCCAAGTTAATTTATCAACTAAAAAATGGGAACTTAATGTTATGTCCACCGCTGAATGATTTCCACTAGAGTTAATTCTAGTGGGAGTACCATCATTTATTACAACAAGGTCTAGATCATCTATTGCGTCTGCTAAAATTTTTCCATGTCGATCATCAGGTATAGGTCCCCAACTATCATGGTGGGCGTTAAAGTCTCCGCAAAAAAGAGTATTGGACTTGAACTGCTGAAATAATTCTATCCAATCGGTGAATTTGACAACCACGTCGGGTGGTCGGTAAATAGATACTATTGACAAGTTTATACCAGATAAAGTAATTGCGCAAACTTCTAGCTTTTTGTTTGACGATTGCATGATATTAACCTCTTTAAACGCTAACCATTCAGCTATAAAAATGCCTACCCCCCCAAAACCATCAACTCTACATTTTTTAACTAAATTGAACCCTCTCAAAAAAAAGTTTTCGTCAGGTTTAAGCCATAATTCTGATAAAACAATAATGTCAATTTGTGAACTGTGAATAAAATTAATTAAACTTGCTTTATTTGCTTTTAATGATCTAATGTTCCACTGCAAAATACATAGTTTTTCTTTTGTAATTTTGTGGTTAGGAATCGGGAAGATTAATAATATTCGGATTCAGACCCACTAATGTTAAAGTCCATTCCATCATTGGGATTATCGGAATCAAACATATTATTAACAAATTCTCTTATATCTGAATCTGCAAAAGTAACCGAGCTAGACGGAAAATGTTTTTGAAGTTGTTTAACGAATGTAGATAATATAAGAATTGACTTTTCTTTATAGTTCATATATTCGTCTCTATAAGGATTAGGAAGAACAGTATTAGAATTCAATGTTAATTTAGTAGGAGTTTTTTTTATTGGTGAAATTTCTGTGGTGGGAGATAGAGGGGAAGGTTTTCGTTTTTTTGAAGTAGGCATAATTGTTTTGATAGAGGGTTTCCTTAAGACTGCTGAGGAAGGTTGAGAAGATTTTTGCTTAACATCTGGTAATGGTGGAAAGTTATTAATATTATTTAATATTGAGAACTTGTTATTCGTAATAATTTTTGAATAAGAAGGATTTATATACATATTTTCGGCTTCTTTAAAGGAAATATTTTCCTGGGCCATAATCTGCTTTATTTGTTTTTGTTTTGTGAAGACAGGGCATTTTCGCGAGATTGAAGTGTGTTCATTACTTTTACAGTATATGCAAACATTTTCTAATTGACATTCGTCTTCCAGATGATCCAAACTAGTGCATTTTTTACATCTGCTATCTTTAGATTTGCATTGTCTGGCCGAATGACCATAACGCAAACACTTAAAGCATTGTACAACTGGTTGTATATATGGCTCTACTTGGAAATTGCAGAGATTAATTTGAATGTTTTGTGGAATTTCATTCCCCAGAAATTGTACTATAATCATCTGCCTGTTAACTAAACAGGGATTTCCATCGGAATCTATTATTTTTCTTTTCATTCTTTGAACACTTACTACTTTTTTATTGGAAATAATGGCATTTAGTAAGTATTCTTCGGAAAAAAAAGTATCGACCATTCTTATGATACCCTTTTTGTGGGTGTAGAATTTAGGGATATATGCGATTAGATTATTTTGTTTGATTACATAATGATTAACTAGAGAATTAGCCGATTCCAAAGTTTTAAATATAACTTTTACCCGGTTAATTCCTACTGATTTTATATCCTCTACTTCTTTACTTAATGTTTCATCAGGGAGTAGGTAGTGCCCAATTTTAATTGGGAAAAGTTTACCAATATTTTTTTCTTTATGTTCCACAAACACGAAATAAGGACCTTTATCGCCTGGTCTATAGCGATTTTCTAGATCAATAATATTATTAAAATCATCTTTCTTTCCCTTTTCACTATTATTCATACATTGATTTAAATCGGGCGGTTCCCCGCCCGTATTTTCCCCCATGGTTTAATTAATTTTAGATGTTTTTATCTACAGCTTCTATATATAAAATATTTCAAATTTTATCAATTAATCAAAATAAAATATGTAATTAGTATTTAATTCTTTAATTCCAGGAATGTACGACAGTAATTGACTAGATAATTACCTTCTAAACTTATTCCACAGAAAATGTGATAGTGGGTTTTTCCATTTTGTAGGAAGGTCCAAGTGGCGTATTCAAAATTCTTAAGAGTTTACTAAAAGTAGGTACTTCAGTTGCAAGGTGCAGTTTATTGTGTATACTAGTGTTATGGAAAATTTGGAAGTGCCGTGTAAACGCCGAAAAATTGGTCATTTAACAGTTAATGAAAAAACATTAATATTTAATTGTTTTAAATCATTTACAGACAAACGTTTATGTGAAAGTGTTGATGAGACCGTTGAGTTAGTTAGCAGTACACTTGGTGTTGGGAAATCTACGATTTACAGAGTTATTAAAGAAGAGAAATGTGGTAGTTTTCAAATGCCACGTAATGCTCCAGGGAAACCAAAATTTCAAATAGAATATCATTTTAAAGAAGGACTTCGACGGAAAGTGCATGAATTCTTCTTTAGACAAGAATTTCCAACATTGGATAAAGTTCTTGTCTCAGTTCGAGATGATAAGGATTACCCAGAAATGAGTCGAAGTACGTTATGGAAACTTTTAAAAGAAATAGGCTTCCGCTGGAAAAGAATCCCAGAAAGTCTATTTTATTAGAAAGAAGCGATATTGTCATATGGAGAAGACATTTTCTAAGAACCATAAAGGAAATGAGAAACCAAAAAAGAAAAATATTTTATCTTGATGAAACATGGATCAACGAGGGTCATACACCAAATAAATTTTGGCAGGATGAAACTGTTACAAGTCAAAGGCACGCTTTTGTAAATAACTTATCTACTGGTTTAAACCCACCATCAGGAAAGGGACGCAGGCTGATAATAGTACACATTGGCAGTTCAGACGGTTTTGTTGAAGGTGGTTTATTAACTTTTGAATCAACTCGTACCGGTGACTACCATGAAGACATGAACGCTGATGTCTTTCAAGAATGGTTCGAACAAATGATAGATCTTCTTCCTAAGAACTGTGTAATAGTAATGGATAATGCAAGTTATCACTCCAGACTTATAGAAGGACTGCCCACAACCAAGTGGTTAAAAAAAGACTTGCAGAATTGGCTGAGTTCAAAAAATATTACGTACCATCCCGGATCTATAAGAAAGGAACTTTATTCGTTGTGTGCCCTTCATAAAGAAAAATTTAAAAAATACGAAATTGATGAAATTGCCAAAAATCGTGGAATGACAGTACTTAGATCCCCACCATATCATTGTGAATTAAACCCGATTGAACTGGTATGGGCACAGATAAAGAGTGAAGTTTCAAGAAAAAATACCACTTTTAAAATTCATGATGTTAAACAGTTGTTTTTGGAGGCCGTAAATAATGTAAAACCTGAAAACTGGGAAAAGGCAGTAAATCACACTATTAAAGAAGAGGAAAAAATGTGGAAGCTGGACAATATTACTGATAAAATGATCGAGCCAGTTATTATAAATCTTGGTTCTGAAAGTTCATCTTCTGAATCTGATTTGGATTTGTAACAAGTAGCTGTAAGTTTTATATTAATATTTTTATTCATCTATTTAACATACCTTAGACGGTTTTAAAAACTCTTTTTCTCTTTTGTAATTTTTAAAAATTAAAAAAAATGTGAATTTTTTAAAACCCTTTTTAATGTAGGCCAGTCAGTTCTAATATAGTGTGTGATAAAAGAGGTCACTTTTGTTTACATACACATAACACTTTATTACACTGAAATAATTCATTTATTTTTTACAATTATTCAAAGTAATTTTTCAATTAATCTTGAGCACGCCCATGGAGTGGTCGGAGGTACCAGTTAAAATTATGCTAATTACTCTCTCGTTCATAAAAATAAACTATAATTCCCTCATTCCATGATAGTCGAGGTCTACCACTTTTTCTTTTTCCAGGGGCTTCCATCTGTCAAGTTTTTGGAGCCAACGTTCGTCAGGCATTCTCAATAGGTGTCCAAACCAATTTGAACCTCTTCTTTCTATTATGTCAAAGACCGTTTTTGTAGCATTCATGTTATTTCTTATAGATTCGTTGGTCTTTCTTTCCTGCCTTGATGTTCTACACTTCTTCTCAAATAATCCATTTCAACTGCCAACAATCTTCTCTTCAGGTCTACATTAATTGCCCATACTTCAGAGCCATAACAAAGAACTGATTCAACCATGATTTGCCCTATTTTTTTTGTTTCTTTTGGAAATGTTGCGATCCCACCATAAGGAGTTCAGACATCATACAATTTTACTTCCCTGATTAATTCGGTGTTTAATTTCGGTTTCTCCCAAGCCGTTCTTAGCAATGAGTGCATCTAAATATTTAAATTTTTTTGCACTTGTTTGATTTCCACATCCTCGTCTATCAATACTTACAACCTTACATCTAAATTGATAACTAAATATTCCGTTTTCTTCATGCTGACTTGTAATCCCCATTTTAAATATTCTCTGTATAGACGCTTTATCATAAATTCTAGATCATAAGAATCTTGAGCAAGGACGACTTGGTCATCCGCAAAGTTCAGGGAGATACGTCATTTCCTATGGGGATTCCCATTCCCTGGCAGTGGTTTTTCCAATTTTGGAGGACTGCCTCAATATATAAATTAAACAGTGAGGGTGACATACTGTATCCTTGTTTTAGTCCTTTAGTTACTTTTATTTGCTGTAATAGTCTATTTTTGATTTTTAGGTAAGTATTGTTATCTCTGTATTCTTTTTCTTCGCGTGCCATATCAGAATTATCCGACGATGGCGATTACCATTGCTAAGGCTTCTCGATCTTCTGCAATATGGAATAATTGTCGTGTATTTGGTATCTGAGTCAATTCACGAATGTTTCTCAACCAAGGAACCCGTTTCCTTCCTACACCTCTATGGGCCTCTATTTTGCCTTTAAGGATCAGTTGTAATATTTTATATCGACTTCCTCTTACTATATGTCCCAGATAAGACATTTTTTGTTTTTAGTTTTATTAAAAACATAGTTTTCCTTTTTTACATATTTACTTTAATGCAAGATGATTCACATTTGCGATTTACAAAAAATTTTATAATAATATTAATCGTTAGAAATACATTTATTACTAATATGATAGTTAAAAGTATAATCGAAGAACCATATTGTCCAATGACATCATCATTATTAGTTTTGTACCATTTTGAATCACTTTCGGTGTTATTTGGGGATATTAGCCTGATCTTGTAGAATGATCCTCCTGCCTTTGGCATCCTTTTGAAAAATACTGGTAGCTGTCCACAATTCACCAAACCATGATCCATTAGAGCCCATTCAGTTCTATTGCAATCAGTTTTTACATCGTTAAAACATATCGCCATGTTCTTAACATTGTTTGGAACGTTTTTATAAAGGATATTGTTAACAATAGCTGTTAGGATTATGAACGAGGTTGTTAGTTGAGACATCTTGTTAGTTGAATTCTTTTTAACGTGTATTGTGTTTTTGACAGTTTATTTTGATTAGAAAGTACATAATCTACCAAAGTGTTACTAGTGTTAGTAATACGGGTAGGATCACTAATATATTGTTTTATCCCATAAGCCGAAAACGATTTTTTAATTATTTCACCATAGAAATTACTAGCCAACCAATTAATCACCAATTAACAGACAACGGTAGTTTGTAGTAAATGAGGCATCACATATTTCTTTCAAATCTTCAATAAATTGAGCATCAGAACTGGATGGTGAATGGTATAAACACCCTACCAAGTAAACCATGGATTTAACATCAACTTTTATTACTTTGCACCAGTAATTATTATGCAATTGAAATGTTTTAAAATTTGAAAAATTATAATGTTTGTTGATATATAGCATCTCATAACACCTCCAGTGTATCTACTCGTTGAGTCACAACGAATATGAAAATAATTTTAAAGTTTCACTTCAATATCTTCAATATTTTTGATGTCGTCCTAGTTTCACTCAATAAAATTATTTTGGGGTTATAGCAAGTTATGGATTCGTGGATTTGGTCTCTATTTTTTACTATGCTTTGGGCGTTGAGATAAATAGACATCCAACAGGGCATAGTTTTATCAAATCTGAGTATTTTGTTAATTTTATGTTTTTTTTTTTCATTTATCAAGTATGTATAAAAAAATACTGCCTATAATATTTCTTTCTTTAAAAACACTTTAAAAAAGTTTATTTTCAATCATTATAATATAATTATATATTAAGCAATCTGCGCAAATGACTTCAAAAAGTTACTATAATTCAAATTTAGGAAAAACTACAAAAGAGCAGCTTTATCAAGAAAGGTTTCTGAGGTAACAACTTCTGTATATCATAAAAACTCCCCCCTTTTTTAGCAGTCAAACTAATTATAAACCTAATATCCACAATTTATGAGGTAGAAACACCTGGGACTTTGTACTTGTTTGAAACATAAATTCATATCACTTGGGGCACAAACTTCTAGTTAACTGGTAAATGATCGTTATACTAAAACTGAAATTAAAGGACGATTAGAAGTAGTTTTGCTCCGGATTACTCTTTAATAAAATCGCTTTAGCCAAATTAAACGGTAAATGAGAAGTTAGGTCTTAGTAGTTATTAGTAAGTGCTTTTTTAAATAAAACAAAGTTTAGCTCTTCTTAAAGAGAATATTTAAGTAAGCGTTTACCTTTTACCAAGTTGTCTGTTAAAATGATTTATATAAGGTAACATTTTCCTATTTCTACACACATTATGAAAAAGGCAATGATTGTCACAATTAATACAATCGAGGAAAAATAATGAAAATCTATCGTTAAATTTTGTTTAGAGGTCAAAACTTGTTTGTTTTGTAATATTCTGTAAAGATTGGAAACTTTCGTGGATTTTTTCTGTCGGGACTTAAAAAATTTAGAACTTAGAGCCTATTATGGATTAAAAAACAATTTAACATCAAGCCTAGTTACAAAAAGAACGAAACTAGTGATATACAGAACTCTTATCAAGTCCATCCTCACCTTGAAAAAGAAAGTTTAAGATGTTTTGAACGTAAAATCCTCCGGCATATCTATGGAGGAGTACAGGAGGGCGGATTATGGCGTAGACGCTATAATTTTGAACTTTACCGCCTGTATGACAAACCTGATATTATTAGGTCCATCAAAATAAACCAACTGCGGTAATTAGGTCAAGTAGAGAGAATGTAAGGTTATGTTACTTGTGTGGTGTGTCTCATATACACACCACACAAGTAACATAACTATTCTCCAGAGGCTCCAGAAAAAAGATAAAGAAATTATTAATACCACAAAAACAGAAAATTGGCTAACTTCGGCCACATCATGAATAATGATGAATACCGACTTCTACAGTTGATTCTTCAGGGCAAGTAAGAGAGGCCCTGGACGTGGACGTATAGGGGAGAAGGTGGGAATGGCGCTCAGTGGGGAATGACGCTCACCACAGTTTACCTAGCCCAGTCGAGTTTACTACGTCCCGTTTGATGTCATTGCCTCCTCAGAGCCCTCCCGAACTAATCGGAAGCATAACTGTGTCGATATTTAGCATCGGTCGGCGGATCTGACAGAAAACGTGAAATTTTGTGATTTTACTGTAATATTTTTGTCGCAAATATCTGAAGGTAAGTTGTAATAGCGTTATTTTGTAGTATTATATCATATACTTATTCGATGAGATGTGTCTTGGATGTATTTTAGCATGAACACTATTTACTTATTGTAACCTAGAAAAATTTTGTCACCATATTTGTTGAAGCTTTCAGTTTGGGGCAATTCAGGCCCTTCGAGATAGACTTAAAGATAATTATTATGACCCTCGACTCGGAAGAAGGTCCACATTTTCTACAGAACAAGAAAGGTTAATTCAGAGTCATGTTTTAAAATTATCAAATCAATTTTACGGACTCACAGCTCTTGAATTCAGAAGGATTGCTTTTCAATTTGCGAAAGCAAATAACATAAAAAATATGTTTAATGAACAACTCAGTTAGCAGGGAAAGATTGGCTACATAAATTTTTAAAAAGAAATCCACAAATTAGCCTTAGAATGCCAGAGGCAACTAGTCTTAACCGAGTGAAAGGGTTTTCTAAGGAAAACGTAGCAACATTTTTTCGCAACTTGGAAAATGTCATGGAACGCTATAAATTTGATCCTTCATCGATTTACAATATGAATGAGACAGGGATTAGTACGGTGCATAAGCCCATACAAATACTAGCACCCAGAGGACAAAAACAGGTAGGGATAGTGACAAGTGGAGAACGCGGCCAAACCACCACCGTTTGCGGTGCGTTTAGTGCTTCTGGAGCTTTTATTCCTCCCATGTTTATATTCGCAAGGAAAAGAATGACTCCTCAGCTACAAAAAAATGGACCCCCTAGATCAATATACAAATGCTCAAAATCTGGTTGGATCACGGAGGAATTGTTTTGTGAGTGGTTAAAACATTCAAATGCTACAAACGACAATCCCGTTCTTTTGATTACCGACAATCACAGCAGCCATATTTCTCTCGATTGTTACAACTTCTGCCGTGAAAATGGAATAGTTCTACTCTCTATCCCTCCACATACCTCGCATCGACTACAGCCTTTGGATATTTGTTTTTACGGTCCTCTAAAAAAAGCTTACAATCGTGAATGCGATTTATTTATGAAATCAAAACCTTTAGAAAAAATAACAAATTATGAGATTGCTGAATTATTCAACAAGGCCTATGGAAAAGTTGCCTCGATTGAAAAGGCTAAGGGTTTAGTTCTGCCGGTATATATCTTTTAAACCCCTTCATATTCAATGACGATTTTCCAGATTTTAATGATCAAGAAAATGACCATACTGTGGATAACACGACAAATACTGTCGCAGATGAACAGCAGCCTTTTACCAGTAGAACAATTTCCCATTCTGTAAATAGAATAACCAATGATTCATCCAATGATGCAAAATCCTCTAACAAAAATAGCGGAAATGCTGCTACCGATAAACTTCAAGCCCTTGAAACATCATTACATAATATCACACCTCTTCGTACAATACACAATAGAGCAAATAAAAGGCAAGTTGATAGAAAGAAACAGACATCTACAATACTAACATCAACACCAATGAAAGATTTTTTGCAAGAAAAACATAAGAAGAAGAATGAAAAAATTGAAAAATCGAAAACCACTAAAATCAAAGAGGGAAAAGTACGTTTTAGTGAAGATTCAGATGTCAGCATGACTGGAATTACTGATGACAATGAACCTGACGAGATAGGAGATATGCAAGATACGGAAAATAATATCTGCTTCCTTTGTGGCGAATTCGGTCGAGATCGAGAGTTGTGGTTTCGTTGCGTAATTTGCGGAGGCTGGGCGCACGCAGAATGTAGCGGAGTTAATAAGGCTGAGGGTTATTTTATGTGTGCGACAACTGTCAGTGAAAGGATTTTTATTTTTCATTCTTAGTTTTAACTGCTATTTTAACTTTTTGACGCAATTTGTGAATTTTGTTTGGAGTTTAATGTTTAGTTTATTCATTTGTTCAATAAATATTTTAATATTAGTTGCTGTTTAGTGTTAATCTATATTATAACTATCTGTAAATTAATGATCGCCATTACCCCATAGGTGTGGGTAATTGCGCTCAAGGCACTAATTGTATTTTGTTGTTCTAACCAACAAACATAAATAATTTTAGTGCAGTTTTCTTAATCAAATGCTAGAAGAATAAGTATTATTTACTCAAATTAATTTTCAAGGCTTTTTGAATGAAGTAAGTAAATAAAAAATAAGTTTTGGCTTAAGTGAGCGCAGTTCCCCCCTGCTCCCTTATCTTGGCTGGCCAATCTTAGGAAATTGACTGGTCTAACGGTTATTGATCTATTTTGAGCTGCTGTGAATAAAATAAGATGGGTCAATGTGGTCGCCAACATCTCTAGAAGATAGGCACATTTAGAAGAAGAACTGAACGTATGTCTTCTAGTGAAAAGTAGTGGATCATTTGTAATTCTTTAAATGGTCAGCTTTCGACTCATCCTATAACTATCATCACCTATTTAAAGAGCTTAAGAAACACGACTCTGACAGATTTTATGCTGATATGAGAATGAGTCTGGATACTTTTCATTATACTAATATCATTCGTGTCTCTGGCGAATGTCACGTGGGAATCCAATAAACTGGTAATTTACCACACGATCAACAGCTTGATCGCGATGTAAAACATACTATTTTGTTTTGGCATCGACATCGTAAACCGATGATAGGTCACGAGGGTGAACGAATGAAACATCCTTGGTATGTGCGATTTCATAAGAAAATAAAGGTTTGTTTTGACATCCATGCTTCGACCGCAACCGCAACCTCCACCGCACATATCCATTTCCATGTATCTTCGGTATGTCCACACCCTTAGGTCTACGTACTGGTCGGACTATGATAATATTGTCACCAGACCTGACACGTCACCAACTCGAAACTGACCAATGACGCGTTCAGATCTACGCATATCTAATTGGTCGCTGAGATTATACTATTTCCTGATTGGTGAGCCCCTTTTTAACTTCACCAAAGTTACGGAAATGGGATAAAGGACGGTGCACTTTTTCCAGAAGGCCTATTCGGTTTGATACTTAATCTAGCTAAAACCTCTGGTTAAGGAATAGCTTGCCAAGTTAAATTACTAGTTTTATTTCTAAACCTTGAAAGGGAATTAGACTTCCCTTCTGCCTCCAGCTCCAGTGAATATTAAGTATTGTTAATATTAATTCTTTTTCTGTTATAGGAATATTCCCATATTATTGTGTTTATTTCTAATAATCATATTTGCTAGTTTATTTAATATTCATATTGATATATTGTGGTATTTATATTTTTGCTTTGCTATTTGACAAATTACTTTTCTGTCTGTCGCAACCTCATTGCTCCAGAGCTTAACATATATTTTATTTTCAGCTTAATATATTATTTAACAATAACCCTCTTTCATTTGCAGGCATAATTTACGCTACCTATGCACTTATTTTATCTTTCTCTACAGTTTCTAGTTATCTATTACCTTTCGCCTATTTTCCATACTCTGGCCATTCTGTTTTAGATATCTTTCAGACCCTCCTACAAGGCGTGTTGAAAGGTTGGTTCGCATTTCCGCTACGCCCACCGGCTAAGCAACAGACACGCTCTCCAAAGCTTGATTCAGTACGTTGTTTAATATCATTCTATACATTAACGAAAGACGGTTTCAGAGGGATCCCTCCGAAATCCAATTCAAAGCGTATTGTGAGTGGGACAACGCTGAGACAAGCAAGAAGCCTTCATCCGTGCAAATTCAAAAGGTCACACATTTCATCCACAGAGATACCCGTGGAGATACTCTCAGAGAGGGGAATCAAGTGCTGGGTTGCCAGATGATTTTTTTAATTCCCTAGAATTGGTGCCAGAATTTCCCTACTGGACTAAACTAAACTTGACAACCATATTTAGCCTAGAATCCTAGAATGGACTACCTAAGTCTGACGTCAGAATAAACGAGGATTTAAAAAACCGTTCCAAATATTTCTAATTTGTGTGTATTTGTCACATAAGAAGTTGGAAATATTGTTTTCTTTAATTGTTTAAAAAATAAATAAGGACTTTTGGTTATGAACGTTCATTCAGTGCGATTGGTATTATTTGTTGTTCGTGAATTTGTGAGGTAAGAATATCAAAGTATTAGGCCGGCTCCACACATGGGATTTAACGTTGGAGCCAACATTGGAGTTGGGTCAACTGTTCCGTGAGGTATTCACACATTGGGTTGAGTATTGAAGCCATATCAGTTTGTGGCGCCAATTCCTGATGTGTAGGCAAACACCGACAGTTAACGGAAAACTCCCAACTTTGGCGCCAAAATTGGCTCCAATACACTTTTGTGGGTACACACATTGGACAAACGATGTTGGGGCCAATGTTGGCCCCCATGTGTGGAGCCGGCGTTAAGATATTTTAGCCCAGGGGATCCCCGTCGTAATTCGCAGTTCGTGAAATTCCACCACACTAGTCTCCGACGGGGAATCACATGAACAGAATTCAGTGATTCCCCGAATAATACGATTTCCAAGCAGATGTTATATGAACAGTTTTGGAAAGTTTATTCAATCCAACAGATTTTTTAAAATAGTCTTACAAATATTAAGAATTCCCTAGATTTTTCATAGAATTGAATAAAAATCTTTAAGCTGGCTTAAAATTCCCTAGGTATAGGAAAAATTCCCTAGGTCTGGTAACATAGATCAAGTGGCGAATTGACTTTGAATTCCCAATGACCTGAAATTGGCTAGAATTGGTAAAATTGGAGTCACAGAGAATCTTAAGGTCGTTCGCCTTAGCGAACAGAGCGACTGATGGTGATCCACAATCTCCCGTAAATCCATCTTCAGCTACATTATAAGTCTATGTTAATATATACGTCAATGTTGCAAGTACAGTTCCTTATTACAAAATTTTCACGATTTGAATGGTTAAGAACTGGATATAGTAGTATATGAACGAGTACACATATGCTTTTTAAATATATGAATATATGTATATGTATTGTATGATGCAATAGGTATACTGTTTTTTTTTGAGAAATAATCACGACTATACACGGATTTTTTTTGTCATCTGGTACAAGTATTAGAAAGATATGGGACACTGAAAAAAGGCAATCATAAGAAAAATATTAAGTTTCACCTTTATTATTTTTCGAATACAATTTTACAGTATTTTACTACTTTTAAAAGCTAACGAGTTATTTTATCCTTTTGACGGTGTTTTCTTTAATTTTCTATCTTTATTATTACATTTTTGTCAAATATCTGATTGGTAGTATTGCCCAATTATAAAAGACATTATATATTTGACATTTCTACCTAGAGTTAGGAAAAGCTCTTTTTTAAATACAATTTTTTATTTAACCTTTTACGCGTCTGACGGCAAAAGTATATTTGTAATTTTGGAGTTTTTAAATTGCTCTAACTTGTTATTTACAGGATATATAGGTAAACAGGCACGTGTGCCAAATTTAAAAATAAAAATCTTAATGCGTTTTCAACAAGAAGCTTTAAATTGTTTTTTCTTCTGTACCGGTTGTACCTTACGTTATCATTATAATGTAAATATATAATACATAATATATATATATATATATATATATATATATATATATATATATATATATATATATATATACATAGTTTGAATATTAAAATAGAAACGTTCTTATTTCCTGGGTTTGTCGGTCTGATGTAAATAAAACTATTTAACTTTTGCTTAAACGTTTCGGCATTTGCCATTTTCAATAAGCACTTTATTTTATTTTATAAACATAAAATAAAGTGCTATTAAAAATAAATTTAAAACCAGAGAATGGTTGGCTAGTGAACTTAACTCAAAGCAAAATACCACCAAATGTAGTATACTTTTAAGCTTAAGATTAGGAAGAAAAGCCTACATGTGGCTACCCCTACAGTTAGGTGGCCTAACCACAGTCAATAAAAACAGAGGGTGTCCCATTACCCAGGAGACCTTAAGTAACTTTCAGATCATAAGCCTCCTCATGTAAGTCTCACGATGAGAAGGGGTGGAGAAAAAGTCTGAGGGTCAGATAGGTACCACTTCAACTAGTGAGGTGTTACCGGTTTAATCTTCAGACATATGAATCGCACTCTTACAATGGTAAACACATGTTCCTTAGGGCAGGGTTGATCACTGCGTGTGTGTGTGTGTACTTTTTAAGTTTAGGTCCTAATTTTTTTTAAATTTACAAAAATTTCCTACATTTAACATTATTGCTGGCATAGAAAATTATATAATTTACATTAATACCTCAAATATAAATAAATTTAGAAGCAAAGCAGTAATATAATCACAAATTATACCCAAAAAAATACAAAATATCACAGAAAAGTCAATATAATTATTATTTAAAACAAACTAAAGTTTTCCTTAAAAAAAACTAAAGAAACTGAAATATTTAGGCCACATTAACAGAGGTGCAAAATATGAGATATTAAGGCTCATAATGCAAGGTAAGATCAGGGGTAAAAGATCCAAAGCAAGACGAAGAATTTCCTGGCTGAGAAACCTAAGAGTGGTATAGTTGCAGCTCAGTAGATCTTTTTAGAGCAGCCGCCAATAAGGTACAAGTAGCTGTGATGATAGCCAACCTCCGATAAGAGAAGGACCTACAAGAAGAAGAAGAAAGCTTTTTTAGAACAAAATAAAAACTTACTAATTTTAACAGATGATAAATGCAAACACGTAGAGACGAGTTAATACAGGTCGTCGAAGAGTTTTACGAGGACTTATATAGAAGTAGACGAGAAGATAAAACAGGAATACAAACAGCCATTTCAAAGAAGATCAAGAATCAAGGTTCCGAACTAATGCCAGAGATAAAGCTAGATGAGATTCGACAACATTAGAAAATGAAAAATAACAAGCCGAGAGGATGGAATCGTAATAGAAGCTATCGTAAATGGAGGAGATATGCTATTAAATAAATTAAGGAAACTATTCAATCTATGTTTGCAGCAACGAGAGGTGCCCAAAGAGTGGAACAATGCTACAACCATTCTTTTGCATAAAAAAGGAGATAGAACGGACCTAGAAAATTATAGACCTATTAGCCTGTTGAACCACATGATACAAGCTCTTCACTAGGGTAGTGACATCAAGATTGGAGAAAAAATTAGATTTCTATCAACCGAGAGAGCAAGCAGGATTCCGCTCAAATTATGGTACCAATGATCACCTCCACACAGTAAAGACACTCATTGAAAAATCTATAGAATATAACAAACCTCTTGTTCTCACTTTCATAGATTTTCATAAAGCGTTCGACACGATCGAATTAGACAGCCTTATAGAAGCAATGAATGACAGCAGGATTGACCATAGGTATAGTGAGCTTATTTATAATATTTACAAAAATGCCACTATGACTGTTAAAATAGACAATAAAACCCGACCAATAAAAATAAATCGTGGAATAAGGCAAGAAGATACATTGTCGCCGAAATTATTCATAACGGCATTAGAATATGCCTTTAAGATGATCAATTGGGACCACAGAGGAGTAACGATAGACGGCGAAAAGCTTAACCATCTCCGTTTCGCAGATGACATTGTCCTTATCACAGATAATTTAGGAGAAGCTACAGATATGTTAAACGAATTGGATTTTGCATGTTCGAATGTGGGCCTGAGAATGAACTTGACCAAAACTAAGTTTATGACAAATTTGGTCCCCAATAACCATTTGACTATTCAAGACAAAGTGGTAGAACTGGTGGAGAAATATACGTATTTGGGTCATGAAATAAGAATCAGCAGGGATAACCAAACATGTGAGATCCAAAGACGAATTACTTTAACATGGGCAGCCTTTGGAAAACTGCGAGACACACTTAGGGCCAACATACCAATCAGCCTCAAAAGAAAAGTGTTTGACCAATGCGTATTACCGGTCATGACCTATGGGCGGAAACTATGACTTTAACCAAGACCACGGCTTCGAAACTGAGAGTGGCACAGAGACGAATGGAACGGTCTATGCTGGGAGTGACGTTGAGGGACCGAATAAGAAACGAAGATCTGCGAAGAAGGACGAGTATTACTGATGTTGTGGAACGCATAGCGGAACTAAAATGGAACGGGCAGGCCATGTAGCGAGAATGCACGATTCACGATGGACGAGCAAAATTACAAATTGGAGGCCAAGAGCAGACAAACGCAGTAGAGGAAGACCACCTACACGTTGGGCCGACGACATCAGGCGTATCACTAAAAATTGGCAACAAAGAGCACAAAATCGTGAGGAATGGAGGAGTTTAAGGGAGGCCTATGTCCAGCAGTGGACGTGATAAATAGAGGCTGGATGATGATGATGATGATGATGATGATGATGATGATGATGATGATGATGATGATGATGAAATGCAACAAAATATTAATAATGTTAAAATCTGAATATTTAGACAAACCTAAATTACTATTAAATGTTAAAACAGTATGCAAAAATGAAAAAAACCAAATCTTACAAATAAAATCCAAACGTGTTTAAATTCTCTCATTAACAAATGGTATAATAAGAAATACATAGACTTAAACTTAAAAATTAAGTTAATATCTCACAATGGCACATCTTCATATATTTATGGACTTCCAAAAGTATATAAAAACAAATTTCTCTTCGCCCAATTATTAGTAATATTGGGCAATTCCAACATACAATCTTTCCAAATATTTTGCAGACATTTTGGGAAATTCAGGTGGTAAAATCAACTACCATATACAGGATTCGTGGGATTTTTACAATTTCATTTCACAACAGTCTGTAACAATTAATTATTAACTTTTATCTTTCGACGTAAAATCATTATACATCAACATCTCAATTGAAATAGCTTTAAACAGTGTCAAGAATAGATGGAATGATATCCAAACACATACTTCTCTTCCTCTTGAAAAATTCCTAGAGGGTGTAAAATTCTGCCTCAATTCAACGTTCTTCCAACATGAAAATGAATACTATTCTCAGATTTCTGGACACACACATACACACGCGAAGCGTTCAACTCAACCCCTAGTGACATGTGTATACCACTGCTAGTCAGTGAGAAGAAGCTTTTCTCCCTAGTTACTTTACTGAATTTACTTGGTATGAGCATTACTTTGGACCTGATGTCCCTAAAAAGTGTGTGCCCCCGCACGGAGAGGCACCAACCTAAGTTGGTGCACCTCCGTACAGGCAAATGTGTGTGTTCGGACACTCAGCTGCCGATTTGGCAAAAGTTAATTTGTTCTCCTCGCCAGCTGAGCGCCCGACTGGACCGGCCACCGAGCCCATGTTTGCCGCACATGGTCTCAATGCTCGGGAGTCGCGCTGCTCCCGAGTCAGTATCACGTAACTATCTTCCTGGATTATGAATTTACTATTCATTCTCACTATAATTTACTCGCGAAGTTAGAAAGTGTTTTATTCGGTTTTTATATACTAAAACTAAGACTTAAGACTAAATATTTTTTTGGTGAGTAATTCCTGGTGTCTGGAACTCTAAAATGCCAGACCCCAGTTGTTACCCTTTTTTTTCCTACTTCTAACCCGCGTTGTTTTTGACTAGTCTGTGCCTATCTCTCTTTTCCAAGGCTTTTTGCTGAAATTTTTAACTTTGATCATTTTTTCCGAGTATCGAGGAGTTGGCCCGATACCTCAACCCCCAACTTGGAGGACCAGGGTTTTAAATCAGAGTATCCTTCTCTTAGATAAGTTGCCTTCTCTATGGCTTAGGAGTCCTATCTACCCCACCTGTTGGTCCGCGGGTGGTATTTTATTTCCCACCTACCCGCCGGCCTAGCTGCAAAAAGGCCAGGGGGAACCTGTAACCCTAGAGAGCGCGTCCCCAGGTGGCGGATAGGGGAATGCCCTCACCGGCCTTTAAAAAAAAAAAAAAAAAAAAGGGAATAAAAGGGAATAAAAGAGACTGTTCCAATTATAGAGGTATTAGTGTGACGAGCTCTGTGGGCCGGTTGTACGGCAGAATATTAAAGAAGAGGGTTGAAAGACAGATACAAGATATTGAAGAACAAAGCGGCTTTCGTACCGGGAGATCCTGCCTTGATAATATATTTATCCTACGACAAATAATTGAAAAGCGTGTCGAAAGAAGTAGAGAGACCCATTTGGTATTTATAGACCTTGAGAAAGCATATGATAGTGTCCCGTTAAAGAAAATGTTTGAGGTCCTCAAAAGGTCCGGATTGGATTCGACGTATATCCGAGCGATATATAAATTGTACGAAAATGCAGTTAGTTGTGTAAAAATTGGAACCAGAACCTCAAATGAATTTAAAGTCACTAAAGGCCTAAAGCAAGGATGCTGTTTGTCACCGACACTCTTTAAAATATACGTCCAAGAAGCATTGAGGAATTGGAGAAATAAATGTAGATTTATGGGCATCGAAGTGGGACAAGAAACTCTGTATACATTGCTGTTTGCAGATGATCAGGTGGTGGTTGCAACCGATGAGGAAGATATAAATTATATGAATCGAAAATTATTTGAGGAATATGCCAAATGGGGGCTTACTGTAAACATAAGCAAAACAGAATATTTAAAAATTGGAGGAAATACCACAGATCTGAGGCTTGAAAACGCAGTCATAAAAGGCTGCAACCAGTATAAATATCTAGGAAGCATCATATCAGCAGATGGCAGAGTTAAGATAGATGTACAAAACCGAATAACCCAAGGGAAAAAATGCATCCGAATACTGAATTCATTACTGTGGTCTAATAAAATAAAGATGCATACCAAACTTCGCGTATACAGAGCAATTGTAGAACCAATTACCACATATGGTGCCGAATGTTGGACGATGACAAAGAATGAACGAGATAAAGTAGACGTTGTGGAAATGGATTATCTTAGAAGGTCATGTCGAGTATCGAGAATGGAAAGAATCAGGAATGAGGAAATACGAAACCGTACAGGAATTAGAGATACTCTTTCAGATAGAATACAAGGAAGGCAATTACAATGGTATGGTCACGTGATGAGAATGGAGGAGGAGCGGTGGCCAAAGAAAGCCTTAATGTATGTTCCGCCAGAAAGAAGGAAAAGGGGAAGACCACCAAATTCCTGGAGAAGAGAAATTACAAAAGCAATGCAATCTAGAGGCTTAGAAGAGGGAGATTGGAGAGATAGGAAAAGATGGAGGCTGAAATGCGGGAAGCGGCAATCGCCGTAGGACCCCCGTTATATGATGATGATGTGCCTATCTCAGTCTGTATGTTTTTATTTATGCTATTGAGACATATCCAGCTATTTGTTGTTTAGGCCGTCTATGTGTCGTCCTAATATTTGCATCGTAATTCGTTAGCTCTCTCAGCTTTCTGTTGGGGTGGTTTCTTATTTCATTATAGATATCGTGTGCTTTTTTGTTCATTCTATAGGATTCTTTCCTGCTTTGTATCTCTGTATAAGTACCTTAGAGGTACGTATCTAGTACATTCAGTGCGTCCCTGATTAGCTGATTTTGTGCTACTTGCAGTTTCTTCCTATTTGATTTGCAGGTATGCCCCCAAGCTGCTGATGCCATGGGATCAGCAGATCAGATTTCTGGAGTGGCCATGGGTTCGCCCATCTCAGCACCAATGGCAAACTTAGTAATGGAAATCTTAGAAACAACAGTCATCTCTAAATTGAAGTACAACATACATTTCTACAAACGATATGTTGATGACAGCTTACTCTACATTCCAGATCATGAAATTAATCATACTTTTTAAATGTTAAATACTTTCCATAGTAACATTCAATTTACTTATGAACTAGCAGAAAACAATAAAATTACTTTTCTTATATAAAAAAACTATATATAAATAATATATAGTTTTTATAGATAAAAACTAACTGGTTTACAAAAGGTGTTTGGTCCGGAAGATATCTAAATTTCAATACCAATGCACATATAGCCCATAAAAGAGATGTTGTGTTCAGTCTAACTGACAGAGCAATTAAACTATCTACTCCACAGTACCATTCCGCAAATTTGAGAAAATTTCAAGATATTTTAGAAAAAAATAATTATCCACCAGAATTTTGTAACCCCTTTAATTAAAAAACAAATTATATTATCAAAAATCAATCCAATTCTAATACCAAACCAAAACAAACCCAAACCAAACCTAGCAATAATAATAATAATAATGTCACTAACTCCAACAAATCCTATATGTACCATAGACTTCGAGTTGACCATACATTAATAGATTTTCTGAACAAATGTCAAAAATGTTTGCAAAGTATAATATTAATGAGAAAAGGCAGCAAATATTTGATTTCACGCAAACAAATCCTATGTATCTCTTGATACGTATTTCGACCTAATAGGTCTCGTCAGAAGAGCTATTCATAGGGTTTCTCAACGTGAAAAATCAATATTTTCTGCCTTTTAAGAAGCAACAATAACATGGCTTCGATACGGACGCAGTAGCGACATCTAATTAAACAATCGTAAAATAGTTTTCGAAACACAATTCAGATTTCTGCTTAGTTGTAAAAGACATGTCGTGGAATGCAAATTTTAGATTCCCCATGTCTCTTTTAACATCTTTTATCAACGTCTGTTTGCCTTGCAATTCTTAGAAGGCTCAGATTATAAAGCAGAAATCTGAATTGTGTTTCGAAACTATTTTACGATTGTTTAATTAGATGTCGCTACTGCGTCCGTATCGAAGCCATGTTATTGTTGCTTCTTAAAAGGCAGAAAATATTGATTTTTCACGTTGAGAACCCCTATGAATAGCTCTTCTGACGAGACCTATTAGGTCGAAATACGTATCAAGAGATACATAGGATTTGTTTGCGTGAAATCAAATATTTGCTGCCTTTTCTCATTTTATTCGGATTTACTCTGTGGGAGTACAAGAAACACAATTCGCTAAGGATTTCTGCTTAGTTGTAAAAGACATGTCGTGGAATGCAAATTTTAGATTCCCCATGTCTCTTTTAACATCTTTTATCAACGTCTGTTTGCCTTGCAATTCTTAGAAGGCTCAGATTATAAAGCAGAAATCTGAATTGTGTTTCGAAACTATTTTACGATTGTTTAATTAGATGTCGCTACTGCGTCCGTATCGAAGCCATGTTATTGTTGCTTCTTAAAAGGCAGAAAATATTGATTTTTCACGTTGAGAAACCCTATGAATAGCTCTTCTGACGAGACCTATTAGGTCGAAATACGTATCAAGAGATACATAGGATTTGTTTGCGTGAAATCAAATATTTGCTGCCTTTTCTCATTTTATTCGGATTTACTCTGTGGGAGTACAAGAAACACAATTCGCTAAGGATTTCTGCTTAGTTGTAAAAGACATGTCGTGGAATGCAAATTTTAGATTCCCCATGTCTCTTTTAACATCTTTTATCAACGTCTGTTTGCCTTGCAATTCTTAGAAGGCTCAGATTATAAAGCAGAAATCTGAATTGTGTTTCGAAAACTATTTTACGATTGTATAATATTAATGTTGAACATAAATCATCAAAAACATCTGAAAAATATTTTTCAAAATTTAAACCTAAAGTAAATAAAGACAATCAATCAAGCGTTATTTATAAAATAAATTGTAAATAGTGTAAACATATATTGGACAAACATACCAATACCTACTGTGTGCTGCCAGTTCTAACCTATGGTGCGGAGACGCTAACACTTACTAAGACGTCCGCAAACAAAATTCGAACAACACAGAGGGCAATGGAACGGTCCATGTTGGGATTAACCCTGAGAGACCGAATACCCAACACAGAATTGCGCCGTAGATCGGGAGTAACCGACGCAATCAAAAGAATATCAACCTTAAAATGGAACTGGGCAGGGCACGTCGCGAGAACGAAGGACGGCAGATGGACAAAACGCATTCTTGAGTGGAGACCCAGACAAGATGCCTTTAGAATAGAGGACGACCACCAACAAGATGGACGGATGACCTGAAACGGACACATCAAAATTGGATGCAGGCGGCTCAGGACAGAAATTTGTGGGGTGAACTACGGGAGGCCTATGTTCAGCAGTGGACGAGTATGGGCTGAATGATGATGATGATGATGATGACCAATACCTACATAGAAGAATTGTTGCACACAAACATTGTATACAAACCAATGCATTAAACACAACAGCCCTAGCCAAACATTCTCTAGAAAATAGCCATTCTTTTGATGTTAAAAATGTACAGATTTACTCAAAAAAGAACAAAATTACAACAAAAGAAGCATATTGGAGATGATTCACATAAAAAAGATCCAAATTCTGGTTTAACGAGTTCATGACTGGAGAGAAAGACAAGGAGCAGGATTGTATTACAGGCCACTTGCGTGGTTTGTGGCAAATATCTATATTTTTGAAATGATCTAATGATTTATTTATATTTTAGCCCTAAGCCTACACAACTTATTGACCATAAAGAAATAAAAAACTGAATTAGAAAAATTGTGATAATTGCTGGTAATTGGTAAAATCTTGTTATATAGAAAATTCGATTGATTTATGAATGAAGTAAACGAGAAATTATTTCGTTTAATTTTCAAAACGTACATCAAAGTTAAAACAATGATTTAATTATAAAAAAAGCAAAAAATCGTCTCGTTTTGAGGTAGTTCTGGCATTTTTGATGATGGACATTTCAATTATTTTTGCTTTTCAAAGACTTCAAAGCCATTCATATGATAGCTGCTAAATTGAAATTTGTTTATAATTTATTTAAACAATTTAAAAAAGCCGATTAAAACTTTTAAAATTTAAAGTATTTTTAGCCTTTTAAACCTTCTGAGTTCCATTAAAAATTTCACCAAAGATTCTTTAAAAATATCAGTAATGTAAAATTCAATTTGATTTAGTTTACGTCATCATAGCGGGTTTATTAGGTTTTAATTTTCTTCGTCAAGAAGTTAATTTTAAATATATATATATATATATATATATATATATATATATAATATATATATATATAATATATATATATATATTATATATATATATATAAGCGAGGTTCCTACAGCCTCTGCCGTTTCTCGCATTTCGACCGCCATCGTTTTCTGTCCATCCATTCGTCTTCTCTGATGGCTCTATCTCTCATTATGTGCCGTACATTTTCTTCCCAGGCAACTGAAGGCCTTCCCCTTCTTCTTCTTTGTTGTGGTATGTAATTTAAAGCTTTCTTTGGCCATCTATCTTCATTCATTCGTTTCACGTGACCATACCACACTAGTTGTCTCGTTTCAATTCTATCTACACTGGAATATACAGTATTTGTCCTCCTTCTAATATCTTCATTCCTGATGTGATCTTTTTTGGATATACCACACGCTCTCCTTAGAAAATCCATTTCTACTACTTCTATTCTTTTTCTATCCTTCTGCGTTATCTGCCAAACCTCTGCCCCATAAGTCATAATAGGCTCTACCAAGGTTCGATAGATTGTCAATTTCGTTTCTTGTCTAATATCTTTAGACCAAAGTAGAGAGTTTAGAATGTTTACCACTTTTTTTCCCTGCTGTGTTCTGTTTTCGATGTCTCTTTTGGTAGTGCCTTCTTTAGATATTATAGATCCGAGATATTTATATTCATTGCATGTTTTTGTGTTTCTAATTTCTAACTCTGGATCTTCTTCACCATCTCCTATTTTAAGATACTCTGTCTTTGCCATATTCATATTGAGGCCCCATTTTTCATATTCTTTCTTTAGTTTTCTAAACATGTAGTCCATGTCTTCCTCGTCATTCGCTACGACTACCTGATCATCTGCGAAAAATAAAGCTGTTAGACATTCACCACCGCCTATGTCTATTCCCATTCCGGATACTTGTTTTCTCCACTGCTCTAGCGATGATTGAATATATATTTTAAACAGGGTCGGAGACAGACAACATCCTTGTTTAAGCCCCTTGGTTATTGGAAATGATTCAGATATAAAGTTTCCTTCTTTAACGACACTTCTTGCATTTTTGTATATATTTGCGATAGCATCCACATACTCTCTACTGAGACCTACTTTCGTCAATGTATAAAATAGTTTTTTCAAAGGTACCGTATCATATGCCTTCTCTAAATCTACAAACAATAGGTGGGTAGATAGATTCCTTGCCTTCCGTTTTTCGATTACCTGCTGCAGAACGAATATATTATCAATGCACGATCTTCCTGCCCGAAATCCATTTTGTTCCTCTATGTCTTCATATTCTGATTCAATTCGTTTTTTTATTATTCGACCGTACAACCTCCCAACTGAGCTGAGTAACAGTTATTCCTCTATAATTAGAGCAATTGCGTTTATCCCTTTTTGTATATTGAGCTGATGTATCCAACATTCCAATCATCAGGGATATTTTGTCCTTTTAAGCATTTATTAAATAGTTTAACCATCATCTCGTGTAATATTTTTGGTCCATACTTTACCAACTCAATTGGGATGTCTCCAGGTCCTGCTGCTTTACCGTTTTTCGATCTTTTGAGGGCATCGCTTAACTCTCCGGTTGTTATCTCAATTATTTGTGTATGTTCAGATATTTCTTCCATTTCGATATCTTGGAATTTACGTCTATCCTCTGTCAATAAGACCTCATAATGCTGTTTCCACTGTTTCAGATCTATTAATTTTAAGTTAGATTTTTCCTTTCCTTCCCTCCGGAGAGACTTTATCACCTTCCAAGCTTGCCCAACTCTTGTTCCACCCATATACCTATCCACCTCTGCACATCTTCGATCCCACATCTCATTTTTACTTTTCACTACTTCTCTTTTTACATCTCGATTTAATTTCTGTATATACTTGTGATCTTCCTCCTTTCTCGTTGACATCCATTTCTGATAAGCAGTTTTCTTCTTGTTTACTAACGTTTGCATATTCTCCGACCACCATTCTTGATTTTTTGTTTCATGTTTGTCTTTATACCCCAAAGCTTCACTTGCAGCCTCATGAATGTACTTTTTAAGTTGTTGGTATAATTCTTCCGCTGTTATATTTTCTCGATCCACATTTTGTAATTTTAAATATACTATCGCAAAAACCATTCTACCATACGTAAAGGGCACAACATAAAAAATAGAAAAAGTGCTAACAAAACTCAAAATAGAAACGACATTTAATACCGACAGAAATATATTAACTATTTTACTATCCACAAGAACAAAAGTTAATATGTTCTAAAGCTATTTTAAGAATTAACAAAGTATGTAAAAACAGATATACGAGATTCCATGCAGGGACTGTGACAAAACGTACATCGGACAGACCAATGGAAAAATTCACGTTAGACGAGAAGAACATCGAAGTGTCACGAAAGGAGGAAGAAAACATCGTCCCTTGCACAAAATGTCTGAATAACAGGACATACAATAAACCTACAGCAAACGACGATACTAGCCAACGTCCCAAACTCGTCATAAAGGGTGTCTCAAGATTTACAGAAGATTTGAATTGAATAGAAAACACTGTTTTATTATTTAGATTTTAATTTTTTTATTAAATCATCAAGTATAGTATAGGATTATCTTCGGAACATCACATCAAGTAAATGATATCCATGTTTTTATTGGCACATACGTACTCTTTTGTCGAAATTTTCCATGACCATTTTGCACATATGTGGTTGAATTTGATTGATTCTGTGTTCAATTATCTCCTTCAATGCACAGGTGGTTAGCATAGACATTTGACATCTATCAATTCAATATAAAAAACTCCAATAATGTTAAATCGCACGATCTAGGTGACCAATTCTGATTACCGAAACGAGAGTGTACACGACCATGAAATATATTTAATATACAGTAATTTAATTATTTCACGGACTGTATAGCATGTGGGACTAACTTGTTGAAAACCATATTTCGTTCACATCCATATAATCCAATTTAGATAGAAAGAACTGTTTTAAAATATTGCGATAAAGAGAGTAACAGTCACTGCTTGAACAGCCTGATTTTCAAGGAAGTATGGTCCAATGATGCATCCAGCCCAAAATCTGCACCAAACAGTGACACATTGTAAGATTGAATCCATTTGTTACAGAAAAATGGAAAATGAACTAGGAAGAAACACTGAACGCCAGAAAAACAAATACGAATGCTTAACCAAACATAAGGAGGTAGAATAAAAACAAAACACAGAAAAGACAGTGGTCATCCTTCCAGATAAGGTCTTAACTCCAGCCGAAACATCATTGCTAGCCAAAGGGGGAAATTTTGCGATTGCACCTAAAGTTATACCCAAAGAAGATATCATCGCTAATATCGAGTCTGCGATTCGCAACTTACCAATCGAAAAAGCTGAAGAAATAAGGACAGAATCAACGAGAATTTTGCATAAAGCTAAGACACCGAAAAATAACTGAGTCACCAAGAAATCCGTGCCATAAAATCGTTAAACGCAGACAAAGACGTTGTAATTTTACCAGCAGACAAGGAAACGCCACCGTCGTAATGAAGACAACCGACTACAAAACGAAAATACAAAATCTTCTATAAAAAACTTAAAAAAGATCCCACAGCAGTCACCCTACGGAAAATCAATAGACTTATAAAATATTCGTCCATACCAGCCGATAAAAGCCAAGAATATGCAACAGCGAAGTAGTCCCACCACAGTTTGTATGGCTTACCGAAAATACACAAAGACTGTGTATTCGTAACCTCCAATATTTACGTAGAGGCTATTACAAATGGATCCGTCTTCACAGCCTTGCTAAACACTAGGCCTATGTGAGCTCATAGATCCATCTCATTGTAAAACCACATATTAGGAAAAAACGATGCCTTTGTAAAAGACTCCGCCCATTTCATCGAGAAGATCAAAGGAATAACTTTACAGGAACCTGACATTCTTGTTAGCTTTGATGTTGTTTCCCTATTTACAAGAGTTCCCCTAGAAGACGTTCTGAATTTAATTGAGGACTAGTTTCCAAGATATGGGAATTATACCGTATTTGCCTCACTACCACCTACTTTTCATGGGAAGACCAGATTTATGAACAGGTAGATGGAGTAGCAATGGAAGCCCACTAAGCCCGGTCGTAGCCAACCTTTTCATGGAGCATCTAGAGAAGAGGGTAATGGACTCAGCATACAAGCCAAGGGTATGGTTTAGATACGTCGATGACACTTTTGTGATTTGGGGTCACGGAGTAGAAAAACTTAACGATTTCCTGTCTTATATAAACACTACATCCAAATATTCAATTTACGATGGAAACAGAGAAAGATCAACAACTAGCGTTCCTAGATGTATTAGTAAATCGAAAGGAAGGTTACTTAGGACATAAAGTGTATCGAAGACATACACACATGGACAGATACCTAAACAGGAACTCAAAACATCATTCAGGCCAAAAACAAGGTATCAAAACTCTGGCGGAGAAAGCGAAGAGAATTTGTGAAGATTCTCACTTGAGAAAGGTAATCAGTCGAAACCGCTGTAGTAATAAGATTGTATAATAAATTTTTGTGAAAGTTTTGAAAACAAAATTTTCAGTGTTTTATTGTTAAATTTTTTTGTTGTTTTGAACAAATGTTAAATTCAAATCTTTTTTGAATTTTGGGATGCCCATATCATATATATGTATATATCATATAAAGTCAGAAACCTTTTTACCTTATTATGGTGTAATGTTAACAGTAGATATAAATATTGTTACGATAATTATGGCGTTTAAAACTGTAAATATATTATGACTAATTCTGTTTTTGTTCTAGTCATTTCGACGCTTGTTTACCAGAAACCTCTAGACCCCAATTTTGATGAGTCATCCACGACTCGAGGTTTTTCAAGCAGTTGAAAAACTAGTTTCAGCCGTCGACCGCCTTCTAGTACCTTCACCGAAATACCAGTCTATTCGATGGGGTCCCGTTCTAATGAAGAAGGTCATCGATCTTTCTAGATAACGGCAGTTTGTGTATATAAATGAAACATTTTATTTGGAAGACAGTTAGTAATAAGAAGATCGCGCGCTCGCGTTATTTAAATGTAACGGTACATAATAAATTATTGTAAAATAAATTAGTATAAATAAAGACTTTAATAAATTTGTGAGTGTTATAAATATTGAACCTTTAGTAAATTAAATTAAGAACAATAAATTAGAATTAATAAAAACATTATAATAATTTATATCGCTGTACCCTATAGGTCCAAAAGGGGATTTGTGGTGAATTTTTACAATTAATAAAGTAGTTGTCGAACTATGGTTGAAATGATAAAAGCAGTTGATTAATTCACTAGTCAATAGCTTTTTAGCTTTATCAACATATATATTTTAAAACATGTAAGTATATTATATTTCAATTTATTGTCGTAATGAAAAACATTTATTTTAACGTTTTGTTCCGTTGTTTTCCACAAACCGATCGATCGCTTGTGTGAAAGTATTATATTATGTAGAAGCGTTCATATTTTTCATTAAAACGAACTTTATTTTTAATAAATGTTTATAGATTAATATTACTACAGATATGAATAAATAAATTACCTGGCATTTTAATCATTTGGACGTACCTGAAAAAGAAAAATATAAAAATTAAAAATATTGTAATTACACATTATTTTTAACAATATAAAAGAGCATCTACAGCCATCTACTACAGATTTTTATGCAACAGGACTAAATAATACTCGCAAATTGCGTCACTTAAGTTGTAGAATTTGTTAACACCCTACATGAGAAGATAATATTAAGAGGACCAGATAAAAAGGAGACATATTGTTCTAAAAAAGTAAGAAAACGGGTAGATCACCTTAAAAAACCCATAATCAAGATATGTAATAGGTAAGCTCGATTAAATAATTAAAATGATACTGGACTTTCAAATAATCAATCTGAACGACAACTATTTGCAGCGACCATATTGACAAAACTAAGACGATAATGCAGATTTCTGTTTATGACCTTGCAGTAGGAATATATTTAGAATGCCTTCAAGTAAAAATTACTTTAATAGATGGCGATATATATTAAAAATAATAGGTGTGTACTCTTATATGTGTGCTCTTAGTGGGAGCGCCCACCAAAGTGGCGTGGCACGTAGCAAGTGGCAAGTAGCACGCGTCTAGCATGTGTCTTAAAATGTAACCAATAAAAACGAATGATTCAGCGCACACCAAAATGACAGTGACGTCATTCATTCTAATCATTCGTTTTTCATTGGTTACATTTTTAAGAAACATGCAGACGCGTGCTACTTGCTACGTGCTATTTGCCACGCCAGTTTGATGGGCGCTCTCCCTTATACACACTTACCCTAGGTGGCGAGGTGCCAAAAACGTATATGGAATGTTACTTTGGTGCGAAATTCATATGCGGAAAGTTATATATTCGTAGAACAAAGAAGACAACTTTTATTAAAATCAGTTAAAATGAGACTGATTTTAAAATCTTTGTAATGTATGATTAAAGAAAACAAAAACAATGCAATAGGAAATAAAACAAAATATAGTTAAATAAATTATAAAAAATTCTAAATGTTTAAAATGTAATATTTATGCGAAATTTAATGTCATTCGCCATGTTTAGTACCTAAAAAAGGGTACATTGCTAGAAGAAAAGATGTTGCTTTTACCGATACCACAGCTTCCTGCGATGTATTAAACCATCCCATTTCATTTATGTTAACCACTTGTGGAAAAGGAGCAGTGCCTTTGGCAGTTATTATTACCAAAGGTAGGTCAAAAAATTGAAGATTATGCTGCAGCATACCAACTTCTCAAATGGTTGATACCAAATGCTTTCGGTGGAATGGGATATCCTAAAATATTTGTTACAGCATCACTAACACTTTTATGCCGTTTTCATATATGCTAATCAATTTGACGCTTAAAGGAATGGAATATCTTAAGACAAACGACAACTTTTATTCAAGACATTTCAAGCTACATTATTAGCATCTGCTATAGAGAATGCCACAGAGGCATTTAAGATTATTCTTGAAAACCAACGATTTCCGCAGTGGAAGAAATATATTACTAAATATTGGAAAAGAAAGGAAGATTGGTGCCTCGCTTATAGGAGCGCATCAACACATGGCCACCAAATCAACAATTGCAGTGAAATAACAGTAAGATTTTTTAAAGACAGTTCTACTGTCTCATAGAAACAAAGCTTGTAAGGCTATAGCTTTAATAGACTTTAGCTGTAGTGCCATAGAAGAATATTATAGAGGACAGCTTCAAATTTTGCAAATAATAGAGATACAGCTCTAAAATTACTCTTTAAAAGGCAATTAGAAAGACTGTGTATATTTCACAAATATGTATTACTTAAAAGGACTAAAAACCAACACTATAAACCTCTATCTATCTATCTATACAGCCCTTAAAATCCATCCTTGGATATAGGCCTCCTCCTCCTTCTTCCATGCCTCTCTATCTTGGGCAATTTGCATCCATTTTGACCCGGCGTGTTTCTTCAGGTCATCTGACCATCGCATTTGTGGCCTTCCCCTTTTACGTTTGTGATTCCATGGTCTCCAATGTATAATTGTTTTAGTCCATCTTTCATCTTTCTGCCTTAGGGTGTGTCCGGCGAACTTCCATTTAAGCTTTGCTACTTGGGTTGAGACATCTTTCACTTTTGTTTTATTACGGATCCATTCGTTTCTTTTTTTGTCTGATAGTTTAATGTTCAGCATTTGTCTTTCCATGGATCTTTCTGTCTTTGCTATTTTTTCCATATTTTCCTTTGTAAACGTCCATGTCTGAGAGCCATATGTGAGGACAGGGAGTATACATTGATTGAAGACTCTCGTTTTTAAGTATTGGGGGTATTTTGAATTCTTTAGAATATAAGACAGTTTTCCGAATGATGCCCAGGCCAATCTTATTCTTCTCTTTATTTCTTCGGTCTGATTTTCTTTATTTAATTTAGTGATTTGGCCTAGATATATATACTCTTTTACTTGTTCTATTTTTGTTTGTGCCACTGTAATCATAAGTTCTTCTGGTTGATTAGTCATGGTTTTTGTTTTACTATAATTCATCTTGAGTCCAATTTTTGTCGATTCTCTATCTAGTTCTTCCATCATTCTTTGTAATTCTTCACTTTTTTCTGTTATTAATACAATATCATCAGCATATCGTAAATGATTCAGATTTTGCCCGTTTATATTAATTCCCAAGTCATCCCAGTGTAGTCGTTTAAAAACATCTTCTAGCGCTTGGTTAAATAACTTGGGCGATATGGTATCTCCTTGTCTTACTCCTCGGTTTATTTTAATAGGCTCCGTTTGTTTCATTAGCTTAATAGTTGTTGTTGCCTTGTTGTATATATTTGTAATTAAGTCGGTATATCGGTAGTCTATTCTGCTGTTTTGTAGGGAATTCTGTACTGCCCAGTGTTCCACACTATCAAATGCCTTCTCAAAGTCAATAAATGCCATGTATAGCGGGATATGATATTCGTTAGTTTTTTCGATTAAAATCTTCATCGTTAAAAGGTGGTCACTTGTACTGAAGCTCTTTCTAAATCCGGCTTGTTCTCTTGCCTGGTATCCATCTAATTTAGTTGTTAATCTATTTGTTAATATTTTGGTTAATAGTTTGTACATCACATTTAATAAAGTTATGGGTCTGTAATTCTTTAGATCCTTTTTATCTCCTTTCTTAAATAGTAACAGTGTTATTGCTTCGTTCCAACTGTTGGGTATTTGTTTTGTCATTAAAATTTTATTCATAAGTATGTACAAAACTTCTCTAGTTGTTTTCCCACCATGTTTTAGCATTTCTACAGTCACCCCGTCTTTTCCTGGCGATTTATTGTTCTTCATCTCTTTGAGTGCTCTTCTTATCTCGTTCTTACTGATCTCTGGTTGTAAGTCGGAATTAACATTTTTTATTTTTATTTGTAGTTGCTTAAGGATTTCTTGGGTTGGTTTCTGTTTTGTATTGTAGAGGTTTTTATAATATTCTTGTGTTATCTGTATAATTTCTTCTACATTATTGGTCTCTGTACCTTCTTTGTTCTTTATACTATTAATTTGTATGGTTCCAAGCTGTGGTTTTAAGCACTTCATGTTTTTATTTTGTTCAATTGCTTTTTCTATTTTTTCTTCCTGTACTCTCCTTTTATAATCCTTGATATTCCTTCTGATAGCTTTGTTTACCTCTTTGTAATCTACTGTGTTTCTCTTATCTTGTTCCAGTAATGTTTTTCTTTTACTCATAAGATTTTTTGTTTCCTGGGATACATAGTTTTCCTTTTTTATTCTTGTTTGTGCTACCTCTTTTCCCGCCTTTGCTAATGTATCGGTTAATAGCTGATTTATTTCATCGATATTTTTGTTTTCCAAATCTCTAGTGACCGGTATACCTTCCTTTATTTTTTGTTTATATTCGTCTTTTGATTGCTTAAGTTTTTCCATATCTAGTTTCGATACATTTTCTATTTTCTTTTTTGTTTCGAATTGGCTATTAATCCTGAGTTTGGCTCTGACAAGTCTATGATCGCTACCGGTTGAGAAGCGGTTCAGTACTGTAACATCTTTGATGATGGTTTTTTCTGTTGTAAGGATGTAATCTATTTCGTTTTTTGTATTACCGTTGGGACTTATCCATGTCCATTTTCTTTGTGGTTTTTTGTTAAAAAACGAGTTCATAGCAAAAAGTTGTCTCTCCTCCAAGTAGTTCATTAATGTGTGTCCTCTATTATTTCTTTCGCCATATCCATACTTTCCAATTCTATGTTCTTCTCCATCTATTCTTCCCCCTAATTTGGCATTGAAGTCTCCAATTATTAGCGTCAATTTAGTTTTCTTTTCTTCCATAGCGAGTGTTAGTTCTTCGTAGAAGTTTTCAATATCTTCATCTGTATATGAACTTGTTGGCGCGTATACCTGTATAATTTTCAAAGACGTTCTTTTTAATTTAAGCATAATGTAGGCTACTCTGTCTGATATACCCTTGGTGGATTGTATGTATCTGACGACTTTCTTGTTTATTATAAAACCAACTCCGTTGTTAGAGTTATCTTCATTGCCTTTATAGTACAGCATGTTTTTTGAGTTTAATAGTATTTTTTGTTCACCTTTTCTTCTTATCTCTGACAGACCAATGACATCCCATTGTATATTATTTAGTTCTTCTTCTAATTCGTGAAGTTTAGTATCATCATTCATGGATCTGATGTTATATGTTCCTATGTTTAGTTTAGTCGAATGTTTGCCTCCCCCAGAATCCTTGAGGCAGACCGGTTTGTCGGTGTGGGACTTCGAGATGTTATCTCTACCCACCTGGGGTAATTTTCCGTTTGTTTTGTGATTCGACATGTTTGTTGAAGAGGGTTTTTTGACATTTAAACGCCACGCTTGTCAGGCGGGTTGGCGAGTGAGGAAACTTAGGAGTGTGTGAATGGGGAAAGGCGCAAGTTACGCAGTTTGTGTGTAGGGTGCGCGGCATGTATATGCCACACACACCCCCCGCGTAAAATGGGCCTCTTCCACTCAAACACGGTTAAGAGGACTCATCCAACACTCGGGGTGTGGGTGAGATAGGTTCTAGGTAAATAGATGGGTAAAGAACGAGATGGATTGTTGGGTAGGGACAGCGGTCAGCTGCTCCTGCAGTCGCCTCTTACGACCAGTAGGAGATCCTGTGGGTGTATTCTTCTTAGTGGCCCGCATCCCACACGGGACCTCTATAAACCTCTGCAACTCTGCAGACCTATAAACCTCTGCAACTCCGAAATAATTGATTTCTGAGTCTTAGCAAAATGATAAATTTTAATAAGCATGACCAAAGCTACCTCTTTGGGCCCTTTGAGTTTTATTGTCCATCCAGTTAGGTCGACATACACAATATTTTGAATTTCCACTTGGTTAAAAAAGCATCTGGCATTTAACATGTTAAGGACCAAATCTTTTTTTTTTGAATGACACTAATTTATTATCTACATCAAAGATATATAGTATACTGTAATGTATTTTATGCTCACTCAAAAAATTTTTTAGTGCAACATTGATTTTTGTGATTTTCCATTTTTGGATTTGCATGTACATACTTCTGTACTGCGATTTTAATTGTTTTAGTACTAACAGTTATAAAAAGTCGGGACACGTTAACTTAAATAAATAAATAAGATATATATTAATAATATCATCAATATTTTGGTCTTTTCCCAAAATGTGTATGTATTTATAAACTATAGCTATCCGTTTAATACAATTCCCTAGTGCACTACCCTTTTTGTTCTTTTTAAACATTTAAGGAAGGTAAAGGTCTTAAAGTGTCACATAACGAGACTTCTTTATCTGGGCGGTAAAATACTACACTAAGATGTACATCCGTGATGCCATTTCAGTAATGGCGTAGAAAAATAGGGTCCATCAGATAAAAACTATTTTCTTGGCCTAAATAAGAAAACGTTTCGAGGACCATAGGCCTGATCGCTTTAAAATGAAAGAACATGACTTATTAAAATGTTCAAGCCAAAATATTTAAATTTTTAGTTCTTGATTTAACTGAATATATCATATAATAATACGGGGAAAAATTAAACACATGCCGTAATATACAGTGTGTTCCAACCCATACGCAACTCCCAGTTTTTTTTAAATGTGTACAAGACACTATATTTTTTTAATTTACGGAATCTTTGAAGATTATTTTGGATTTAACTAATTTATTGGTTGAACATCAGTAATAATAAAAACATAAAATTCCATCAAATTAACCAATTAAATTTTCTAAATGACCTCCTGTAACCTTCTACAACAGCCATGTCAAACTAAAAGTACTTAGCGGGCCATTTTTAAAATGATCACAGTATCAATGGGCCGCACCGCAAGATTCGGCCAAACAAAAAAAAATGTATAGAGGAGAAGGTGGTAATATGGACCCCCATTTTGATTTTTTATTGTAAAATTGATATTATTAATAAAAAACAGAGATTGTTAGCTTAGTTACGATATGGTGTTAGTTACCGAACACATTGTAATAGTTAAAGCGGTTTAAGACTTCATTTTACATTTTTTTTAAATAATTTTTTAAAAGTTGACACATTCATCAGAAAACGGGATGTGCAGTTAATATGGCCCCCATGGTGTTTGTAATATGGACCCCCTTATTAATTTAAGGAAATATTGGCAAATTCTGAAAATTATAACTGCATTGAACAAAAAACCTTTTTATTATACATAAGTAGATAGAGTGTATATAAGTAGATACAGCATAATATGTATGTATAGGTAGATATAGTCTAGTCTACAAAATTAAAATGTCCTACATGGTAATAATGGACGAACAACGACAGAAATCGCAGACGTACTCATCCTTCTCTGCCCCTGCACATTCGTTATGTGCCCACAGTGAACACATGAGACACTGAACCCATAGTTCCCCCGCACGCTGTTGGTGAACTTTTCATCACAAAAAATACATGATGCGTCATCTTGGTTTGGTTGAGGCTCTCCAACTGATAGATCAAAAGGTGATTCACCGGAGCAAGTGGAGAGCTGCATCCCGTCATCATCATCATCATCATCGTCGTCGTCACTGCTGTCAGCTGGACGTTTGTGTTTAGGGTTGCTCTTCTTTGATTTTCCAGCGTTGGCACGTGGGGTACAGTCAGACTTGGCTGCTTGTCCTTTAGGGCTAGCTTGAGGCCCAGAACAAGACGGTATGGGGTTATCAAACGTCACAGCGCTAGTTTGAGGTCCGGGACAAGATGGTATGGGGTTAACAAACGTCAAACTTCGAGTGACACTTGTTGAAGCACCTCTTCCAGTGCCTTTCCCATTGCCACGGCCATTGCCACGGCCACGACCACGACGACTTGCAGCAGCTTCTTTTTTTGCCAGAAAATCTTCTAGCTCTCTTTTATAAGGAGAACTAGTAATGACGTTTGCGATGCAGGGTTTTCGTCCACGGTTTGATTTTTTCTTTTTTTCTGGAACGGGGTGAATGTCTTTAGGAGACACAGCGAAGGTTGTTGGTGGATGAGGATTGACTTCAACTGCAGGAGTGTCATGCAGTCGGTTATCAGTGTTCTCAGCCTGATTTTCGTTTGGTGCCTCCTCCTCCCCTGCAATGAATTCATGGTCTTGAAAAATATTTCTTTCCAGGGGGTAAATACCTGTGACCCAGAATCCATTTACAGCGTTTACTCCTGTGGTACATCGGAGGTACGCCTTTCCCAAAAAGGACGCAATATCGTAAGGCCCAACAGGTCTACTTTCATGAAGCATCCACTGTCGGATATTTTCACTGTAGTGAGTCTTTAAAGCTCCCATAAAAGTGCGGTCTAGTGGTTGCAATTTATGTGTTGTGTGGGATGGTAAGGACAATATCGTGATGTAATTTTTCCTTGCCAAATCGATCACATCAATGTTTCTTGTGTGCGAAAAGTGACCGTCAAGGATAAGTAGTATGGGCGAGGTCTCTGTTGGATTTGTTTTTTCAATAAAATGAGCTAACCAGTCTCTAAACAGATTTGATTGAACCCACCCAGACGGGTGAGCTCTTCCAATTGACCCAGGAGGAGCTCCTTTCATAAGGAGATCAGACATGTTTATCCTTGGGAAAATCAACATCGGAGGGACATAAGATCCTCCTGCACTCATTGAACATATGACTGTGACCAAAGATCCACGTTCTGCCGCAGTTAGAGAACATATTTGGCGTTTACCTTTACTGGCAATAACTTGTGGTATTTTTGTCTGAACTACACTCAGGCCCGTTTCATCCACATTCCAAATACGGTCACCTGGGTATTTGTGTTTTGAATATTCGGACTCCAGCAAGTCATAAAAGGCATTAACTCTTTCACGAGTAAAACCTTTTGCACGAGCATATGATGTTCCAGTTGGCTTTCGGATTGACAACTTGTCTTTGTGTCGTCTAAGGAAATGGTCCAACCAAGCCCTGCCAGCAATTTCGTTTCTAAAGTTGGTTTGAATCCCATTTCTAATTGCTAGTTGGTAAGCCATTCGACGAACATCCAAGCGAGTGAACCCGTAAAATTTTGCCTCCATATACTTCAGGTACTCCACTAGTTCATTTTCCAGTTCTTCAGGTATAGCTGGTTTCCTACCTAGCTTTTTTGTGTGAACTTCAGTGGCTTCAGATGTACTTGCCTCTTTAACATATCTTCTTAAAGTGGTCTTAGGCACATCAAAATGTTTAGAAGCCTTTTTGACACCCATTTTCTTTTCAGTGACAGCTGCTACTGCTTCTTTCATTTTGTCCTTGTCCCAAATTTGCCTTTTTCTGGCTGGTTTAGGTGTTAAGCTGATTCTAGGCATCTGAAAAATAAAAAAACCACAAATATTGAAACTGCTTGTAATATGGACCCCGGGGTCCATATTACCATTACCTAGGGGGGCCATAATACACACATCTCCAAGTTTAAAACACGTGGTTACAAGATAAAATGTAAAAGACTTAGAACATTCTAGTCTGTGTTAAACTGTAGGTAATAACCTCTAATTCATATGCACGATACTTAGAACTAAGTTATTATTAGTTATGGTAAGTTAAAATCAAGAAATTTACATACCTTTCAAAGTTTTGAAGATTGACCAAAACACAAACTACTGCACAATTACTGAGTGACTGCACTTAATGGCTCACAGCGCTCCTACCGGCCAGTTGGTATACTAGTGAACTAGTTCCAGCGTTCTCCACTAGATTTCAGCACTTTGTTATTAAAATACGGAGGGGGGCCATAAAATAGCAGGGGCCATATTACCACCTTCTCCTCTAGTAAAGATAGTCCAGCAATCGTTTAATAGTTTAATTACATAATAAAAGTAAATAATTGAACAAAACAGGTAGGTAAGTTAAGTTGCAATAATTACAATTTTTTCCCTGAAATCTGACACCTTTTATCTTTAATTAAGTTATCTATTTGAGGAGTAAATTTATCTGCTGAAATCAATTTCAGTACTGCATCCAAGTGTGTGTCAGTCAATCGCGATCGTGTCGGTGATTTATTTCCTTTCATCAAGGAAAATAATTGCTCGCACTGATAGGTACTTCCGAACATTGATATCACTTTGCAAGCAAAGTTCCGTAGTTCTTCATACTGGACAGGTAGGTACTTATAAAATTCAGATGAACCAACATCATTAAATTTTTGTTTCAAGTGAGTCTGACATTGAATTTCAATGACATCCATCTGCAAGTGATCGGGAACTTTTTCTATGTCAATGGAGAAAAGGCCTGTGAATAAGGAAAAATTTGCATCTTGAAGTCTAAAATCTTGAAAACGTCTCTCAAACTCGGCCTGCAGACTTCTAATTTTCTCGACATATTTATTATACGAAATTTCGACACTACTATTTTCTTGGAAGTCCTTGCATGTCGGAAAATGCGACAAATTATTAACTGCTAACTGCTTTTCCCACAGTAATAACTTGCACTTGAAAGCTTTTACTTGATCGTTCATGTCTGTAATAATTTGACGTGGTCCTTGCAACTTTGTATTTAGCTCTGATAGGTGTTTTGTGATATCTACCATAAAAGAAAGATCTTGTAAAAACGATACATCGGACAGCAAACTGACATCTTGGTTTTTTATTTCCATGAAAAGTCGTATTTCCTCTCTTAGTTTCCAAAATCGATCGAGAACCATAGAACACGAAAGCCACCGCACCTCCGTATAATAAGGCAAGCCCGCGTATTCACTTTCTAAATCGCGTAGAAACGCAGTAAATTGTCGCTGATTCAAACCACGTGATCTTATAAAGTTAATAATTTTTTTTACTGCTTTTAACACACTTTCCATCTTTATCACTTTTGAACATAGGATTTCTTGGTGTATTATACAATGAACGTGGTGAAAATCTGGTACGTCTTTGTATGTCTCCTTAATTCTGGTCTGTAATAATTTAATGAAGCCATTATTTATTCCTGTCATAGAAGGAGCCCCGTCAGTTGCAACAGAAGACAATTTTGATAAATTCAAATTATACCGTTGTAGCAGTTCATACACAGCATTCAATATATCCTCCCCAGTCGTTGTGTCATGCAAAGGCACCAATTCCAGTAGTTCTTCATAAATATTCATTTCTTTATCAACAGCACGAAAAAAAAAACAGCGAGTTGAGCCACACCACACACGTCTGTACTTTCGTCGCAGGCAATTGAAAATGCGATAAAAGTATCTGATTTCATTTTTATTTGATCGCTTATGTTACTAGCCAACTCAGTGACTCTTTCAGCGACTGTATTCCGCGACAAAGATATACTTTGAAAAGCTTTAACGCTTCTGGGACAAACAATTTCTGCGGCTTTCACGAGGCACTCTTTTATAAATTCACCTTCAGCAAAAGGTTTTGAGTGTTTGGCGATTAATGTTGAAAGTACGTAACTTGCATAAACAGCAGACTCATTTTCTTGTTTAGCTCGTGTAAACATGAGTTGTTGATTTGTTAATCGTGCTTTTAACTCGGTTAATTTTTCATTTCTTATTGCCCCCACATACTGGTTATACTTAGCTTTGTGCTGATCATAGTGACGTTTGATATTGTATAATTTAGGGACACTCACTGTACTGTTACAAATCAGGCAAATAATTTTGTCTTTCACTTCACTGCAAAAAAACTCCAACTCCCATTTTTCTTGAAATACTCGATGTTCGTCTGTGATTTTCCTCTTACTTCCACTTGGTTTTGAAAGAGACATTTTACAGTAGTAGTGGCATAAATAATCTCTAAAAACAATCTGCTATTTCGATACAAACAGTAGGTAGCGCGCTATTTCGATAAAATAAAATCACAGAATAAAACACAACAGAGTGGCGCGTCGATGTCGATCGGTCGTCAACTGGTTCTTTCTGGTTGGTTGGTTACATTCTTACTTACTGGCCGCCCGCCTGCCGCGCTGCCGCCTCCTGCATAGCAACAGGCTGGCGCAGGCGCAGGTATTAAGTAGCCTCGCCCGAAATGTAATAGAAAACACTTGAAAATATTATCTGTCATTATCGGTTTGTACATAATAGACGGCCTTAAAGATAGTAGTGTCCACTTTATTGGTTAAACGAAAATAAACTTTATTTAACAGGCAGTGGAGTTTTTTTGCAACAAAATTACCTGCTATTTCGCAAACAATAGAACCCAAGATAAAGCGGTCAGACCGCAGGGGTGCTAATTTTTATCACCTTATCACCAGACCCTTCTCTCACAAGACATTTCCAACAATCACAATATGTACTTCTCAAGTATTGCAGTTGCAGTGCGTGCGGGAGAGAAGCACAGCCATTTTCTGCCCCTGTGCTCTTCATGCGTTCTTATAAAATGTTTTAACTATTGTACTACATACATTGGGTTGGGCTTCGTGGGCCGCAGAAAATTACCTGATATGATCGGGCTGCGGGCCGCAAGAAAATGCCTGAAGGGCCGCATGCGGCCGCGGGCCGCATGTTTGACATGCCTGTTCTACAATATTACAGTATATTTTCATAACCTCTTCGTACATTTGTAAATACATCCGGTATCAATAATCGGCATTCTGTCACAATTCTTTGTCACAACTCTGCAAGATTTGCAGGAGGAGCATAGTATATTTTTGATTTTAGGTATCCCCACAAAAAAAATACAAAGGCAAAAGATCCGGTGATCTGACCGGTCACTCTATTGGACCCCTTCTGCTAATCCAACGCCCTGGAAAACGTTGATTCAAAAATACGCGTTTATAATAATGTAGGGGTGCCCTGTTCTGTTGGAAAGTCAGTTCATCCTCTAAAAGATTATTATCAGATTCCAATGTAACGGTGATTAGCACATCAATAACGTCTACTAACAAATTTAAATTGACATTTGATTTCTGAGTTGTTTGTACATGTGTGTGTCTCTATGAATAAATGAGGATTACTGTTATTCCAATAACGAAAAATTATGTCTATTAACTTTACCTCTTAACGTAAAAGCACATTCATCGGAAAAACACGTATTGTACAATAGAGGTTATTTGTTATTTATAATTTCACTAAATTCTTTGATGATCCTGAGCCAAAGATCAGGATCATCTTTGTTTAATTGATGAAGTAATCGTGTTTTATAAGAGTGAAATTTATGGGATTTTATAATTCGATAAACAGTATATGCTATACACCAGATGCACGAGATAGTTGTCTGATATACTGTCGATTATCCATTTGTAAATGACCCAATACCGCCACTTCAACTGCTCGATTTCGCACTCGACGCTATACTTAGTGCTTTGTGTTGTTAACGTTACCTGCAGCTACGAAACATATCAGTTAAATGTTTAGCTTATTGTTGACTTGGGGTTCAAAGGAGTCGCAATATAAGGTGTTGCTTCCTGATAACACCTCTAGCCACTCCTACTCAATTCCTATCCTCACCTCCAAGAAGTGTGACTTAATCACACGGGTAGACCCTGGCAAACCTGAGCAACCCTACCGGAGATTGGGTAACCAACCTCAGTGGAAAGTAGGGTCAGGGCCGACGAGGAAGGGAGAAATGGTCCTCCGAAAAGGGGTTAGGCATAGGGCTAACAACCCTATCCTAGAAAACACACATGTTACGAATGTTCAAGGAAAGAAAACCGGACTGATCAAACGACGACGACTGCGCGAGAAAAAGGTACATGATTTAAGAATCGCGACATGGAACATCCGATCCCTATACAGATCGGGAGCCCTCCAAAATCTGCTCGGTGAACTGAATAGATATGATATAGATATCTGCAGGAAATGAGATGGATCGTGTTCTCGGACGCGACCAGTTCACGTTCGAGACGCATCGCCCCGCCCCTTATTTTTCCTGTTGGCCCCTCCCTGACCTGGAAATCCCTAATCGCTACTTCGGAAAGTATAAAAATAGGCGATTTTCAGGTCAATCAGTTCAGTCCTTCACGGGCTTTCCGAGAGCTCAGTGCTCTCGGGGCGCTGCTTTTCTTGTTTTTAGCTTTCCTATACTCGGTGGCTGAGTATTTTATTCCAACAATATTTGGTGTTATTATTTCGACTACCTCCTTTTGTTCATGTAAGAAATATCTTGCCTTCATCAAGGCAAGTCATCAAGAAGACAACCTGATGGTTTATTTCAACGGTATTTCTTCGTCGTGTAAGAAATATCTCGTCTTTCTCAAGACGAGTCATCAGAAGAAAACCTTTTACGAATCCATACCCCGCAAATGGATTCAAGTAGAGGGGCTTTCGTCGACGTTTCCGAAGCCCTCTACAGAGCACCCGGAGGCAATAGAAGGATGTCAGACCCCTATTTGTTCCCCCGCGGTGACAATGTGACACTCGGGAGTGACACCCCGGGAGTGACACCATTGACAAAAGACACCACATTATATTCTATAGTTGCAACGTTAAAGACCACGCACCAGGTACTGGCTTCTTTGTAAATAAAAAGGTTAAACACCTCGTAAGAGACTTTCGTGCTATGAACACTTGAATGTGCATCCTGAGACTAAGGGAACATTTTTTAATTATAGCATCTTAAATATGCATGCCCCTATAGAGGATAAGAAAGACGTCCCTAGATTCATGCCCAAATAATGACATCAAAATTATGTATGGTGATCTCAACGCAAAAATAGGAAAAGGGCAACAATACCTACCAACTATAGGTAAGCACAGCCTTCATGAGGTATCCAATGACAAGAGATCAGATTATATAATAAATCTAGCAACTTCCCTTAACATGGTCATTGCCAGCACATGCTTCCAGCAAAAAATAATTCATAAGGAAACGTGGATATCTACAAATGGGGTTACAGTCAACATGATCGATCATGTTATTATTGACTTTAGACATCACTCAGACGTAATAAACGTATGAAGCAGACGAGGGGCAAATGCAGACTCTGATAATTACCTAGTGGAAAGTCGAATAAGAGCCAGAATCTCAAACATTAAAATATAAATGGGATCTAAATTTGAAAAATATGAAATAAAAAACTTAGTAGATAACAGCAAAAAGGCAAAATGCAAAGAATATATAAAAGCAAGGCTAGAAACAGATAAAAGCACGAGGATATAATCAGCGAATGGGTAGCGTACTACAAAAACTAATAGTGAACATATGGAATCATAAACAACTGTTTACAACAACAAATAATATTAAATATTGTGTATGACCGATTTTGCGAGTGCCTATGATAGCATTTATCGAGAATTTCTGAACCATGCACTAAAAGAGTTTAATATTCCAACTCAACTCATTGATATAGTTAACCCTATAACCGAATTTTTAATGTATTCAAGAAAAAAAAAATTTTGTGTCTTATTACTTATTTTGCTATTATTAATTTACAGATTAAAAAAAACAGTTTTTTTTAAATATTAGGTGTTTTTTTGAAACTTTTTTGGACTTTTGTCCTTTTTTTCTAAACCAAGGACTTTCCTTGTCCTTCTAAACAAAGAACTTTTGTGACGAAATCGTCACAAAAGTCCTTTGTTTAGAAATAACTCATGATTTAAATTTTGAAAAGTTTTGATTTTTTGCTTAATTTTACATACATAGTAATGCACAATATCGATATAAAAGACATAATAAATTTGAAAAACATCAATTTATTATAAATTAAATACAAAAATAGAAGTTATTATGTAGTGTGGAAATGTATAAAACAGTTCTTTCCCTTTGTAATGCACAGGTGTACTTTACATTTACATTGTTGACTTACGTTTCTCTCTGGGTCGTTTGTATTAAAGATCTTTGCCGTAGCCTTAGCACGCTGATTATTTCCATAATAAAGCTTAACTAATTCTATTCTTTCTTCACTAGAATATCCCATTTTAGCAAGACTTTATAATAATATCTCTGATTAATCAGTCGTTGACAAACCTCAAATCAAAGGTAACCTGGTAAACACTAAAGAAGGTAATCTTTCTTCTTCACGTGCCATCTCCGCTACGAAGGTTGGCTATCATCATGGCAATTTTGACCCTGGAGGCTGCCGCTCGGAACAATTGTATGGAAGTGCAAGCAAACCACTCCCTGAGGTTTCTCAACCATGACATTCTTCTCCTACCTATGCTGCGCCTACCTTCAATCTTTCCTTGCATAATTAGTTGTAACAGTTGATATTTATTCCCACGTGTAATATGTCCCAGGTATTGTAGTTTCCTCATTTTAACACTCAATACGACCTCCTTTTGTTTGTTCATCCTGTCTAATACAACTTGGTTAGTTATCTTATCCTTCCAGGAGATTTTTAACATTCTTCGGTACGCCCACATCTCAAATGCCTCCAGCTTACCCATACATTGCTTATTTAGTGTCCACGCCTCCACCCCATATAACAGGACCGAGAAAACATAACATTTAAGCATTCGTATTTTCAGCTTTAGGCTTAGGTTTCGGCTACACAACATTTGTTTCATATTGTTAAAGGCACTGCGGGCTTTCTCTATTCTTATTCTTATTTCTCTGGTGTATTCGTTTGACTCGTTAATATTTGTTCCGAGGTAATTGTAATTTTGTACTCGTTCAATGAGATTCTGTCCTACATGTAAGTTGATATTATTGATACGTTTCTTTGTAATTATCATGAATTTGGTCTTCTTTGTATTCAGTGACAGACCAAATTCTTCACTTGCTTCTACCACTTTGTTTAGTAATCTCTGTAGGTCGTCAATATTTTCTGCTATGAGCGCGGTATCATCAGCATATCGGATATTGCAAATGGGGTGACCGTTGATCTTTACTCCGGCTTTTTCGTTCATAAGAGCTTTTTTAATAACTTCTTCCGCGTAGACATTGAAGAAGGTTGGAGACAACACACAGCCCTGCCGAACACCTCTTTTGATCTGTATTCTATCTGATATCGAGCTGTTAATTCGTACTGTAGCTTCTTGTTTGTAGTATAGATTCCTTATCACTCGCATGTCCCTTGTATCAATATTTTTATTTTCCAGTATTTGCATCAGTGGCCTATGTTTTACTGTATCAAATGCTTTGTTATAGTCTAGGAAACACACAAATATGTCCTGATTTACGTCTAAGCATCGTTGTGTTAGAACAGTAAAAGCAAACAGTGCCTCTCTAGTTCCTAGTCCATCTCTAAAGCCAAATTGAGAGGGTCCGATGTCAACTTCCAATTTTTTATATATTCTCCGATGAATGATTTTTAAGAAGACCTTTAATATATGACACATGAGACTGATGGTGCGATGTTCCGAGCATTGTCTCGCATTAGACTTTTTGGGTATGGCTATTATTGTTGTTACTAGCCATTCATTAGGTATGATACCAGATTTGTAATTGCTGTTAAATAGTTCCACTATCTTTATTAAGTTGTTGCCTTTGATGAGTTTAATTATGTCTATTGGTAGTTCATCTGGGCCTGTAGCCTTCCCCGACCTCACTTCTTTAATCGTGTATTCCATTTCATCTCTTGTTATTTCTGGTCCTGTGTCACTGTTTATGTATTCGTTATCTACATTGTCTCTTTGATCTTTAAACAGTTGTTCTATGTACTGTTTCCAGACTCTTAATTTTTCTTCTGTGTCCATAATAATGTTTCCACTCTCGTCTACTAATATGTTGTGTCTGTTACTTTGTCTCCTCGTCAACTCTTTGATCTTCCGATGTGCATTAAAGCGGTCGTGTTTATTTTGTAGTTGTTCGATTTCTTCGCATTTTTCCCCGTACCAGTTTTCTTTAGCTGAGAGAGCTAGAGAGGAAAGAAGATAATAAGGATTCATTATCTCCTTAAAAAATTTCATATGAAAAAGTGATATTTTTACAAAAAGAAAAAGATATCTTCCAACACAGTGGCGTGTTAATATCGATTTGCAGGTTGATTGGTTTATTGTATTGGAGGTTACTAAAAACATTTTTTAATTGGTTAATTTGGTAAAATTTTATGCTTTTCTTGTTATTACTGGTACTCAACTAATAAATTAGTTAAATCCAAAATTATTTTCAGAATTATTACGTAAATTAAAAAAAAATATACTGAAGTATTCACTTCTGCCTGCACTTCCCTAGTACCACTCGTAGTTTTTTACAAAAGTTAACTTTTTTGTTCGATAGCTGTAAATAATTTATTATCTGTATTAATTTTCACATCACTATTCGACGTACTAGATACCAAAAAGGATTTTGGCAATAGTTAACCACTCTGTATATATTTTATGAACTTAATAAATGTGGTACCAGTTTAAGTGCTGATATTTCAATTATTTTCAACTAATGTGATTTCCATCCGAATCGTTCTCGTTTATTTTGGAATTTGGAGTGGTTAATTTAACTGGAAGGTATTAATTTGCATATTTTCAACAATATTTCCCAATTTCTGACTTTTTGAATAAATGAGTAAGTTGGGAAGTTAGCTTTTCCATATTGTTAATTAATTTTACCTAGGAGAAGCTTTCTTATAAAAGCGTTGGGCAAACTTTGAACACACTTTTTGAAAGCATAAAAGGTTAATAGATTAGTAATTCCCTTTAGAAACATTCGTTATGCTTGCTTAAGATGAATTGTTAATAATGGTTATTGAAGTAAGTGGCAAATTTCAAGAATCTCGGTTAAATGGAAGTTGTGTGAGCAAGAAAAAGAACAAAAATGGTGCAATAAGCTAGTAAACCAATTATTATTAAATAATTTTTTTTATTGGTTTAAAAATCGAATTATATATCAAATATTCAATTATGACACTATAAGGTAATGAAATTGGATAGTTCGTCTTTGAACATTGAACAGTGATATATTTAAAAACACCATCATTAAAAGCTTTTTTTTAGAAAATAACACTTTAACACATTGAGGGCATCTCTTGCGTCCTTTGATGTAAAATCTGGTTGACTAACGAGTTCTTCATCCACGTCGTCTTCTGTTTCTTCTACTGTTTCTTGCTCCCCTGCCACGGAAGATACGATTTCAGCATCAGTGAGCTCTTCACAGATTGCAACGTCATCATCCAAGTTGACAAACTCTTCAAAATCCAAGTCCACGTTTAAATCCACAATTTGGAGATTGGCATTTCAAGTCATTCAAGAATTGACGGACAACCTCCCTTCTGTACTTGGTTTTGAAATTTTGTATTATTCCTTGATCAAGCGGTTGGAGTTTAGACGTTGTGTTTGAAGGCAGGAACTGAACTTTAATGTTTGTTAGCACCGGAATATGTCCATGTGCAGTGCAATTGTCGATAAATAAAAGAATGTGTCTCTTCTTATTTGTCATCGCGTTGTTGGCTTGTTTCAGCCAGTCACCGAAGACCTCTCCGGTCATCCACGCTTTTTTATTAGCTGTATAGTCTGTTGGTAAGGTTGATACGTTTTTGAAACATCTGGGTTTTTTGATTTTCCTATGACAAGAGGTTTCAGTTTATCTGTACCGGATGAGTTAGTGCAGAGTAAGACTGTCAAACGATCTTTGCTGTTTTTGCCCCTTTGCAAGGGTCTCCTTTCAACACTAACGTTTTGTCCGGTAGGCACTTAAAAAAGCCCTGTCTCATCAGCATTGTAGATATCATCTGCATTGTATCCACGGGTCAAGTCTGGCAATTTAGCTTTCCAATCTTCGCAAGTTCCGGCATCCACGGCATCATACACGGCAGCATTTCACACAAGCTTTTTTGAAACTAATTTCGTGTCCCTTTTTGAACCGATCCAACCAGCCATTACTGGCGCGAAAGTCTGCATGCCCTAATTGTTCTGCAAACTGTTGAGCCTTTTCTTGGAGTATGAGACCTCCAACGGGTACATGCAGGTTCCATACTTCTTCTTCGACATCCTGTAGCTCACCTTTCTTAGCACTTTTGCAAATTTTGGACAGTCCACCGTCAACTCCGTACTTTCTTTATTTTTTATTATTGTGGTTAACGTGGAGGGAGTGATGTCAGGTTTGGAACGTAGAAATGCGTACCACAGGGGTTTTCGTGCATTATGTAGGGGTTTGCTACACTCAATATTCACTATAAAGGGGTTTTAATTTATTTCCGAAATCGTAAAAAATCGTTATATCGAGGATTAAAACCGAAATAGTTCGTTATATGGGGTATTGTTTACATTCAGTGTTATGGACGTTTGAAGAAGATTTAAAAAAATGTTATATCGGGGATTTCTTTATATCGGGGTTCGTTATATCGGGACTGCACTGTATTTATTAAAATTTTTAAAATACTATCTGAATCTTCACATATTCGTCATCGCGTACTTAAATGTAGTCGGTTGTCGTTGAGAGCAGGCCGCCTCTACAAATACCAAACAAAATACAAGAACTTCTAAAATTTATCTTAAACGTGTTCAGGATTTTTGAGACTACACCGCGAACGTTGAGTTTTTCATTCGGGACGTGTTCAAACGAAAAAATTGGGTCTCCGCAATCGTGCAAATTTCTAACGCTTAAGCGTTCTCCCTGCGGATTAGTTCAGTATGTGATCCACGAATTCAGCTTATATTATGTACACCTCACTTTAAATAACCTCTTGGTTTTTAAGGATTTCAATCAAAATAATAGTCCTTATGCAATCACAAACAATCACCAATTACTTTCTATCTCGATGGAGTTCAACGGTGTTTAACTAGATCACGTATATTAGTTTCATGTTGTTTATAACAACTGTTTTATCCTAAGGAATAACTTCTTGTGTTTGTACAAAATGCAGGACATGAATAAAAGTCCTAACGCACCTAACAGCGACAGCAAAACTAATGAGATTGCTTATGAACCAGAGTAAAATGAAGTTTAAAAAGGCTAGGAAATATAGTGAAAGTTGATCTTGTCATCTAATTTCTAGGCAACGTTGCCAGTTCAACGAAAATATTATATCAAATCAGCTAAAAGCAGGGCTCTGCTACAGACCGCAAGTTTTAAATATACTAAAAACTAAAACAATATCGAGCAGTCCAGCCACATTTATTTAACCTTGCCAGCGGTCGCGACCTTTGTACCAACAATAATGGTCGCGCGTATTTCCTAGATACGCTAAATGCTAATTAGTTATTTTAAGATGTAGGTAATGAAATATTGTAATGTTAATGTAAAATATATTCGGTGGAAGATTGATACACTTCTTAAATGTTTTATTGAATTTCATTAAAAACAACAAAGGTGTCATAAATCCCAGATGTCTCCTAGATATTGCACATTACACATATTATTGTATCGCAGTTTTGCAGTCTTCACAAATATGCTTTGAATGTTCCATACAGATGAATTTCTGACAAATTTCACAGCTGAAGCGCGTGATCCTTGAACGTTTATCATTTTGACAAGGCTTACATCTTCTTTTACTTGCTGTGGCCTCCTCTACTGTCTCGATACCTAATTCTGCTTTTCTTTTTGAAATTTTTTCTTTGAGCTCATTTTAAGGGAGTATTGTGTTCTTCGTTCGACATGTCCTTTCACAAGAGCATTTGAAAGTAGTCGAAGGTATTTTTCGTTATTATTGCTAGGGGGGGGACTGCGGTATAAGCAGTCCCCCACTTACCGACCAACGGCTCCGGGCGGACGAGTTGGTAGGTGGTAGGGCACTCTTTTGTCCTGGGGCTGAGAAACCGGCCCAAAGGCGGAAGAATCAATGGTTTGGTCAACGGCATAAGAATATAAAAGGCAACGAGAAACCACTATATTAAAGATCCCTATGGATATCTCTAGTACAATCATAATGGCTGTACAACTCAATAAAAATTCGCATACTGATCATGGACATCGGAGACCAAGATCCGGCAAGAGAGGTCATTCCCATGACCACAGGGCCTCTCAGGTCGTTAATATGCAAAATCCCTGTGAAATACCCAATAAAACACCTTTAAGAAAAGTCCACACGAATGTCTGAAGAGGATATCCACTTGGAACGTTAGGACGATGGCTCAATCAGGAAAAATCCAATGCGCAATTAAAGAAATGGAACGCATGAAAATAGAAATAATGGGCATAAGTGAAATGAGGTGGCCTGACTCAAGTTATTGTGATATAGAAGACTACAGAGTATACTATTCAGGATCAGAAAATGGTAAATATGAGAATGGGGTTGGAATTATCACGCATAAAAGTATAGCCAAACAAGTCAACAACTTCATACCAGTGAACGATAGAATCCTCCTGTTACAAATAAATACGTCACCGGTGAACACAAACATCATACAAGTCTATGCACCCACAGCAGACCATAGTGATGAAGAAATATCAGAATTCTACAAACAAATAAGCAACCTTATAAGAGATATACCGAGACACGAACTCCTTATAATCATGGGAGATTTCAATGCAAAAATAGGTAACGGAAAAGAAGGGCAACATATTGGTCCACATGGATTAGGAGAGAGAAATCAACGAGGAGAAACAATGAGTATCTTTGCAGCTGAACATGACTTAATCGTGCTAAACACATTTTACAAACTACCACCTAGACGCCTGTATACGTGGAAATCACCTAGAGACAACGGAGAAGACGTTATTATAAGAAACCAAATAGACTATATGCTTGTTAACAAAAGATATCGAAATAGTTTCAACAGTGTTAAAACCTACCCAGGCGCTGATATTCAATCTGACCACAATCCTTTAGTGGGCGTGTATAGAACCAAGTTAAAGAAAATACGCGGAAAAACTGTAAAAAAACATGACATGAGAAAACTGAAATGTAGTGAAGTAAAAGAAATAGTCAGCAAAACATTAAATAGAAAATTTAAAGAAATCGATAATACAACGGAAAGCACAGAAGATAAGATAGAATCCCTTAAGAAAACAATAGACGACATTAAAGACAATTTTATGAAGAACGAAGAAGGTAAGAATAAGACATGGATGACGACAGAGATTCTGCAACTAATGGAAGAAAGAAGGAAAAACAAGAACGATAACTCATGTATAAAACATTACAGCGAGAGATACAGAGAAAGATCAGAGAAGCCAAACAGAAAGAACTGGAGAAAAATGCCAAGAAATCGAAATTCTACAAAGTAAATACGACGACTTCAACGTGCATAAAAAGGTAAGAGAAATTACAGGTAAATGTAAAAACAGAAGAATAAGTAAACTTGTTAATGACAATGGAGAGATAATCGTGGACAAAGAGAGTATCAATGATACCTGGAAAAATTACATAAGAAATTTATTTTTTGATGAGAGAGAGAACCAGCCCCAATACCTACGGAAACAGGACCACCTATACTAGTGGCAGAAATAAGAGCAGCCATAATATCACTAAAAGAAGGTAGAGCTCCAGGACCAGTGAAAGATTTGAAGTAAATATAACAAAAACTAAATTTATGATCATCAGCAAAAATAAAGTTAGAGACGCTCAACTACTTATCAATAATACACCAGTGGACCGAGTAAAACAGTATAACTATCTTGGAACAACAGTAAATGAACAATGGGATCACTCACAGGAAATAAAATGTAGAATAGAGAAGGCTAGGAGTGCATTCAATAACATGGCCAAACTCTTTAAAAGCCACAATCTTAATCTGGAGATAAAAGTAAGGCTCCTACGATGTTATATCTTCTCAATATTGTATTACGGAGTTGAATCCTGGACACTAACTGAAGCAATGGAGAAAAAACTTGAAGCCTTCGAGATGTGGCTATACAGGCGAATTCTAAGGATATCATGGACAGACAAGATAACCAACGAGACCGTATTACGAAGAGTGGGCAAAGAAAGAGAGGTGATGTATACCATTAAAAGGAGAAAGTTGGAATATCTCGGACATATAATGAGAAACAGCACTAAATACAGATTACTGAAGGTAATCCTACAGGGTAAAGTATTCGGAAAGCGAGGAATTGGGAGAAGGAGAATATCATGGTTGAAGAACCTGAGGAAATGGTTCTCCACAACAACAACGAACCTATTTAAAGCATCAGTTAATAAAATAATTATAGCCAGAATGATTGCCAATATTCGGAACGAATAAGCACTGAAAGAAGAAGAATTGCTGGAATAGATTATATATCTATTGATCGCGGCTAACATTTAACATGGAAAAAAATACTACCATCGGCCATCTTCTGGTGTTCCTGGCAACAATTGTAAGAGGCACAAAGTTTGTCTACTGTATCTACACCTCCCTTTACCTTGTTATAGAATGTTATAATCTCGGGTTTCTTTTGGTCACCTGTTTCTGCATCGATTGCTGCGTCATCATGTAGGCTTGAAACTAATATTACGTTTTTATAGTGCTTAGGACTAGGAAACAAGAGTCATGTCTTCCGAAACCCAAAAATACTGGTATTGGGCTCACGCTTTTTTGTAACTTTAAATTCATTGGAATTTGGGCCTTATTTTTTTCATCGTTCCTACAAAGGCAATTTTTTTCTCATCAAGATCTTTTATCAAATCAAAATCAGAAAACCAGTTGTCAGTGGTCAGTGTTCTCCCGTATTAAATATAGGTGTTGCCAACCTTTTTACCACGTCTCGTGGTTTGTTACTTATGGAGAATGGGCCATCTGGTTGAGTCCCTGCATAAATTTCCATGTTATAAGTGTAAAAGATGCGAGCGTCAACCATGGCATAAATTTTGATCCCATATTTATTGGGTTTTTTGGGATGTATTGAATAAAGGAGCATCTTCCACGAAATGCCTCTAGTTTCTCGTCAATTGTAACATTTTTCCCAAGCGAGTAGCATTTTTGGCAATTAGACACAAACTCCTCGAAAATATTCCTTATTGGGCCAAGCGATCCATTCTTTTACGTTCTACTCTCGTAGCTATGTCATCAAAACGTAATGCTCTCATTAAAAATAGAAATCTTCTCCAACTCATCACTGTTTTGAAATCATCCATTCTCCATAGTTCTTCAAGGTTAACTCGATTACCATGGTAAATGCCCGCCAAATAAAGCAAGCCCAAAAGGGCTGTTATTTCTAGTTTGTCTGTATCCCTGGCATCTCTTGGACGACAATAATTAGATCTTACAGAACTTATGTACTTATTTGTGAAGTTCACGATGCTCTCAATCATAGGATCAGTTATGAGGCACTTCCAAATATCAACGATGTCTGTGAGATTCTTAGCTGGTCCAATGACCCCAGGGAGACGGAGTAATATATTGCGAGGTGGTCGCTTACTTTTTTTGTTTGGATTTTTTTGCCAAATCCATGAGTCGAAAACTTTTCCATTTTTCTTTAGATGAGCTATATAAGCCTCGTTGGAACTGTCAGCTTCGTCTTCGGCATTACTTCCATCACTCAATTCGGATCATCAATTCAGATCAACATGTTCCTCTTCGTCTGTATCGCTATCATCCATACGTATATCGTCATCCGACTCAGCAAACATCAAATTTGTAACAGCTTCTATATCAGTGGGATCATTGAGATTGAAAATCTTCGTATCCGCCATTTCTAAAATAAAATAAACAAAATGAACTAATTGCCACAAATGGTCGCGTGTATATGAGAGATAAGACCTCTTATATCAACGTAGAAAGTTTTCAACACAAAAAATGCATGAAATAGTAATATGTTATCAATATTACAATAAGAATAATGTAACTATAACAAAAAAAACAGATGTTATAAAACTTACCTAAAAAGTCGCGCGTATATCTGAAATACAAATGCAAAATTCTCAGCAACGTACTATCTCTTGACAGGTTATTTGTGCACTGAAAGGTTGCCTTAGTAATAGTAATGGAGTAGCCATAGTGAAAAGCACCCGATCGCAGCGCAGCCTAGGTAACAGTTATTATACTAAATCTATTACCCGTGTATCTACCACGTACGTGCGACTGCTGAAAGGTTAACCCTTAACTACCATGGCCAAAAATAGTAACATTTGTACCATGGCAGGGTCAAATTTGACCCCCCATTGTTTTTTGTATCAAAAAATATTCTTTTTTTAACTTGTTTTATTTTAAATTATTTTGTTTACAGCTACTTTTACATTTATATAAAAATAAACGAATTTGGTTAATTAGATATAACTTTATTTAAAAAAAAACTTTTGTATTCAGTCAAATTAACATAGCTATGCACTTTCTCGAATTATAAGAAAAATAATAACAATGTGCAGTTTTTTTATATCCAATGGTGAAATCTAGGTATCATAGCTCCTACCTAAAATAAAAAAAATCGATTTAGATTTCGTATCTCAAAAATGACAAGCATGATTTTACCTTAATTTTCAACACAGCTTATGCATAACGTCTGTATGCGGGAATGATTTTTGCAAATAAAATCTCGACATTTATCGCACGATGAGCTTTCTTTCTTTTGGTTTTTGGAATATGGACATATTTTACACCTTCCCCTCTTTTTTCGTCGTTGTGGCTCTGGATTTGCGGCAGGCATTGGTTCCTGAAGTCCGGAAACTTAAAAATGGCACTACGAATTTCTCTCGGTAAACAAGTTTGCTGAGCTCTACGAGTTAAATGGGCCTTAATAAGTTCTTGACCTAAAGTGGTTAGAAACAATCTTCTTTCCATTATTTGATTTTGCTGAACTCCATTAAAAATTACGTTAGCATTTAATCCTGCAATGTCCAAAATGCGAAACCATATTACTTGAGGCCATCTACGAGTTCTTCTGCCAGTTTTATAGCATGCACATTTCTTATCCAATGAATCCACCCCACCTTTTGTCTCGTTGTAAAAATTTATAATCTCTGGCTTTCCATTAACCATTGTATTGGAATGATGCATAGTTGACACTAACAACACTGCACGATTTTTCTTAGGAACAAAAGATACAAGGCTCTCGCTTCCTGTAAAACCAAATAAGGCAGAATTAGGTGGCCTGTTTTTTTGGGGTTGAAATTCAGCAGGAACCTCTCTTTTATTTCTTTTTAGAGTTCCAACATATGAAATTTTATGGCTTCTCAGTTCTTTTATGAGCTCAATGGACGAAAACCAATTATCTGCTGTTATGTTTCTATTTGTACCAGAAATTGGTGGAATAAGTGTCAAAACATCTAGAGTGGGGATGGATAACTTTTTTGGATTTGCTCTGCGTGTATCTTTTCCAGTATATATAAAACCATTTAGCAAATAATGTGTCTTAGAGTCTACTAAACACTGCATTTTCAGACCGTATTTGTCTGGCTTATTTTTGAGATACATCCTGAATTGGCACCTTCCTCTAAATGCAATAAGCATTTCATCTATTGTGAGATATTCACCACAGCTATAATTGGACTGGCAATTAATTATAAACATATTAAAAATATTGGATATAGCTGCCAGTTTATCTCCGTGCGCAATACGTTCTTGTCTAGTAGCTGGGTCGTCAAAACAAAGGCTTCCAAGCAAAAAATAAAATCGGTTTAGTGACATGGTTGCTCGAAATATATCACGGCCAGTACCATTCGTAGCAAATAAAGACCTTAAATCTTCATTATTGGATTTAAATACCCCAGCTAAATATAATAAGCCTAAGAAGGCCTTTAATTCAATTATGTCAAGATGATTGGTATATTGACACGATAAATTGTGTAAATTATATTTAGAAGCCATATTAGTTATTCGTTCATTGGTTTTCTCAAGAATTTCTTGCAATATATCGTGGCTAATAATACATTCCCAAGCATCAACTGGTTTCTCTGGCATACTAGCTCGAGCTTTTCCAATAACACCAGGTAAATGACTAATTAAATTATGCTTACGTGTACGAGAAAAGGTGGGAGAAGTTTTAGACCACTTGTACCTATTTTTGCCATAAAACACATCCCTTGAGTCAGCTATATCACTTTCTTCACCCGAATATTCACTACCAGTTTCGGAATTATTAATTTGCCAATTTTTTTCGTCATCATCGTCCCATTCCTCTTCACTGTCTGTTTCGTGATCACTGTGTTCACTAGCCTGGTCTAAAAACTCACTGTCACTATCTAGTCCATTGTCCATAATTTTTTGTCCCTCCTCTTCAAGTTCTTTCTGTGTCAGAGGACGTTTATTGCGACTACACCCCGCCATTTCAAATTACTCGTTAATTGCACTAGAAACACTTATACCATAAGCGGGTCAAAATTGACCCTATGCGTGCCTAACTCTGCAGTAGTAACAGATAAACTAACGGAATTTTCGTAGATCGATAAATCACCTACCGGTCGAAGATTAGCAGAAAGCGCGCAATGCTCAATCTATGTTTCGGTAGCGAAACTTGGCATTAAAAACGCGGGGGGTCAATTTTGACCCCGCCATGGTACTTAAGGATTAAACATGCATCTTAAAACATTCTTTTATCAATTTGTAATTTTCTATCATCTCACTTGAGTACCCATACATTGATACATGTTTTTTTATTATAATTTACTTAAAAAAGTTACATTTTCCTAATATTCGTTATATATATTTTACTTTATGTGCCCTGAGAGGGAATTAACCCCCAAAGCCCCCCTGGATACGTCATTGAGCCCGGCTTTTATAAAGCTAATTGCCCCAATAAAGTCTTTCTATACCTTTCATCGCTAATTTGCTATCTGATTATCTTTTTTTTACAATACCCTTTTATTTGTTTTTTGCTCTTTTCATACTGATACGTTTGAAATGTTTATTTTTCTGGCCAACGCATGGCTTTGTCCATAGACACACTAAACTACTCACGTATAAGTGATTGTGCTAGCCCGCTGAGTCATCGAGGTGATCAATTTAAATATTAAAGGCGTAAAAACTTTATCATGCTTGCTTACACTGGCTGTTTGCTATAAATTATTTAATGGTTGGTCAAATATTTATTCAGCTAAGTCAATTTTTGGGGTTTTCACTTCTTTTATACTTTAAATGAACTTTATAATCTACGACATAATATCGGGTGTGATTTAGGGTTTAAATGAAGGAATACAAATAATACAAATAGTGTTAATTAACGAGTAAGATGTGGTAACATCTATAGATAAAGATCCTGTTTATTTTACGTTATGGGCTTGAATAAGGTAAAGATGGGAGTATTCAAATACTGGAATCGAGTAGTATCCGATTCCTTACAGAATCAAATGTACTCGAGTACTCGAACTGGAAACCGATTGAGTACTGAGTACTGGGTACCTGCCGAATATAGACGGTTGTAAATTACAGTAATGTTCGGGTCATTCGGAATTTATCTGTTTCTGGGACCTCGGTTCCATCTGAAAGAGTCTTTTCGAAGGCAGGGCAATTAACGAACGATCGTCGAAGCCGACTATTACCAAAAAACTTGGACAAAATTATATTTTTAAACAGTTTTTATTCTTAAGGTAGTTTTTGTTTTATTTTTTTTTGTGATATATTCTAGAATGTTTTTTTTTATTTTATTTATACTTAATTTCTATTTTTAATGTTCATTTAATATTTAAACTGTTTTTTATTTTTTAGACAATAGTAGAATACTGAAAGTTTTTTTATTAGCTAAATAATTACTTTATTTATACCAAATATTATATTTAAACACTCTTTTATTAGAAAAATTTTTGGTCCATTTTTGTGATACCTATCTTATTTGTTTTCAAAACTTATATTTATTATAAAACAAAAAAAACATACGCAAAACACACACAAATAATTGAAAAATCATAGATACCTAAAGATTGACAAACCCACTATTAATTCAAAATCTGATAGCTACAGTACTCGGTACTCAGTACTCAATAAAGTATCCGATTCCTTACTGTACTCGATTCCACGGTAACCGATTCCCATAAGTAATCGATTCTGACCATCACTAGAATAAGGGGCCGTCTACAAAACAGATTAGTGTACACCTACATTGGAACCGTATTTCTCCCGATCCGACATCGGGCGACTTCGGCCAACGTCGGATTGAAAACAAACTCAAGATAGTAATGCATAGTGCCTATACTGCAGTGGCAGTCGCCAGCCGCCAGCGTTACTAGACCTAGGGAATTTTCCCTACACCTAGGGAATTTGAGCCAGCTTAGGGAAAAAGGGATTTTTATTCAATTCTATGAAAAATCTAGGGAATTCTTAATATTTGTAAGAATATTTTAAAAAATCAGTTTTATTTAATAAACTTTCCAAAATTGCACATATTATATTATCTACTTGGAAATCATACTATTCGTGGAATCACTAAATTCTCTTTATGTGATTTCCCGTCGGAAACTAGAGTGGTGAAATTTCATGAACTGCGAATTACGTCGGGGATCTACCTGGGCTAAAGTATGTATTGGCGTCGCCCATCGGGTGATTTTTGGTTTCTAGTTTGTCTTTCTCTAACTGTTTATGTCATTCTCTGTCGATGACTAAAGTGGTGGTATTTCACAAAGGGCGAATTACGTCAGGGATCCACCTGGACTAAAATATCTTAATACTTTGATATTCTTACCCTTGACTGACGCCAAAAACCTAGAGAACTTTTCTCAAAAGTCAAGTATCTAGCGAGAGAATTCAAACCGCAAAGATCATCAAAGATAATAGTGGAAATATCATAAAAAACCCAGATGGCCTCGCAGAGATGTGGAAACAATATTGCGAGATACTATTTTCTAACAACGACCGAGACAATAATACAGAGAAAATAAGTTATGAAAAAGAACCTCAAATATTGAAATCAGAAATTGAGGTGGCAATTAAAAAGCTAAAATCCAGAAAAGCAGAAGGAGGAGATGGAATAACAGCTGAAACACTAAAAGAAATGGGAGAATTAGGGACGGAAGTAATGCTTAGAATTTGCAATGAGATTTGGAATACCGAAAAGTAGACAAATGACTGGGGTAAACTTGCGTTTATTCCCATATATAAAAAAAGGTTTACCGACAGCTGATTGCAGTAATTACCGCACAGTAGCATTGATATCACACGCGAGCAAAGAACTTCTAACCATCATTAATGAAAGACTAAAATTAATTCCCTTACCACAAATTCCCCAAGAACAATGCGGATTCGTCCCAGGTAGAGAAACAAGAGAACATATTCTTAATATTCGTCAAATTATCGAAAAATCTCGAGATTGCTTTGTTGACTATTCCAAAGCCTTCGATACCGTAAAATGTAATAAAATGTGGCATACACTTAGTGAAATGAGTACTGCAGAACATCTTATCTATTTATTACAAAAACTATAGGTAAATAATACCTGCTAATGTAAGAGTTAATAATGTGATTTCGAAAAACATCAAATTAAAATCTGGAGTTCGACAGGGATGCATAATATGCTCTATTCTATTCAATGTGTATAGTGAACATATGCGTCAAGTTGTTGAGGAAAGTGGCAAGGTAAGGTGAAGCAACGATAGGAGGAAGAAAAATTAAAAACCTGCGTTATGCTGATGACACTGTTATCGTCATCACCAGAAGAACTGGAACAAATTATGAATAGGCTAGGCACGGTGAGTACGGAATATAGTTTGAAAATAAATATGCAGAAAAGCAAAGTGATGATCATCGATAGAATCAGAAACAACCAAGCAGAGATAAAAAACATGGCAGGTTACGAAGTAGTCAGGCAATTTAATTACTTAGGCTTGTTTATTACTAACAGTGGAGGATGCGAAGACGAGATCCGTCGACGCATCACAATGGCCAGATCGGCAACAGCTAAACTCACAAAAATTTGGAAGAACACTGGCATCACAAAAAATACAAAATTACGCCTTGTTCGAGCATTGATATTTCCTATCGCCACCTATGCTTTAGAAACTTATTACAACAATAACAAAATAACGACATAATATTACGACAATAACAAAAGCCGATTCAAAGCGTATAATGGCCTTTGAAATGTGGGTCTACCGTAGAATGTTGCGCATACCATGGACCGCTTATCGCACAAATAACTCAATTCTAGCAGAACTTAACATAAAATTAGACTCATCACAACTATCAACCCAAATATACTGAGATATTTTGGACATATAACTAGAAGAAGAGAAGGCATAGAGCAAATGATAGTTGAAGGTAACGTAGGGGGTAAAAGATCCAGAGGAAGATCTCCAGTACGATGGTCGGACCAAATAAAAGAGATGACTGGTTATTCATTCTCCGAAGCAAAACAACACGCACAGGAAAGAGATAATTGGACAAAAATATTTAATAAAATTACATGACGCTACTATATCCTTACGAAGGAGAAAAGATTGAGGAGGATTCTTACCTCACAAATTCACGAACAACAAATAATACCAATCGCACAGAATGAATGTTCATAACCAAAAGTCGTTATTTATTCTACAAACAATTAAAATACCAATATTTCCAACTTCTTATGTGACCAATAAACTCAAATTAGAAATGTTTGGAAAGGTTTTTAAAAATCCCGCTCATTCTGACGTCAGACTTAGGTGGTCCATTCTAGGCTAAATATGGTTGTCAAGTTGTTAGGGAAATCTAGGGAAATTTTGGCAAAAATTCTAGGGAATTAAAAAAAATCATCTGGCAACCCTGTTTTGCCTAACTTCTAGGACCGAAGGCACAGTATAGTGCTTTAAGAGAGAAAAAATTCCAGGGACCATAACAACTTGAACTTGAGTTTCTTCAGGTTTCCCAAGGATGAAAATCGGTAAGAACTAAATTCTCTACTTAATATCATTGACATCATCGTCGGTGTTATATTTTCAGGTTTGCAGAATGGAAGAAAATTGTTCAATGTGAGAAACTTGCCATGTACAGTGCTCAATACTGTTATGAGCACTTTAGAATATGTAGTTTACATTTTGAGGAACCGGCCTTTGCTGGAATGCTAAAAAGCAGGTTAAAAAGAAAAGAAAAGAAGAAGAGAAGGCATAGAGCAAATGATAGTTGAAGGTAACGTAGGGGGTAAAAGATCCAGAGCAAGATCTCCAGTACGATGGTCGGACCAAATAAAAGAGATGACTGGTTATTCATTCTCCGAAGCAAAACAACACGTACAGGAAAGAGAAAATTGGACAAAAATATTTACTAAAATTACATGACGCTACTATATCCTTACGAAGGAGAAAAGATTGAGGAGGATTCTTACCTCACAAATTCACGAACAACAAATTTAATACCAATCGCATAGAATGAATGTTCATAACCAAAAGTCGTTATTTATTCTACAAACAATTAAAATACCAATATTTCCAAATTCTTATGTGACCATAAACTCAAATTAGAAATGTTTGGAAAGGTTTTTAAAAATCCCGCTTATTCTGACGTCAGACTTAGGTGGTCCATTCTAGGCTAAATATAGTTGTCAAGTTGTTAGGGAAATCTGGGGAAATTTTGGCAAAAATTCTAGGGAATTAAAAAAAAAATCATCTGGCAACCCTGGTAGTCGCTGTGGGAACCCCGATCAGATAACGACCGATATCGGCCGACGTCGGACTGAGTAGCTTCTCCTATCAAACTTGTTTGGTTTCATTCCGATTTTTCGTTCCGACGAGAGCCAAATGGCAGAAATGGACAGAGAAATTTTGATTGATCGGGTTGAGAAATACGGTTCCAATATAGGTGTACCCTAAGTTTTTCTTCGGGGCTGATGCATTCTCTGAGTAGATGCTTAGATTGGATAGTTAGATTTCTATACTCATGCGGTGGTACTCTTTGAATTTATCAGGATAGTTACGTAAAGTTTGGAAAGTTTTATTAAATTCTCCTGAAGATCTGTCTTCATTAAATTTATGTATCCATGTACATTTTCTTCTACTTCTTTTAAGAACGTTGTTTTCTAACAACAGCCAACACATTAAATGTTCATCGGAACTCATTGTCCGTGGTCGGGCGTTAACTGAACGAGTATAGGCACTCACGTCGGACGACGTCGGTTCAAAAAATCGGATCAGATCGGATCGGGAGAAATACGGTTCCAATATAAGTATACCCTAAGATGGGGGCGTCCTTCTTAACCTAGAAACGAGTGCAGTAGTTGACTAACCCATAAAAAGAAAATTGCTACTTTATAACAAAATTGTATGCTTTTTATTGTAAATCTGATAAACATTTATAAAAATGATAAATAGTAAACCATAAAAGGTCCTCGGGACCATGCTGAACTATATAACACAAAAAGCGATGGAGACTGTTTGAGGCACACAAAATGGACAACACCAAGATGCAACATTTCGTCCAATTGGTCATTTAAAATGTTTGACATGTAGAGCAACATTGGATATGGCGTTTTTTAAAGGGTTTTGCGTGACCTATATCGATTGTTATATAAACATTTTTATGGTCACACATAAATTTTCACATTGTTTTTCCTAAGTATCTATAATCTCAATAAACCAACTACGGTAGTAAAACAACCTGTATCCAGCATCAATGTAGACACTGAGAAAAGCATTTGCACCATAAGATATGACCTATTATCAGCCTGTTTAAAGACAATGACAGAAGAAACCTGTAAACTTGCACTATTGGTATGCGAATTATTTTTCTTAGCTTTCGATTGAGTGACAAAACAAGAATGTTCAAATTCATTTTAGAAACACAACTGGGGAACTCGAGAGTTTCATTGTATAGTTTTTTGAACACTTTGAAGACTTTAAACAAAAAGGGACCGTAAAGACCGTAAAAATTAAGGTAACCGTTGGCCACACTTAGAGAACACATAACCTGATCAAAATCATGATCAACAAAAACACTAGAAAAATGTTCCTTTTTTGTCACCTAAGCAATTGTGCACTGTTTTTCATTTTTCTTATTACCGAAGATAACTCATCTATCGTGTTGGTATTAATTAAAGCGATCAAACGGATATACTCAGATAGTATATTTTGTTTAAGGTATGTACCAAGAGTTTTCTTTAAAGGATCTTGAAAAAGCCAAAATTTGTGCGTAATTCATTCCTTTTTTGCTTACGCGATTTTATCTGATTCCACAATTCCTCATCGTAGTTATGAGGAAGGAATGTAGTTTTCATAAGAGTTGATAGTTCATGAAAATTAGACACTACACCACGAATACTTTTAATCCAAATAGTTGTTAATGAGGCACTAAGCAAAGAAGCTAGTTGGAAGTCACTACTTAATCATCAAGTCGCCCTTCAAGTAATAAACAAGTTGAAAAAGCCTTATCCTTATACTCTATTTCATTCCTTTTATTACTATCAATCTTCCAATATTTAAAGATAAATGGCGTAAACGAGCTTTTGCCCTTCGATAGATAGATTCATTAACTATGATTAAAGATATTAACTTTTCTGTCCATAAATCCAAAATATTCGCGATAAGATTCATTTTACATTCAACAATTTCTACTAATGGCCACCTTATCTGTAATAACCTGTACATGTGAAAGGTCATTTTGATCGCTGAAAGTACTAAATACTTATTTAAGAAATTGTACTTACGTAGAAAAACCACATGGTTTAGCTTTGGTGTTTGTCTATCAGGATACTCAAATAGATGAAGTAGAGGCATTAAGGGATGCAAGGGATAGTGATGCGCAACGTATAGCCTCTCCTATCCAAATGTCAACCTCACCTGCCGCGTGATGATCTTGATTATGGTCATCCGGTGCATCCTGCTAGATAACAAATGAGGCTCTGACGTCCGAGTGATTGCCGGTATAAGCAATCCCCACTTACTGACCAACGGCTTAGGGCGGATGAGTTGGTGAGTGGTAGGGCATTATTTTGTCCTGGGGTTGAGAAATCGGCTCCGAAGGCGGATGAATCAACAATTAATGGTCAACGGCATAATAATGCAGAAGGCCAAGGGGAAACACTGCATTAACGGCTCATAGATACAATTTTTTTTTCTATTTAAATATAGAAACCTCAATCGTTGGCACTGCTATCTTTAATACTTTAAATTAAAATATTACCGAATTTTAAGAACCCTGGCTAAAATACAAAGCCTCCCCCAGAAAAATTCTTGATGCACCCCGGCCCGAGCCGACAATAAAAAACGAGATGTTTAAATAAAGCCGACAGGAGCAATAAATTCTCACAAAAAATTATTATCCATCAAAGAGCACACAATTAAAGAATAAAAAAAATATATCTCAAGAGCTTTAAAATAGTAGTATTAACTATAAAATCTCAACGATTGGTAGGTTTTGTTTACTGACAAAAAGAGAGTTAGCTTCAAATCTGCTGATATACGAGTACTTGAACGTGTCTGGCGTACAGAAGAGAGATTTGCTCGTTTATTATATTCCAAAGTGACGGCTCTCTAATATTTTCGGAAGATTTCCCTTCGACAGTCGTATACAGTTATATATGTGTGAGATTTAAAATTCGGCCAACCTGGAACACAAAATACTTTAACAAATACTGTAATTTACCCCTTACTTTGTATTCATACAAGATAAAAGATAACGTCCGTCCCTTGTGGCTGGACAGATTATCGACTTTTAATATAATAATCACCCAACAAACCTGACCCTATTAAACGTTTATAGGATCATCTTAAATTAAGCGAGCAGGGCCCTAGAATCTCCCTATGCATGTGGGGCTTGTAATTAAAAAATGATTCCCAAGAGTACAGTTAAGGATTTAAAACACTAAAAACGCTCAAACTGTAGGTATACTTCATTTAAAAATTATAAGAACTGACTTATGCAGAGTTTAAAAGTATCCCGATGATAAAGGCGAAGCTATAAAGTGATTTGTCTCTTCAGGTAAATAGTAAAAAGGGCCGGCTTAACAAATTTTATGTTTTATTTGGCATTAACATTACATATGTAATTTAAATAAATATCTAGATAATTAAGAGAAAAAATACATAAACTGATGGAGTATTAGAATTAATTAATTATTATATTTTTCTGTGTCGATTATCGAGAAATAATACAATAGTGAAGTGAAAATTTAAAATGGATTAATGTAGGTCAGGAGTACTCAAACTTGAACTGCTGGCAATCTACCTCAATATTTTTAGACTACTTATGATCGACTCTGAGAGACTGCAAGTGTGTGTGATGCAGGGTTGTCGTACATACACGATACACCCTACCTACCTAGGTAGGGCGTACCGTAGCATATATAGATATTAGCTTTCTGCACAATATAGGTACATTATTTTAGTCAAGGTTTGGGTTAGGTTTAGTTAGGTTCTTCTCTACAATATCAATGAAAAAACTCATAGTTATTCAAAATTGCGAGTTTATTTGTTGTTACAAAACAAAAGAGTTACATATGGTGTTAAACTTAACTAAGGAGTGGCTTTGGATGTTGAAGCGTGGCACTGCATGTCCTCAGCATACTTTTCATAAGATGGTACGTAACCACTGAGTGCTAATCGCAAGCATGATGTCATATGATCGTCAGTTAGTCGATTGCGATATTTGACTTAATTATCTTCATTTCAGAAAATGCAGACTCGCACAAGTAAGTTGACCCAAAAAATGCCGTCAGTTGAAGGGCGATTTGCCTTACATTCGGATATTTATCTTCAGATATAAAACGCCAGAAATTTGTATCAGATACTGTAGCTTTGAGATGTATATCTGATATAATCTGCACCAACTCATTTTCAACAGAACATGAGTTCATATTAAACTGACTTGCTATTTCAGTAGCTAATTCCTCAATGTTTTTACATGAAAAAGGATAACTCATAAATGATGCTATATTTTCCAATTTACTGCAATCATAAAAACGCATTTCGAATTGTCCCAAAATATTTGATAATTCAGCCTCATACGTATCATAATTCAACTGAGGAATCCTTGCTTTCAAAGACGGAAAATGTTTCAGATCCTTTCTTTTCAGTTGATCTATCATAAGTTGCAATTTACTTTTGAATGCGTTTACTGCGCTAATCATCTCAATAATAGTTTTTCCTTTACCTTGAAGCTCCAAGTTAACGGTGTTTAAGTGCATTGTGATGTCAGTCAAAAATGCCAAATCATTTAGCCATTTTTCGTTTTTCAAAATCTGAGTGTCATCACCTCTTTCGTCTAGAAAAGCTGTTATTTCGGGCAATAATTCTTGAAACCTTTCTAGGAATTTTCCGCGACTCAACCACCTGACGTCCGTGTGAAGAACTAAATCAGTGTGTTCAGCTGACTCCCTATCTTCCAACTGCAACTGAAAGAGCCGCCGTTGCAAGCTACGTGCACGGATGGAATTCACAATTTTGTTGCAATGCCCATAATTTCCTCCGTGTTTAAAACTTTTGAACACAAAACTTGTTGATGTATAATGCAATGGAATGAAAAAAATGAAGGGAATTCTTCATTAGCTCGACACAATGCCACAAAACCGTTTTTGTTTCCAGTCATTGCTGGTGCTCCATCGGTTGTAATGCACATTAATTTATATATTGGTAGCTCGTAGTTTTTTACAAAATTTAAGAAAACGTCATATATATCTTCGCCACGGGTCTTCCCTTCAGAGGAATGATTGTCAAAAATTCTTCCTTAGCCAACATGTCATTGAATACCATCCGAATAAAAATACACAGCTGGGCAGTGTCTGTCATATCGATGGATTCGTCGAACTGTAAAGAAAAGTATGTACATTCCATGATATCATGTTTTAGTTTATCTGCGATGTCTTGACTCATGACTTCAATACGCCTTGTGACAGTCGGACGAGATAACTGAAGTTCTCTAATAGCAGACATGATTTCTGTTTTATTTTTAAAATCTCCAAATAAAGTCTCACCCGCTTCAATAAATGCTTCCTTCACCACCGATCCATCTTCAAATGGTTTCTTGTGTTTCGCCAAAATATGAGATATTTTAAATGACGCGATCGTAGCAGCTTTTGATTGTTTGGCTGGTCTTGTGAACATGGATTGTTCTTTTTTCAAACAAGATATCAAATCACTTACTTTTCGTTTTCTTAATTCACTCTGTGGCGGAAAATCCTTTTCATAGTTTTTATGAACCGTTTTATGATGCCTCTCTAAGTTACCACGCTTAGGTATTGCAACTGACGCACGACAAATAACACAAATGCACTTATCCTTCACCATAGAAAAGAAAAATTCTTCCTCCCAATCCTTATTAAAATGATACGTTTTAGATTTCTTCACTGCACTCATTTTCCACTATTTAATAATAAACTTTGTATCGACGTAGGATCGCTATCAAGTTACAATTCAGAATAACTCCAATTCCTGCAGGCGCAACATTTATATCGGCGTGAACGAAAGTCTCGAATGTTCCGTCAAACGCGCCGCCCGAAACTAGACTGTACTGTCTCTCGTCTAGAAACAACACGGCTTTTCTTTGACAAGTGCCGCGCGTTCCTTTGATAAAGCCACCTTTTGCCGCAAGCAGTGTTATTTTATTACGTAATACATTTTTGTAGTTGATAGAATATCATCCCAAATTTGATTAATAATTATAATAAATATTGAATTAATAAAATAATTAGTTAATATATGTAAATATAAAATATGCTGTGTGGACAGTATTTTGTTGTCCCCACTTCTTTGAATTGCAATGATGCTTAGTCAAGCATTCTATGTATTTGTATAGTTCAGTATTAATAAAAACGTTTAACTCTGCTGACAGTAGTTTAGTTACCTACCTACTTATTACAATTTTTTTTCTTCTCGAGATCTACCCAAAAAGCACTCGCGATCGACCAGTCGATCGCGATCGACCGTTTGAGCACCCCTGATGTAGGGATATACATATAGCTGAATGTGATTATATTTTATATTCCATGTAAAGGAAAAAGTTTTTCAATTGTTAGTAAGGTATAAAGTATGTCTGAAAAAGTTGGAAACAAATGGAAATTTCTTTATTATTAATTTCATGAAAAAAACTATTCTTCATAAAAATTCTGCATTGCATAGAAATCAATAATCAATAATCAAATTTATAAAATTATGTGGTATACAGCGAAAAACAAAAATATTGATATATGCTTAAAAGTGAAGTGCTTTTAAATTTAGGTACAGAACATAATGTCATTTTAATTTAGTTGTAGGAATTAAAAAGACCAGAGGGTCTTACGAGACGTTCGGACACAATTAGCGTCTATTTGTAAAGACAATAAGTAGACTTTACTAAAGTAACAAGACATTGAGAACGAGAATTGCTCCCAATAATAAAAAGAAGAAAAGTACCTGTTCTTAAAGCTTATTATGGAAGGGAAGATAAAAGAAAAACGGGACATCGGAAGAAAGAAATACTCATGACTTAAAAACATAAGGGATTGGACAAACCTCGATGCCATGCACTCTTTAGAGCCACACAAGATCGAGAGGAGTATGCCAGAATTGTCGCCAACAACCACTAATTGGATAGGGAACCGTAAGAAGAAGGAAATATATTTTTTTTATATTTTTTTTAAATTTTTGATAGAATAACTATCTACATAATTATTGTGAGTTCATGTTTTTTTGAAACTTTTAAACTAATTGATGAATCTTTACATGGTAGAGTAAAATAATATCAATATTGTAGGTTCTTTTCTATAATAGTTATTAAGCTTTATTGAAATTAAGCATTTTCATTTTATTTACGTTTTTCTAAGTAACAAATTAGTAAATCAACATTCAAAAATCGACATTTTACAGCTTTAAACGTGTTTTATTCAATATTTACCAACAAATCCGTTAAAAATGCTTTACTTTTTACTGATATACAAAAGTTCTTAAATTGGTGCATTTAGACCTTAAACTGTTAATAAATTAAAAAGTCCACCGAACCCATTGCAGGAAATATAGAGGTTTTGGTTATCGAGACCCATAAAACTCAAACAAATTGTCAAATGGCTGGCCGGGTTAAAGTCACGGGAATATCTTATTTCTCTTTGCCACCAAGTTATGATTGTCCCATGCGCATAAAACTGGAAATACGGCACTGGATAGCGAACGTGCTGCAAACAATCTCGAGCCATAAAATTAGTCCAGATATTCAGAAAATACTTTCAGTCGTAACCGAAGTAGATGATCGTGACTTTTGCTCCAGTTTCACGATGATCCATATTTTTTTTATTTTAAGATCATTAATTTTCTAATTAATTAATTGTCGTCTGTGATTAAAAAATAATTGTATATCAGATCGATATTTGGAATCAGCATATTATAAGGGGGGTTCTAATAAATTTAAGACTTGAAAAATTTGCTTAAGAAAAATAATTTTAAAATGCGGATTGAAAAGTGAAAGTTGGATTTTTATCAAAATATAATAGTATAGAAGTAGGTAGCTGAAAAAAGTATTTAATATAATTCAACAAATATTCTATAAGACTACAAAACATTATTAATAAATTATTTCGCTACTTATAAATGATGACATTACCACTAACTACAAGAAGTCAGAGTCTCCTATTATCTCAAAAACCAAAACTCATTCTGATATTTCACATCTGTAACATTTAATGACAGGTATTTTAGTTTCCAATCAATCAATTGTACAAAATCGGCAGACGCCTAGTCTGCAATATAAATATTTCAAATTTGATGCTTGCAATGTTGCAGATTTACAATTTTTATGATATTATTGCCAGTATAAGCAATTCCCCACTTACTGGCCAACGGCTCCGGACAGATAAGCTGATAAGTGGAAGGGCACTTTTTTGTCCTAACATTGGTAAATCGGTCTTGAAGGCGGAGGAACCTATTAACAATGGTCGACGACACAACGATGCAGAAGGCAACGGGGAACCTCTGCATTAAAGACTCAGAGAGTACCTCTAGTATCATCAGCTATAGAATAACTAGTCAAAGAAAAGATAATACTGATCATGGAATTCGGATACGAAGATCCGACAAAAAAGGTCAATCACAAGACAACAAGGCCTTCTTAGTCGCCAACAGACGAAATTCTTGCCAATCTAGTGCAGAGAAAATGCTCACGATCTTCACTTGGAATGTTAAAACATTATACGAGGCCGGTAAGACTCAATGCAATTAAGGAGATAGATAGACTGTCAATAGACATCATGGGAATAAGCGAAATGAGGTGAACGAACTCTGGGCAATGTGAAATTAACAATCATTACATATATTATTCAGGCAACCCTAACGAAAGACACGAAAATGATAGGTAGTATGTATAATCCTAATCAAGAAACTGCCAGACATTTTAAAAGCTTTTTACCCATATCGAAAAGCACGCTCTTCCTTCAACTTAGATTTGCCCAATAACAACTAATAATATCTAGGTATATGCCCCTACTGCCCCTACTGGATAGTATTTATGAGGTTTTTTCTGGTTTTTCCCTCATAATTTACTATGGAATCACTAACAGGAGAATTTTTACTGTCATCATGGCATGTGTTTGTCTTTTTAAACACGAATTACATGCTATGATTTTTTCTGACGGATATTCTCAAGTTAAAGTTGATTTCATGTAATCGAATGAACTATCTTATAAGTAAAGTCGTCCAGGAGCGCAACTCAACAATATTGGCAATATCATTGTAAAGTCGTCTACTTTAAAATGTATATGTCTGAATTGTCAATATAAATGAGTCAGATAAAATTAAATTATTAGAAGAATTTTTCACCAAGTAACAAAAAAAAAATTGTTTAATTTACGTTTGTATTTGAGAACGATTTCCGAAGTGGAAATTGAAACGTCAATAAACGTACTGTTGTATATTTATAACTAAACGTAACTGTGAGCTCATTAATTGTAGCCATATTTCACTTCTTTTTATTTCAAATTCAAATTAGATTTATTTAAAATCCCGCTTTTTTATTTGAATATCCCACTTCTGACTCCACTGTTGTATATTTATATAGTTCGAATTTATTTGTCTTTATTCTAATTTATTGTCTATAATCTAATTTATTAAAACTCACGATAGCTAATTACTAATTTATTAAATAACTTTACAAATGTATTTATTTCACGTTTCGTTACAAGTAAACCGCGTTTACCGATCTTCTTATGACTGACCCTTCAATAAAATTTCGTCCTTATATAAAGAACCGTAAGACCGCCTAGACCTGACCTGACCATTGTCGAAAATACTGGAATGATCTCGTATTTTGGTGAAGGCGCTCGACTCGTTTTTCAACCTCGAGACGTGGATGACTCACTAAAATTAGTGTCTAGAGATTTCTGTAAAACAACTGGTAGCGAAGCTCAGGTATATTTTGACCTACAAATTACGAGAATCAATAAAACAAGAATTAGTCATAAAATATTTACTCTATGCCATTTACTATATGCCATAACATTTAAAATCGTAACAGTACTTTAACCTTTAATTGTGGCTTATTCCAGTTAAATAGTAATTATGTTCGTATTTATTGAGATTCAGATGCTGTATATAGTAGGATAGCACGTTTCCAAATTCATGATTTTGAAAAATGGGCTAAAAATGAATATTTTGAAGCTCCAGAATGCAATCGATGGCAACAATTGATTTCTGAGTCTTGAGGCACTGAAAACTTATGATCACGATGAACATTGTTTGTATTTTAAGAACGATTTCGGAAGTGGAAATTGAAACGTCAATAAACTAACTTTAATCTTTAATTGTGGCTTATTCCCATTTAAATAGTAATCAGTTTTATCAGTCACTGATTGATTTCTTGGGTATGATTTCATGAGATATCCATAAAGAGCAAATGCCTAATCCCCGAGAATAACATGAGGTAGTAGGATATTCATACCAGGCAGTAGTTGTGGCGATGGAATATTAAATTCTTTTTGCAGAATCTTTTGTCTAAATCTGCTTTTTGAATATATGCCTAAAATGAAATATGTTTTATTAGAAAAATTAAAATTACGTTAATTGTAATGAATTTACCTGCATCTCCTTCTGTCCCCTACGATCCTATGTCTACTGCAACAAATTTATTGTCTGCATCTACAATTGCCAACATAACCACTGAATAAAGCTTCTTATACTTGAAAAAATTGGAACCACTATTTTTTGGAGCCTTGCTATTGCTCCAAGACAATTCGAAAAATTCCAAAGAGATCTATATTTCCTAGATATTGTTTTGAACATTTCCTCTGTTGGTTGTGGGATTACCAAAGTGAACATTCTTGTAAAAATGGATTCAGCAACTTGCCTTATTATTATACTAATCCATGAATGATATATACATTTATTTATAGACAATGATTGCAACAAGAAGTGGGGATATGTAAGAGATTATTACATAAAAAGACGAGGCAAGCCTAGCACGGGTTCATCTGGCGAAGCAGCGAAGAAAAGATCGGTCCAGCTATCATTCTTAGATAGCATCTCTTCGGCTAAAGAAAAGTAAATTTATATTTCCTTATTTTACTTGATAATAAAATATTTTTATTTTATTTTTAGTACTCTCAGCAATATAGAGCAGTCTGAATTTCAACAAAGTGTGGAAAATAGAACAGCTCATTGTAGAAATGAAGACATTTTACTATAAACTAACAACATTTTAAATATCCAAGAAGCCGAAGCTGAAATTCTAAAAACTAAAAGAGTTGATCGATTCGACCGTTACTTGATGGAAATTCATTTTATGTAACAATAAAACACTGAAAACTTTGTTTTCAAACTTCCACAAAATTTATTTTAAATATTATCACTACAGCTGTTTCGGCTGATTGCCTTTCTCAAGTGATCTATTTTGGCTTGGGTTTACAAATTTATAGTCTCTAATGAAATAGGTTGAGGAGGGGAGAACTGTTTGTCTCAAGTTGGTCATTCAGAATTATATCTGTGTTTTTTAATTTGTTGATTTCCATAGATTCTAACAAAGATAGCTTAAGGCCTTTATTTTGAATGTGAAGAATTTTAAATTTGTCATTAAAAGAATGATTATGATCTAGAAGGTGAAGTGCGTATGTCGAATCTGTTTTTCTATTCTTGAAAGCCCTTTTATGTTCTGCTATTCGTTTATCAAAGTTTCTACCAGTTTGACCGATGTAAGTTTTTGGGCAGTCGCCACATTGAAGTTTGTACACACCACTATTTAAGTGTTTTTTATTTTGGCTCTTGTTATTTTTAATATATTTGCCTAGGTTGTTATTTGTTCGGAAAGCTGGTGTTATTCCTTTCTTTTTTATGTGTTTGGCAATTTTTGTTGTTATTTTGCCTGTATATGTAATCGAGCAGAAGGTACTGGGTTTTTTCTCTGGTGGTGGAAATACTAATTTCAGGGCTTTCTTGTGTAGTTTTTGATTTAACATTTTATTAATTGTTTGTTCGTTGTATCCGTTGTTTACTGCTATCTGCTTAATTATATTTAATTCTGTCTCAAAGTTGTATTTTGACATCGGAATTTCTGTTAATCTATGTAACATACTATGATAAGCTGCCAGTTTATGTTGTGTTGGATGGGATGACGAATTGTGTATAGTCGTGTCAGTATGGGTAGGTTTATGAAATATGGAGAAGTCATGTTTGTTTTGAAGTCTGCTAATTTTTAAATCTAAAAAATTTATGGATTGATTTTGTTCTGTTTCTATTGTAAATTCAATATGACTATGAAGTGAATTAATATATGATAAAAATTGGTCGAGTTGCCTGTTAGTTCCTGTGAAACATACCAGTACGTCGTCTACGTATCTCCACCAATATAAAAACTGTTTGAATACGGGATGTTTTGAAATCTTTGTCTCTAGATGATCCATAAAAATATCTGATAGCAATGGGCTTAGAGGATTACCCATTATAAGTCCTGCACTGTTATTTGTATAAATTTTATTATTAAATTCAAAGTAGTCCTGGTTTATGCATCTGAAATTACATATGCATATGCAATTACATCTGAAATTTTACATCTTCGTGAAGTTTGCATAAACCAGGACTACTTTGAATTTAATAATAAAATTTATACAAATATCAGTGCAGGACTTATAATGGGTAATCCTCTAAGCCCATTGCTATCAGATATTTTTATGGATCATCTAGAGACAAATATTTCAAAACATCCCGTATTCAAACAGTTTTTATATTGGTGGAGATACGTAGACGACGTACTGGTATGTTTCACAGGAACTAACAGGCAACTCGACCAATTTTTATCATATATTAATTCACTTCATAGTCATATTGAATTTACAATAGAAACAGAACAAAATCAATCCATAAATTTTTTAGATTTAAAAATTAGCAGACTTCAAAACAAACATGACTTCTCCATATTTCATAAACCTACCCATACTGACACGACTATACACAATTCGTCATCCCATCCAACACAACATAAACTGGCAGCTTATCATAGTATGTTACATAGATTAACAGAAATTCCGATGTCAAAATACAACTTTGAGACAGAATTAAATATAATTAAGCAGATAGCAGTAAACAACGGATACAACGAACAAACAATTAATAAAATGTTAAATCAAAAACTACACAAGAAAGCCCTGAAATTAGTATTTCCACCACCAGAGAAAAAACCCAGTACCTTCTGCTCGATTACATATACAGGCAAAATAACAACAAAAATTGCCAAACACATAAAAAAGAAAGGAATAACACCAGCTTTCCGAACAAATAACAACCTAGGCAAATATATTAAAAATAACAAGAGCCAAAATAAAAAACACTTAAATAGTGGTGTGTACAAACTTCAATGTGGCGACTGCCCAAAAACTTACATCGGTCAAACTGGTAGAAACTTTGATAAACGAATAGCAGAACATAAAAGGGCTTTCAAGAATAGAAAAACAGATTCGACATACGCACTTCACCTTCTAGATCATAATCATTCTTTTAATGACAAATTTAAAATTCTTCACATTCAAAATAAAGGCCTTAAGCTATCTTTGTTAGAATCTATGGAAATCAACAAATTAAAAAACACAGATATAATTCTGAATGACCAACTTGAGACAAACAGTTCTCCCCTCCTCAACCTATTTCATTAGAGACTATAAATTTGTAAACCCAAGCCAAAATAGATCACTTGAGAAAGGCAATCAGCCGAAACAGCTGTAGTGATAATATTTAAAATAAATTTTGTGGAAGTTTGAAAACAAAGTTTTCAGTGTTTTATTGTTACTAAAAGAGTTAATAAACACAAATATCCATCGCAAACTACATTACATCTACAGATGAACGTTTGAAAATATTAAAACAAATAGCCGAAAGACAAGATCTAAAAAATATGGAAAAGCAAAATGAAAATGATTTATTCTTTGCATCAATGGCAAAAATAACTAAACAGTTGCCAAAAGTACGAGTAGTTCAGGCTAGGCTTCGAATGCAAATTGGAAATTTAGTAGAAAATGCAGAGATTGAACAATTATCATCATTGACAAGTTCTGACTGTGAGTATAGACCATCATCAGCAGGTAGCTCACATCAAACATTATATTTGCTACCGATGATGTAACTGAATGGGACCATCCGCTACTTCAGTAGTGGCGGAGCCTGGCCTAAAATACTTTATAAATACTTGTATGTAAATTTATCAAATAAATGTACATTTCTTTAAAATAAAAGTATATGTAAGACTATGTGTTACTTTTGTGTTTGATGTAGTCAATAGTAATGGAAATACATACCTTAAAAACAGGCATAATTTCTGCTCAGGAGTCAAAGGATTTGAGAAACAGGCTTTGTTGGTATTGGACAAAAGATGCAACTATTTAGATATCCAAGAGTTTTATTAATATTCAGAGACTTAGGACGTTAATCAAGGAGGTAAATCGGCGTCAACCGAAAATATTCTCTGAACTTATTTTCGTTAGTATGTAAATGGCGACAAATCAAAATTTGGTATGCACCCTCTACAGTTCTATTTTTAAAAAGGTCAGATTCACTTCTTCTATTATTCTCTTTCTCTGATTCCTCACCATCTAGCACTACTAAAAGAGCTACATCGAGGTCGTCCATGGTCGCTCGTTTTCAACGCAAAACAGTACAGACGACGCTTTCTGAGTTTACACATTTCATTGCCGCAATAAAGAAACTTGATTTTTCCACCGCAATCTGACGTCATTCATCGCAATATTACGGTCGCAATTTGCCGGTACCGCTTTCGAGGAAACCAAAACTTAAGAGTTGAATCATGTGTCACATGTGTCATGTGTTTGAGTGGGTCATTTTGACATTTTTTGTAGCTTTGCATCTATTTAAAATTTAATTGTTTAATTACTTGTACTTTCTGGTATTGCTTTGTTTTAATGTTTAGACAGTTCTTGATAGACTTCGGCAAATATGCATATTGCATATTTTGCATATTGTGCATATTTTATGCAAATATTTCATATTTTGGCATATTTGTATAAAAGTTTGCATAAAGTGCATAAAAGTTCAGATTTTTATACTGTATTTGAAAATTTTTAAACATACCAATTTATTTCAATTCTTGTATAAAATTTTGTAGTCATTTTAATCAAGAAATGATCTAAGTACGTAATCTCTACAGGTACAAAACATTTACAATTTCAAAGAAGATCAATTTAAGTAGCCCTCAACATTCTTAGAAAGTCTCGGTCACTGAGGCATTCAGTTATTGGATAATCGCTAAGGGTTCGCTCATTTGCATTTTATGATCTAATCCCCAAATCTATCTACAATTTATTGTATCTTAACAGCAGGTAAACGGCTAATAGTTTTGTTCCTAATTTAGGGATTTTCCAAAATCTCCCAGTTTATTGAATTAGGTACCTAAACATTTCTAATTTGATGCTCAGATTTGTAAATCATTTTTGTTTTGATATTCAAAGCGTAAACACTCGTTGTGCGTAACAAAAAGGAAGATTGTGATTTTATAATGCCTAAAACAACCAGTGCTTCAACTTGGATTAAACCTTATAAAGAGCTGTCTATGGATATGGGAAAAATCTACTGTTCAGTCTGTGGCAAAATTGTAAGTATCTAATATTTTCTATTAAATATCTAATATTTCATACATACAGGGTGTTTCCAAATGACACTTACAACGTTTGACTGTAGATACTTCTCGAAAAATTGAACAAAACGATATAGTTAATGAGGGGTCAAACTTATTTACTTTTCGAGATACAGGGTGTTAAAATTAAAAAAAATTAAATTCTTTTAGTTAATAACAACAATAACTTTAAAACCAATAAACGTATTTACTTGAAATTTAGTACTCGTAGGTTGTTTTTAAATGAAAAATAGCTTCCTTTAGTGAGAAAAAATTGTCCATGGTACAATACAATGGTGTGTATTTAGAAAAATTTTTCACCTTTACTTTTTTTTATGAAGTCAGCTATTCTAAAACACAATTATTTTTATTGTAATTGAATTAACAAAAAAAAACTTTTGTTGAATTTTAAAATAAGTTATATGATGTACTAATGGTTAGTAACAAAAACTAATTTGTGGATTAATACTGCATTTAAAACACTTAGCGAGTGTTTTTTTTCCAAACCAGTTATTTGATTAACCAAAAACACCTTGTATATTTTTATATTTTAAAGGTTGGGTTAAAATAAAGGTTTTTATTTTTATTTATAGATAGCATGTGAGAAGAAATTTCAGATAGACCAACATGTGAGAACTGCTTCACACATTGCAAAAAAAGGAAAAATAGGAGGAAAACATCAAACTTCAATGGCTAAATGTTTCCAATCTACTTCAAAAAAATTAGATGAGCAAGAAACTTTTAATGAAGACTTGTGTCGCGCATTAGTGTCTGCAAACATACCGCTTTCAAAATTAGCAAATGTAAATTTTAGTTCGTTTCTAAAAAAATATTGCAAACTTAATGTTCCAAGTGATCGGTCTCTAAGAAGAAATAATGTGAACGGGCTATACTCGTCGGTGTTAATTAATATTAAGGAAGAAATTGCAGATAATTATTTTTACATATCTGTAGACGAAACCACTGATTCCTCAGGAAAGTATATTGCTCATTTATTGATTGGTGTTCTTAAAGAAGATACCTTACCAAAATCTCATCTTATTTCATGCCAGCAACTTGAGAAAACAAATGCTTTAACAATTTCGCGTTTTATACAAGAAACATTAGCAACTTTTTTTCTTCCGACAACTATTCCTTCTAATAAATTACTGCTTATTTTATCGGATGCTGCTCCTTATATGGTGAAAGCAGGACAAAATTTAAAAATATTTTTCCCAGATTTAATACATGTTACTTGTGTAGCGCATGGATTAAACAGAGTTGCAGAGGAAATACGAAAAAAGTTTCCTCTTGTAAATACCATGATATCCAGTGTCAAAAAAGTATTTCTTAAATCTCCTATAAGAATTCAACTTTATAAAGAAATGCTACCTAACATTCCTCTTCCACCACAACCTATTTTAACGCGATGGGGAACATGGTTAGAAGCAGCTAATTTTTATGCAGATCATTTTGTTAAAATAAAGAACATAATTGATACGTTAACAGATGAAAGTTCCCAATCTCTTTTGGATTCTAAACAAACTTTTCAGAGTAACTTGCTTCAACAAGAACTTTCATTTATAAAATCAAATTTTAGTTTTGTTCAAAAAACAATTACTCAGTTAGAATCACCAAAACTGTCATTGTTCGAAAGTACAGCATTAATAAAAGAATTTGCGTCATGTTGTCGGAACGTTAGAGGTAATATTGGAAAAGATATTTTAAAAAAATTTGAAGCTACTATGGAAAAAAATAAAGGTTACCATATTCTTTCTGAAGTAGTCAGTGTTCTAGCTGGAAATATTTCGGAAACAATTAATTTAGAACCAAATGTTTTGGTTAGTTTGAAAAATGCTCCGTTACATCAGTTGATGTTGAACGAAGTTTTTCCATATATAAATATATGTACTCAGACAGAAGCCACAAGTTTTTGTTAGAAAATTTTGAACACCACTTGGTCATTTATTGTTACCATAATTCTAAATAAGTTTATTCATACTTAAAAATGATGTAGTTACTTAAAATAAATGTAAATCTTAATGAATAGTAGGAAATATTTAGTTATGTACACTTTTTTTTTTAAATAAAATTGTTACTATTTTACGATTTTTTTATTTATTTGTATGCATATTTTGTAAAATATTTGCATATTTTCGGGTAAACACGTGCATATTTATGCGCATATTTTCTACATTTTTATTTGCATATTTGCCGAAATCTAGTTCTTGGGAATGTATTAAAGAAATGTTAAGTATTTTTTTGCACAAAAACGGCGCCCCATATAAACAAAAAAAAACAGTCACCAAGATTTTTGGTCATAAATTAAACAAAGAATTTTGAAAATGATTTTTAATTTAAAATATCTCAGTGGCGTACCATTTTTTTTTAATTTTTTTTAAATTGAGACCATTACTCGTAGGCGCGCCAATGATTAATACAAAATTCTTAGTTGTATGGAAAAAGTGAGCAATAACTACTTCTTAAACTCCACCAAATTTCATTTGCATATCTCGATCTGCTTAAAAGCAATAAATAATCATCATTAAAAGCATCGTAAAGTAGTATAATATTTGCCTAAAAACTAAAAAAACTGAAAATTTAAATGTAAATAAATCGTAATATTTATAAATAAAATTTTTTAAACTTCCATTAAATCGTATCTAGTTGTATTTCATTAAAAAGCTGTTAAATGTAGCCCTAAATGTCCTAAATTTAGAGTATATTTCAAGGTTTTTACACAAAACATTTCACTTTTTATTATAGGTGGTAAAACACAAGAATTTTATTTCTCCCAAAAGAAAATATTCTTCCAGTTATCCCCCTTTTGGATACTACCTTGTGTATGCTGCTGTTTTATTAAGCTGAATTAATTAGGGTTGAAAAGTGGAACAGGTTTTAATTATTCTATAATTCAAAGTAGTTACTAAATTTTAATTAGTTTTAATGTCTGCATTAAGTGCCTAAAGCACTTTAGAAGTTTATCTCTTGAAACAAAGACAAGAGGTTAAATTTAAAGGTAGTTTACAAAAGAAAGTAAACAAGACTGGGCGAAAACTGACGTTGGGATATGAATAACTTGTTACATTTTACATTTAAATTTTAGAATAAGAAGTTGACATTTAAAATAAGATGTTGAATACATCAGGAAGTTAATTTAGTATTAACCTCATTATATATATATATATTTATATATATATATATATTATATATTATATATTATATATATATATATATAATATATACAAACGTTATACGTTACACAAACTCTATATATATATATGTATATATATATATATATTATGCATATATATATATATATATATATATATATATATATATTATATTATACACAGGGTGAGTCATGAGGAACTTTACATACTTCTACCATATGTAGAGTCCCTCAGGGAGCATATCATGTGGCCACTAAAAAATGTCAACTCCTCTTCTTTATTAATTAACAGGGTGATTTGTGTAATTGACCATTTATTTCATTTTACTGTAGTGTTTATACGGCTCATTTGATTTTTTAATTTTTGCATGATACAGTACACTACTATCAAGCATTCGACTGGTATTAGCTAAACTAAAAAATTCCAGGACTGGCTTTGGAAAAATTAATTTAGGGATTCGTATTAAATATTACACCCTGTATATATATTTTTTTAAATGCAATAAGTGATTTTCAAACTACATAAATAGCCAATGAAAACGACATATGCGACAATGTTGTCGCACTTTTATTAAATTTTTAGTGAACGATCAAATCTTACCAAAAATAGAACAACCATAATGAAGTATCAAATTATAAGGTATTAATTTAAACAAATGTTATAAATTTCAAACATTTTAATTAAAATGAGTTCCTACAACATAATCTAATACGTAGAAAATTAACATCTTTACTGTCACTTTGTATTATCTCTACGATAGAATCAATTGTTTTTCAATTTTAAATTTTTACTCATAGATCGTATTGGGGCATTATTTTCGATAAATAATAAATTAAATTGATTAAAAAGTCAAACCTCTTGTATGTGTTAGTTTTTGTTGATTGTAAATGATTAAAATTTTATGTCAAATAATAATACATTGCATCAACTGTACTAAATAAAAATAAATCTAAAAAAGTTTAAAATGAAGGTTGGCGTTGACCGTTTGACGTTTCTTGATATTTTATACCCATTGTCATTATTGTCATTATCAATTGTTATTTATGTGTACAAGAATACATATTTCTTCTGTCATATCTACGTTAAGTACATTGTGTTAGTTTTGGTAGAGCTTTTGTTACTTTCGTTCAAAATGCCACATCAGTTTTCGACCACAGAATATGCAGACATAATATTTGTTTATGGATTCTGTAATGGGAATGGTAGGGCTGCTAGTAGAGAATATCGCAGGAGATTTCCTAATCGTCGAACTCCCAGTCATCCAACATTTGGGTCAGTTTTTAATTATTTGCGAGAAAATGGCACTTTTCCTAGTGGAACAACAGAGCGACATGTAGATGAAGCGCAGGAAGATGACATTATGGACGCCGTTACTATGAACCCTACAATAAGCACTAGACAAGTAAGTCGAGAACTCAATGTTACTCAATCAAAAGTAAGTAGAGTCTTACAAAAAAATAATCTATACCCATATCACATTCAAATGGTTCAGCGACTACATGCTGGAGATGAGATCGATAGGTTGGAATTTTGTAGATGGATTAACAATAATCGACCAACGCTATACAGGACACTATTTACAGATGAAGCCCAATTTACCAGAGACGGGATAAATAATTCACGAAATTCACATGTGTGGGCAGAAGAAAATCCCCATGCTATTCGAGAACGTCGTTCTCAGTTAAGGTTTTCGGTAACGTGTGGATTGGTGTCATAAATAACCAATTAGTAGGTCCTCACTTTTTTGATGGTCCTTTAACAGGGCAGGTCTATTTGAACTTTCTACAAAATATTTTGCCGAATTTGCTTGCCAACGCGAACGTTGCTATCCGAGGGATGTATTTTCAGCATGATGGGGCACCCCCACACTTTTTACTGGCAGTGAGACAACATCTCAATAATGTTTATGGCAACAGGTGGATAGGACGTGCAGGTCCTATTTCGTGGCCTTCAAGATCCCCTGATTTCAATCCCGTTGATTACCATATTTGGGGACGATTGAAGCAACTAGTTTACGCAGTGAATATTAATAACCGACAACAATTAATTGATAGAATTATACATTGTTGTAATACTATTAGAAACGATCCCCAGAGTATCCGTAATTCAATACGTCAATTAACAATTCGGCAACAAAAATGTGTACAGGCTGCAGGGTTCCATTTCGAAAATCTATTTTGAATTATTTTTATTTTGTTACCATTATTGTATCTTTTCCAGTTCTAATTTATGGGTTTATCATAACTATGTACATATTTTTAGTTTTTTTTTTAAATTGTTCTTCGTTATTGTTAGTAGTTACTGTTTTTTGTTGTGCAGTGACTCAGTTTATCATTTCAATTAAAATGTTTGAAATTTATAACATTTGTTTAAATTAATTACCTTATAATTTGATACTTCATTATGGTTGTTCTATTTTTGGTAAGATTTGATCGTTCACTAAAAAATTTAATAAAAGTGCGACAACATTGTCGCATATGTCGTTTTCATTGGCTATTTATGTAGTTTGAAAATCACTTATTGCATTTTAAAAAATATATATACAGGGTGTAATATTTAATACGAATCCCTAAATTAATTTTTCCAAAGCCAGTCCTGGAATTTTTTAGTTTAGCTAATACCAGTCGAATGCTTGATAGTAGTGTACTGTATCATGCAAAAATTAAAAAATCAAATGAGCCGTATAAACACTACATATGGTAGAAGTATGTATGTAAGTTCCTCATGACTCACCCTATATATATATATATATATATATATATATATAATATATATATATATATATATATATATATTATATATATATATATATATATATTGGATTTGAAATTTCCGCGGGAGCTATATGTGATTTTAGATGTGTTGACTCCGTATTTAGATCTTTGGTTTTTAGAAAAACCATTGTTTTAAACGACGTTTCGGCAAGGTCACACTTGCCATTGTCAAGTCAGATTAGTTCTGCTTCGTCTTGATGTTTCAGGAGAACTTTCATTTCTGAAAGTTAACATTATCCGAATATACTTTCTTTTAATAAATTAAAAAATTAATGTTTTTCTTTTAATTCCTTGGTTGTGAAATGAGTATATCTAAAAATAGTTTATACTAACTAGATAATACATTTTTGATAATAATAAAAAATAATATGACAACATCAAATTAGGGATTTGTGTCTATGACTGTGACAATCTCATGGCTTCATGTAAAGATGTAAATAGCCCGGTCCTTCTTTATTTATACGTTTATGAGTTTGTTTAATAATTAAAAAGAAACATGACTTATACGTTTTTCTTGCTAAATTTGATTTGGAAATTCATGATAGCATATTTTTTGTAGGAGAACATTACAACGCCTTTACACAAACCTGTTCAAAGTAGAAAATATATAATAATCAATAAAAGTATTTTGGCCACCCCAACACCTTCGAATACAACATAACATGCAAATAAGCTGTGCCATAAAAACTGTGCTATCATTAATTTTCAAACGGAGTATCGTTAACACGCAGAGACAGATCTAAATCGTTAAAACAATTAGCACTCTATCACAAGCGATATTCCCTGTTCAAAGTCAACTCGTCAATCCAAAATAATCGATTTAAAATCCTTTCTAACCCTTTTGGTCTCCCCATTTTTTGGTTTTAGTAATTATATTACTTTACGTTATACAAACATTAATCAAAATAATTTTCTAGTGTTTTTCAGTAAATCCATCAAATTTGCTATTACATGAACTAAACGATGAAAAAGCATTTAAAAGCCGAAAAATCTATGAGCCATAAATATAATTTGAATTCAAATGTTCAGTAATATATATTCATTTTTATAAAATATGGCTTTATTTATATTTGCCAAGCTAGCTCTAATGAACATGAACTCAATATTTATATACAAAGGCATTTTATCACATATTTAGCAGGCATTTGATAGTCAACATTTTATAGACCTTTATGTTCGACAGGCCATAATTTATTTATAAAATAATGGTTAATTAAAATATAAATAGATGGATAAATTCGAAGTAAATTACATTACACTACCCAATTACTAATTCGTGTTTGGTAATTCTTAATTCTGCATAATGGATGTGTGTCAATATGATCACGTACATATATTCTATACGAAGACCAGGAAGAAAGCGACCTCTTTATGAAGCAACACGAAGTTAGGAGACTTGTCTTCGATGACATATTACGTGAACTGTAGATACAAGCTTACTGGAAGCTATTGGACAATGTTAGGAATATCCTTTTATTCCGAGAATACATCTACAGTCGACCCTTGAATAACACCGTAATTTGCACTATTTAAGTAGAGAACAGATGTTGAAAGGAAAAGAAGACGATTTCCATTTCGTTTCCATTGTTCAACTATTGTTCTATATGTTTTTATAGTTTTTTTCTCCTATTAGGAACATTTATGGGATCTGGAACTAAAATAAAATGATGGTTATAGTAATATAACATGCCTGAATATGTTAGTAATGGCCTCTATATAAAGCAACAAAAAGTAAACAAAGCATGGCTTCGAGTCAGTTAATGGCACACAAGCGCCTTCTTGCCTTAGTTTATCAATCTTTTCATCACCTACGTACTATTTCCATAGAACACCTTTATATAGCAGTAACTTCTGCCTGAAATACGTACGTATATGCATATGTTAAAAAATTTTACTCCCTACTAAGCTAACTCGATTTTCTACTCCATCATAATTTCTCTCGATTTTAAAAAGCTGTATTCTTGAATACGGGGAGTAGAAAGGAATGAGAGAAACTATGAACAGTGTTGCCGGGTTTTCAATGAAAATTTTAACCAATCACAAAAGTTAATTATTGACAAAGGACAAGATACTGTCAACCGTCAACCTGATCACTCCCCTTAGTGGTGGGCCAACCTGCGATTTTTGTGTAGCTGTGACAAAATGTGACTGCTCCAGTATTGTCACGGTGACAAAAAGCAGTGATTTTTTGGAGCAGTTTAATCTTAACTGCTACCCTGCTACTATTGCTACCTTTGAATATTCCAAAATATATTTTAAAATTTGTAAAAATTTTCTATCTGACAAAAGAAATGGGTCCGTTGGTTGGAGGACATCCCGGCCAATTTGAAGATCTTCAACTGCCTCCAAAACATCATTAAACATAATATAATTCCAGTAGAGCATATGATTGATATCCATCTTTTATTAACTTCCGCTTTTTAAAAAACAAAATACTTCCCTAGGTTTTTGAAAGGTTATGTATTGTTATTTTCGCTCCCATTTACAATTTCTCTTACCTACTATCAGTAGAAATTGTTATTCCCTTAGGGAGTGACATTTCTCTCACACATTAGAAGAGTTTTTTTCAAGAATACAGCATTTTCGGTTTTAGGGAGCCACGCCTACTTTTACGTCACTTTCTCTTGCAATTTCTACTCCCTGAAATTCAAGAATAAGTGCACAAGTCTACACGAACGGTCAGAACTGGGTCCGCCTTTATCTCCTGATCTCCTGGTGTAGCCTTGTTTGATTGACTCCTTGAGTTATGCTTATAGAAGCTTGACACAGACATTCAATTTTATGTATTTGTATAATATCCTTGTTATATAGTGTAAAGTCCTACCAGAGATCTAAGAAAGTCATTAATATTTATTGTCGATAAGTGTCTACCGCAAGGCAGCGGTGGATCGCCTATGGACATAATCGTACCTTTATTTTCGATTTGAAATACTTATTAGATTGTTATGTGTGTTTAAAAGCCAGTCTTTCTCATTATCTACTAAAGATATAATAGTTGCAAAAATATTTACAAAAGGCTGGTGTGTCTAAAAAGCTGGCTTTCTACCGTTATCAACTGAATTTAAAAATATTTACTTAAATTACGTATACATAGAAAGTTTACCATTTATAAATACAATTCAAAAAGTACTTACATTTAAAAAAAATTACATGGACAAGTCAGTTTCACTATCACTGTCGTTATCTAGATCTATAATAATTGTTTCTTTGAGCAACCTATCTGTATTTTTCCAGCTGTCATTGGTTATTTCTCCATTTCTAATTCAATTAGACGAATCACATGAATTAGGTAGCGAAAATTACTTCTCCTTATACTGATTGCTTGTGTTAATGCCATATGTGTTCAATCGGATTGACCATGCAATAGCAAGGAGAAAGTCTTAATACTGTATGACCCATTTCTTCTGCCAAACTGTCGCAATAATATTGTTTTCTGATGGAAAATGATTTTAAAGTTTCAAGTAATTGTTTTTTAGAATAATTATCTTCATAATATATATCATTTTCCAGCATATATTCCTGGATTCTAAGTTTGGTGTCATTAGAACATGGAACTTTATTCAGCCTACGACTGTGGTAGCTGGCATTGTCCATCACAATTACACTGTTTGGTGCTATATTTGGCAATAACTTCGTTGAAAACCAGTTTTCAAATAATTCTGACGTGGTGTCATCATGATAGTCGACACGGGAGTCCTTAATGTTTTTGCATGACAAGGCTAAAGCATTAGTATAAAACCATTTTTTGTTCCTGCATGGATTATTGTAATACGTTTTCCTTTATTTGATGGAGCTTTTGTTGTACAGCGACAAGAAGAATCTTCCCAACCACATTTTGGAACGTCATGGGTGTCAAACCACGTCTCATCCAGATAAACAATTTCTCTTCCACTTTCTCTGTATTTATGAATTAAAAATTCCGTCCTCCATATTTGTAGACGAGCAGATTCCATAATCATGTAACATTTTTTTTACATAATTAAAATATTGATTATTTTTATTTCCTTTACCTTCGTTGCTGATACGTCCACGGTCGCATTCGGAAATAGGTAGCTAAATTTTATTGAAAACTACCGAAATATGATGAAAGAATCTACCTACCTACTTATTTAAAAACGCCGGTTTGGCTTATTTCTTAGTTAATCCTTGTCCGGGTTCTTTTTCATAAATTCGGTAAATATCGTCGAGAGCACATTGTGATGTTTTTTTTCTACAATAAACCTAATCCAAGGATATTTATATTTCATCACGTTTCTAGCTAGAAGGGTACCGTTATGTTCGATGTTCGTTAGAACTTTTTACCTTCTTAGAAATAGATACAGGCTGGCCTATGATTTTTGAGTGGAAGATACCCTCACCTTTTTGTGGGTAGTTTGGTAAATTTTTGCGGAAGGAAGACCACTTCTGAGCGGGCACTCGTTGAGTAAAGACTTACTTCTCGTGGGCGATCTTGCTGAAAGGACGCTTGCCTAGATTACCGTACCTTACTCTGTGTCATTTTTCTTTCTAAGTGTGTATACACTTGTATATTTGAGTTTTTTGATCTAATATCATATTAGATTAAATATTGGTATAGAGTACCTTTAATTTTAATTAACTTCAGTGCTTGATACAAGTAAAGTATTATAGTAAAGTAAATTAACTTCAGTGCAGTGTAGCAGTCATCAGGAATTACTGTAAGTTATCATAATCATAGTATCTCCACTTATCTGGGCGAATAATATGGTATGGTATCATATTATCTTCAATCATCTGGGCGAATCTAAGTTCATCCATGTCTTCACCTGTAGTTGAGAGTAACTACTGATTTTTGCATTCAATTTAAAGAACATTCAATACTTTCTTACGAACTTTTCATCAGCTACTAAGAAATTCTAATAAATAATAATTACGAACATTTAGTTCTCAATCAATCATTAAATAACAGTGCGAACAGATAATCGACTTAACCAAGTGCGGTTTGGTTAAATTTTTATTTCTGTAATATTTTTGTATTCTTTGAATTTAACTTTAATTAATTTTGTGTGCTTTGTTATTCATTTTTTTTATTTACTATACCCAGTATCTCGAGATATGCCCATTAAACAGCAAAGAGAGACTTTCTTTAATCAACTTTGGTTGAATTTTTTTCTTACTCACTATCAGGCTCTCTTCGCTGATAATTGAACCTGTGCATTATTATATTGTTGTATTTGTAAAGGTACTTATTATTCATATTACTGCTTATTTTTATATGTATACAACCATTGATCAATTGATGGTGCATTTTTATTACTTTTGTGTACATTCAGCCGCCTATATCATTGTGTTGTTGAATATATTGTTTTTGTTTTATGTATGAATTTTATTTGTCGACTCCTAACAAGTTTCCTGATATAACAATAACTCTGAATATTTGCTTTTTACCTTTAATTATTATTATACCTTCGACCAGAAGAAAGAGCAGGCTGATTTAGTTTCGTAGGTAAGTAGGTGGACGGAGTCCACCTAATATATTTATTATTTGTTTATATAGTGTGTTGACCAAATTTATTTAATAATTAACTGTTGATATCTTTCCTTGGATTTGGTCTCAGAACCAAAATATCTTTCCTTATCTCTTTTCTTTTCTAAGGTTTCTTAATTTTCTCCTTAAACCCCAAAAAATTGAGTGGCGCCCTGTTTCTATCTTATCGTATCTTTGGTAATTTTACCCATCTATCTTTTTGTTTATTTCTGTATCTTTTCTAATATCTCTTATCTGTCTATCTTTACTTATTTCATACGTTGGACCCATTCCGGTTCCAAAAGCTAGTTTCGAACCCACGACTCGCTCTCCACCAACCATCTGGCTGCCGTCCGCAGTGTCTCCATTGGTGACCTTTCTAGCACCATCCAAAAAGGATTTCCGAGGTTACAATCACTTGGCATTTATCCATCGTTTTGTTTTGTTTTATCCATTGCCTTACTGTCTCACTGCAGCACTTGATTTCTGCGTCATCTTTCTGAAACTTTTGCATGATGGTTTTTAACGTAGGGGACCATCTGTTCTTTATACATGTTATAAATGTTTTTTCTAATGATCTCGACATCACTCCGGTCTAGTTTCCTAAACATACCAGCGTCTTTTCTTTTTCTTCTACTTACTATCGGTTGTTTTGTTATGGACCACACTGTGTTCATTGGTCTTCGTGTTAAGGCTGCCGCTTCCTTTGGTTGCAGTTAAAAGAAAAATGTTTTTATACCTAATGCTTTAGCCTTGTCATCTAATTAAATTAGAAATTAAATGACAGCTGGAAAAATAGTGTTGTCCATATTCTAAATATAAAAATATCTTATGTAAATACAGATAGGTTGCTCAAAGCAACATTTATTATAGATCTAGATAACGTCAGTGATAGAGAAACTGACTTGTCCATCTAATTTTTTTTTAAATGTAAGTACTTTTTCAATTTTGTTTATCAATGGTAAACTTTCTATGTATACGTAATTTATGTAAATGTTTTTAAATTCAGTTGAAAACGGTATAAAACCAGCTTTTAGACACATCTCAATTTTGAAAATAATTTTATAAAATATTTTAGTCTCTGTTCTTTTTGTACTCTATTCAGAAATGATAAAGTTTTGTAAATATGTGAATGTAGTTTATGTAAATCTTTTTGCAACTAATGCATTTGTCTAAAAATTCACCTCCTGGATTCTCATCTCAATTTCTTTCCAGAAAATTTGGGCGCTATAAGTGACAAACATGGAGAATGGCTCCATAAAGATGTATTAAGGTAATTCACTCTTAATTATTAATCCCAAAAATAGTCGTAATATATAATATAAATAATTATTGTTTAATATAAAGCTAAATGTTTAATATTTAAATATCCTTTGATCTGGAAACATAAATATTAAGCTAACATTGAGGAGTCCTAGATATTTGGATATTTATAGGTATAAATATGGTACATCTGTATAAGTATTGTTATTGTAGTATTATATTAATGTGGAGCATTGCTACACAACGTTAGGGTAGGTGAGTTTCATGTGTTAATCCATATAGCTCGCTAATCGTGAGCGTTTAGCTCACTAATCGCAAATATAAACAAAAGTTGATTGATAGGCAAATAAAATAATATTATGAATTATTATATATTTTGCTATGAGTTCGTTTAATTAAGGATCCAAAGGAACTTCGCTTTAACACCAACCTATTTAGTCTGCTGGCCGATTAGGTACTGCTAAACATTAATCCGTGATGCTCCAGAGAATAAGTACAGCTGTAAAACATAACCACAATGTTTTAAGGTAAGCATACCACTAAGGACATACTAATATTGATATATTCCCGTATAATGCACAATTTTTTGTACCAAATAAAGTGTGGGTGATAGAAAATCGACTTTTTAATGATATTGTATATAACAAACGCAATGTTCTATCCATGGCACAATAAACTTGATTTTTTATGACAAGTGTAATTATTATGCCATGGAAACTAATAATATTTGATATATTGCTGATTTAATACTGACATATTCAAATATTCACAAAATAAATACCATCTACAAAGGAATAATTGTTGTATTATTATGGAAACCCTTTTGGGTAAATGATATAGTAATTATTTGTAATATATTGATTTACCAAAACGGGTTTCCATAAAAATAAAATAATTATTCCTTTGTATATACTATTTATTTGATTAAAATGTTTAGTACATGACATTATTTACAATTATTATACTCCATGGCAAACTTTCACACAAAAGTTTGTGTGTTACTGCAACGATGAAAACATTAAAAGATAAATTTTGTCATGAAATTTGTTATATGGGTTTAAAATAATATTCCGAATAACTTTATATAACAAAGATTTGTAAGGTGAGAATACAAGATTTATTAACAGGTTAAGTGCCATGAGAAGCCAACACTGAGATCCACCATTCTACGAAAGAGTTCGAAGAAATTTAAAAGATCTACAACTCCAAATTTCTGACCTCTTTCCTTCAAATGTAAAAACTCCACCTCCCTGGTTAATCATGATTCCCGAAATTAATACGACGCTACTCCAATATAACAAATCAGATACATCACCCACTGTAATCCGACAGTCATGTTTAAAGGAACTCGAGACTTACGGGAAAAGCTTTTGCATTTATACAGATGCCTCCAAATCTGTAAATGACGTAGGAGCAGCATTTGTCACTCCATATTCCTCTTCCCAATTTAAATTCATGCCAGCCACTTCTATATACACAGCAGAATTATATGCAATATTACAAGCCCTCATTCATATCAAAAGTACAAACCATTCTTCTTCCGTCATTATCACAGATTCTCTAAACTCCTTAACAACAATCGGTCAACTATATACTAAGAACCCTATAGCCTTACTTGTCAAGAAAGAACTTGCTGCCTTACAAGAATCTGGTTCAGAAGTCAAATTTATGTGGGTTCCATCTCACACGGGAATACAAGGTAATGAAAACGCAGACCTCCAAGCAAGAGAAGCTACCAAAAATGATCAAGCTATAAAAAGTGTCAAAGACTATCTGCAGTGATATAAAACAGTTCGTTAAAGAAAAAGTGATTAGTGCGTGGCAAAATAAGTGGAACTTATCGGAATCTAAATTAAAAGAAATTAAATCGACAGTGAAACCGTGGCGCCTAGTAAACTTAAAAAGAGCTGACCAAGTCAAAATTTCTCGACTTCGATTAGGTCATACCAATATTACTCATAAGCACCTAATAAGTAAAGAAGACATTCCAGTGTGTGATTACTGTCAAGTCAATATTACTGTTAAACATCTTCTAACAGAATGTGGAAAATATACAGTTAACAGACAAAATAACAATATTTCCAGTGACTTAAAAACAGTATTAGGTGAACATTTAAATACTAAAAACTTAATTGAATTTCTAAAAGAAACATCTTTATATAATTTAATATAATTAAGTAACTAATGTAAACTAATGTCGCTAATGACCCAGGTGGTTGAAGCGACTATTATTAGTAAATAAAAAAAAATGAAAGTATATGATTTTTAACACCTTCCATCACTTCTGGCGTCTTTGTATGTGGTGGTGGGTTGTGTCCTCTTGCGCCAGAGCTTGGAATGTCGATTGGCGATCGCCGAGTGGCGATTAACGATTATTGGTTAGTAGTTTGACCTCCAACAATAAAACAAATCTCATTTCTTTATTACACTTTCTTTTATTATAGAACATTATTAAAAGATTTAATTAATCATTTTTGTGTATCTAACTGCACAATACTTGTACATAATTACACACCAAGCAGGGCCTGTCAAGCAACTAAGAATGAAATAAACGAAACCCAAGTTCCCGGAATTGTATTACATTAGACAAGCATCGGAATGCCTTAACAATACTTGTTAAATCTTCTTGGAGTACCTAATGTTTTTAAACTGAGTCACTGACTCATGTCATTTGTACCGATTAAACTCAATGGCAATGAACTAAACCGTTCATAAATCGAACGGCACAAAAGTCATAAGTCAGACTTAATACTTTTTTACCGCCCTCTATCTAATGATTTCCCAGTTAGTACCTTTTAACCATTGCTCTAAAATTCTTATGAGACTGATGTCTTTTATACAATAGTACCAATCGGTAGAAAAAAATATTGCGGTGTGTTCTGTATTTTATAAGTAATACATTAATTTTGTGACTTGTGACCATTGTACCGCCCTCCATAGATTTATCAAAATTGTATCTAAAGTACTAATTTCATTTTTTGTCAAGGCAATAGAATTTTAACAGCCATCACAGGTCAATGAGGTGTTGGTTGCTTTCCTCTGTGCGACTTGCCTACCTTCCTCTTCTACCATTTTTGCGTAACACGTTGTACATCGTTTTCTGCCTGCACGACCAACATTGCGTTTGTAACCATTTTTCATAATGACTGGTGTAACAATACAATCTCCTAATAGGCCCAAATACCTCTTCCTTGAATTTGGTAATCGTCATGATTTCTTGGTAATGCTTTGATGCGCGACAAAGGCATTTATATGAGCAGTGCCAGTCAAGAGCACCATCGATAATTTTCTTTACTATTTTATTCCATTAGGTAATGGTGAATTATAGCTTTTCATTTAATCTGATATATCAATAAAGCTTTTATATTTATTATATTTGATGAGATTCTATGGCTTTACAACATCACCGCCTGCTTTTTGGATTGTCACCATTTCGTCAGCGAATTTGGTACTAATCATCAGCACATTTCGCTTGTCCCTCCTCTTCTGAACAACGATGCCCGAATTACTTTGTTCAGCTACATGTTCGCCTACTTTTAATTTTTTGGAAATGATGTTTTTGGGATTATATTTGGTTTGCACGTAGTGTACCAATCATATAAGTTTTGCGGTGTTCATGTGCAAGTGTGGCAGAATTGTAGTAGTTATCAATCGCAAGTGTTCGTCCTTTGTCAAGCAGTTCATCTATAAGTTCATCTAAAAGTTTGAATAATATACGCCTTCGCTTGTTAGATTTTTGCCGACACGTTATCAACGTGATCGGGCAAAGACATTCAAATTTTTAATATGGTTGCACGTAACCTTTTAAAATTAATACATCCTTGTAAAAATATCGGGAAAATAATCGGCAATTTCAGCTGTCAAAAGGATTGAGACGAGCATGCTCTTGAGACAAACAGTTCTCCCCTCCTCAACCTATTTAATTAGAGACTATAAAGTGTAAACGCATGCCAAAAATAGATCACCTAGATTACCTAGGAGTCGTGAAAATCCTAGAGGAACATTCCCCTAAGGTAGAGTACGTTGCCTACCCAATAGACAGCGATAAGCTGAAGAGGGTTATACTAAAAGGGCTCGCATCGAGCACAAGTACAGAACTTATTCTCAATGAATTGAGAAATAAAGACATAGATGTAACCAGAGTCAGTAACATGTACTCCAAAAAAGAAGGAAAAGCAATACTGCCTTTTTTCATGATCACCCTCAAAGAGGATGACACACACAAAATAAGAAAGGTTACAAACTTGTGCTACATGAGAGTTCGTTTCGAAGACGAATTCAAAACAACCAAAGAAACCCTACAGTGCTTCAACTGTCAGGGATATTACCACAGCTCCAAGGCTTGTCATTGCGACTCGAAGTGCGTAAGGTGCGGAGAAAATCATCTAAGCAATGAGTGCGGAAAGAGCAAAGAAACGGCCCCAAAATGCGCCAACTGCGACCAGGCGCATACGGCCAATTACAGAGGATGCTCTAAAGCTCCTAAAAGAAAGACCCCTGCCCCCGTCAAACCGGCAGCCAAACCAATTAACCCAGCAACAACAACCGCGGGTTTCAGCTATGCGCAAGCAACCAAAGGAGCCCCACAACAAGCGGCTCCAACAATGCAAGACGCAGCCGCACTCATTGCTTCATTCCAAACGGAATACAATAAAATAATGATGGAGATGATGTCCGTGATGGATAGGGCCACAAAAATGATGACTGCATTCGGTGAATAAATCGACAATGCTAGCGAACCATACGGAAGATCTACGCATAGGGTCCTGGAATTCCGGAGGAATTTTCAAAAAACTCAACCTTTTGGACGAGATAATAAATAGATTAGAGCTCGATATCGTAGCCCTTCAAGAAACAAAATTAGTGGAAAGGAAGAAAACTAAATTTCCAGGCTACGATATCTATAGAACTGACCACAGAGCAAGATCAGGAGGAACAGCCATACTAGTTAAAAAAGGCTTAGAACACGAACACATCCCAACACCAGGTGGACTGGTCACAATGGAAGCCACGCTAGTAAGATTAAAGGCCAACAGTGAAACACTAAAAATAGTGTCAGCTTATGTCAGACCGAACGAACCGATTTTCGATGAAGACTTGAGCCTAATCCTCGATACAGAAGAACCTACGGTAATTATTGGAGACCTTAATGCGAGATCTCCCAACTGGTTCGACAGAGCGACCAACAATAACGGGAGACGTCTTTGCGGCCATCTCGAAAATAGACCAAACACGTATGTGATCGGACCAACAGAACCGACCTGTTTTCATGGACAACTTCCAACACACATAGACATTGCAATCCTACACAACGTGGGTCAACAATACGAGATACACTCTCTAAACGAAGGCGATTCAACGCATAATGTAATCGTCCTGACCCTGGGAGCAATAGAACTAAACTATTTGCAACCCCACAAAAGAAAAATAACAAATTGGTCAAACTTCAGAAGAATTGTGAGCGAAAACATCGGTAACATTCCAACAATAAACAACATCACAGAACTAGAAGACACGGTAACAAAACTAGAAAATACGATAAATAACGCTATCGATGCCAGCTCCAAAACGGAAACTATAGCAAGACAAAAAGGAAGATTCGGAGACATAAGTCACGAACTACAAGAATTAATCCAAGAAAAGAACAGAAAAAGAAGAAGAGCTTACCGCACTAGAACAATAGAAGACAAAAGGATTGCAAATGAGCTAGACCGGGAAGTTAAAAGACAACTACGAAATCACAGAAACGAAAGCTGGGACAACTATATCCAAGATCTAGACCCCAACAAATCCGCCTTCTGGAAATTATCAAAAATCCTCCGACAGGACAAGAAACCCATACCTCCACTACATGGAGTAAACGGGATTGTCCACACGGAAATAGACAAAGCTGAAGTCCTAAAGGACGAACTAGAAAGAGCATGTAGAAACAATGAAAACCCCAACGAAGACATAGACTTCGAAGAAGAGGTAGAAAGAACAGCCAGAAGAATAAAGAGAAGAAAGGGCAGAGTAGGAATTACACATACCTCCCCCGAAGAAATAAAAGAGCTAATAAAGCTAACCAACGCCAAAAAAGCCCCAGGTCCTGATAATATCACAAACAGGGCACTGAAAAATCTACCCAACAAAGCTATTGTCTACATAACAAACATCGTTAACAATATGCTCAAACTACGATATTTTCCGGACAGATGGAAAGAGGAACATATAATAATGATAAAGAAACCAGGGAAAGACGGCGCGTTTCCACAAAATTACAGACCTATCAGCTTATTATCATCAATAAGCAAGATAGCAGAAAGAGTTATACTAAAAAGACTCAACGATGAATCGGAAGCATTAGGCACCATACCAGAAGCGCAATTCGGATTCAGAAGCGAACATTCGTGTGAACTACAAGTTCTACGTTTCACGGAATTTGCAACGAAAGGATTTAATGAAAAAATGTACACGGCAACAGTATTTCTGGACGTCAGTAAAGCATTTGACAGGGTCTGGCACGAAGGACTCATATATAAAATGAACACCATGGGGTACAGCGAGGCGATGACATGCCTCCTTGGATCATACCTAGCCAACAGAAGGTTCAGGGTTCGAACAGGGGCAACCCTGTCGAAGTCGGAATCCTGGAAGCGGGTGTGCCTCAGGGAGCTGTGCTGTCGCCTTACCTGTATACCATCTATACGGCCGACACGCCAAAAGAACCAGGATCCCTGTTGAGTCTTTACGCTGACGACACAGCAATAGCTGTTAGCTGGAGGAATCCAGATCATGCAGCTAATCATCTGCAGAGAGCACTAAATAGATTCGAAAGATGGTGCATCAAATGGAAAATCGCCTTAAACCCGGATAAAACACAGGCTGTAATGTTTAGTCACAGAAAAAGTGTACCTAACCGCGAAGTAACGATTGGAAACACCCCAGTAGAATGGACAAATGAGGCCAAATACCTAGGGATGTTACTAGACAAAAAACTCACCTTCACGCAGCACATCAACCAGCAAACATACAGAGCCAAAGCGCTGAAAGGTCAGCTCTCAACGCTTATCGGCAGACGAAGCAAGCTAAGATTTAAAACCAAAATTAGAATAGCAAACAGCATTATCCTGCCAGTCCTATCGTATGCCTCCGCAGCATGGGGACACACCTGTAAAACAAACAGGAAAAAGATACAGACAGCGCAAAATCAACTTATAAGAGATGCTCTAAATTTACCAAAATACGTACCTCTGAGAAATTTATACAGAGACTCAGGACAAACAAGGATCCTACATACAATGGATAAAAAGGCATACGAACTTTTTAACGGACTAAATAACCACCCAAGTAGCATGCTAAGAGAGCTGACTAATTACAATGCAAACACCAGGACACTACACAGAAGACCTAAACAGCAATTAGCCGGATATAGGGTCCCAAACTAATAAATGAAGAATGAGATGGTCGCAAAAACGTCAAATAAAAAAATGCAGTCATCAGAAAAACAACCCCCAAAAAAATCTTATTTTTAGGACTCTGGCGAGAGGGTACAGGTGCCAAGGCACTTAGTTAAGGACAATATACACCGGGGTGTGTGGAGGCCATATACACCCTGCAATGCACACCCCACCACACCGCACACTATATTTAGCATGTAAGAAATAAAAGGGTAAGAATTGTGCAGGCATTTTATTGTTCCATCGCCAAGGAAGACCCCCAAACCCCAAAAAAAAAATGGTTGTTTTTCTTTTAAATCCAGTAGATTTATTTCAAAATTAAATTCAATTATCTAAACTTAACGTAATTCATACCAATTTTCTATATAGAAGACCCGTCAGGCCTTCTATATACCGCTGATGCGGAATTGGCCCTTAAGGCGGATCAAATGATTACTGATCCTTTCGCGACTCCCGAGCACTGAGACCATGTGCGGCAAACATGAGCTTGGTGGCCGGACCCTCTCGGGTGCCCAGCCGGCGAGGAGAACAAAATTTATTTTGCCAAATCGGCGGCTGAGTGACCGAGCACACACATATCTTTCCGGACATGAAGTCGACAGCCCAGGCTGTCGACTTCATGGACGGAACACACACGCTATTTTTCTTTTTTATGTTAGGGACTTCAGTCCCGAAGTGCAGTCCGAGTAAAATCAATAGAGTCAGTAAAGTAATTAGGGAGAAAAGCCTAGATGTGGCTACCCCTACAGTTAGGTGGCATAACCACAGTCATTAAAAACAGGAGATGTCTCATTACCCAGGGCATCTCAGGTAACTTTCAGATCATAGCCTCCTCACGTCAGTCGTACGATGAGGAGGGGTGGAGGAAAAGCCTGGGGGTCAGATAGGTACCACTTCAACTAGTGAAGTGTGACCGGTTTGATCTTCGGACATGTGGATCCCATTCTTATATTGGTATACACATGTTCCTAGGGGTAGGGTTGATCGCTTAGCGTGATTGTGTGTGAAATAGATCACTTGAGAAAGGCAATCAGCTGAAACAGCTGTAGTGATAAGAGTTAAAATAAATTTTTGTGGAAGTTTGAAAACAAAGTTTTCAGTGTTTTATTGTTACGTAAAATTTTAATACTTATTTAATTTATTCTTAAAAAACAGCTTAAATCCAAACAAAATTATTGAATAGGTTTTTGTGAATTTTCATGCCATATATAAATAAATATATAATATTTTTTAGAAATTTATTTATAGAAATAAGCTGTAAAATATTTCCATGCCCTCGTCAGATTAATTACATAGTCATCGATTTTACCCAAGGGCGTTTTATTTTGTTCTTGAATGTACCTACTTTATATAAAATGAGCTCAAATATTTCTTTAAGATGAGAAAACTTACTGATTAATGATTGAATGTTTTGAACGGATCTCAAACTTTCGGCACTCAATAAACATCATTTTTCTTTTAATAGTATTTTCCTTCCAATAAAATTCTATCTCGCGAGTTTTGTTTAATTTATGTGTAGCTTTTACATATCTTTGTTTAACCAAAGTATTATGTTGCGTAATTTTCACGAATAAAATTTTCCGATCATACCTCTTTATTTCATTTATTTAAAAAAATATTAAACCCTAAAACGGGGTTAATTTTCATGTCCTTAAGTAATTTTACACTAGATGTGTAAAATATTTTATTTATTTGTTTAAAATGTGTTAAATAAAAGTTGTCTTTTAGTTGCTCTTTTTTTTTCCTCTGTCGGTGCATGAGCACCTGTTAGGGAATAGTGGCCATCAGCAATACGAAACTTTTTTGCCTCGTCTTTATAGAATGTCTACAACATATTTAACCCTCCAGAAGTCGCGGCTGATCTGAGAGATACATTGAAAACATTTTAATAAATATTTTGAAAGAAGTTGATTGTTATACGTTACATATGCAGCACCAACTCCTCTGTTGCATTTTAATGCATCTATAAATATCCTGCAGCAATTTTCTTCATGTTTATTTATGATTTAATTAAGGTTATTTTTAATAACAGCCGGATTTGTAGAATGCTTATTAAATAAAGTAAGATTATAATTTATTTCAGGGATATTGGTGCACCAAGGTGGAGGATGGCTTAAATTTATTTGAAATATATCTGGAAAGTCTAAGTTTAAATATCTTAGGTAGAATCGAATTCTCTCATAGAAAGGTTTGTGTCAATTAGATCTATTTTGAAGTGTATGTTTGTTATTGAATGTATTATCAAAAATAGGTCTATTTCGATTTAATGCTATAGAAGTTGCATGTGTTAATGTTAAATAAATGCGACGGTGTAGTAAAGATGGTTCTCCAGTTTCACTATATAAACTTTCTACCGGAGTTGTTCTAAATGCTCCCAGAGCAATTCTTAATGCGGTGTTTTGTATACTATTTAATGGTTTTAATGTTGTGTCGGATGCAGAAATATACGCAATGGAGCCAAAATCTATTTTAGATCTAATTAATGCTTTATATAGACTAATTAGTGTATCGTAATCAGATTCCCAATCCCTGTTAGATAAAGTTCTTAATATATTTATAAGTGTAATATCATACCCTTATTCATGTGAAGAGATAGCAGTTTGAATTCGTCTAAAAAGAGTTTATTGTCGTTAAAATTCTACAATATAAATTATTAACAATAATATCATAACTAACATAACTTAACAAATATACAAACCTAAAAAGAGAATCAAGAACAATGCTATTTCTTACGCCATTAAGTAATTTGACAATACAATTTACAATATGTCAATGTCAATAAAACTTAAACAGTCATACAACCTAAAACTTTAAATAACTAAAAATAACTAAACCCTGCTGTTTCACTTAAAATAAACATAGGTTTACTTTTACATCCCCCTACCAAAAAGGTATGATAAACCATCTAAGTATATGGTTTATCACAAGGCATCAATTTTGAAATATGGAAATAATTCATATCATTCTTTTTGTATCCAATATCTACTTCATATAATGTATTTGAAATTTGTTTTTTTATTTGAAATGGACCTACTCTTACTTCGTCAAGTTTTTTTCTATTTAGTTTTGATTTATTTTCTACATATGCCCAATCTCCCTCTTTGAATTCATAGGATTTTCTATTTTTGTCATACAGTTTTTTATTATATTCATGATGTCGTACCGAATTTTTATAGGCTATTTCTTTATCTTTTGATACATTTGTTGTCTCACACAGTTCCTCGGGAACAATCGGATCTGCTTTTCCAAAAAGCAAATATTCTGGGCTATATCCGGTTACAGAATGATCTGTTTTATTGTATTTCTCTATACATTCTTCAGCTATTTTTGTCCATGCTCGAATTCTAGTTTCATTTTGTTTGCATCTTATTCTGTTAACTAATGTCTGATTAAGTCTTTCATTTAATCCATTCGAGAATGGACAGTCTACTACTGTAAAAATTAATTGAATATTTAAATGTTTCATATGATTTCTAAATATTTTGGAATTAATTCCTGGATACTGATCTGTTAATAATGTTTTTATGGGGTGTTTATCTTGAATTTTGGCGATTAATTTTATGAAATCATCTGTGGTCTGATTTTTAGAAGTAACTGCAAACGCATATCTGGTGAAGTGATCTACAAGTAAGTGGAGGTATTTTTTTGTCGAACGATTGCCACCAAATCCTCCTATTGTATCTAAGGACATTATCTGAAAAGGTTCTTTTGCTGGACCCAATTGTGACAAAAGACCATATTTTGGACCGATTCTTGTTTTATTTTTACAGCAGATCTCGCATTTTTTACAGATATCCTTTGCTAGTGAATCTATATTCTTAATGTAGTAAAAATTTCTAATTTTGTTTGTTACTTTACCAGCACAAATATGACCATAAAATTTGTGAACTTTTGTTATTAACTCTTTTCCAAAATCTTTGGATAAAATTATTTTTTTTTCATTCTTCCTTAATTTATAAAATATATCTTGGTTCAAAATTGTTCCCCTCATTGTATCTATAACTTGTCGATTATTATTTTGGTCTTGTTTTATCTCAGTTAATGTGACTAGGTTTACTGTTCTTATGAATGTTTATGCATTTTTAATATTTTCCAAAACTGGGTTTCTAGAAAGGCAGTCTGCTTCTACATTTTCTTTTCCAGATTCATATTTAATGTCGAAGTCAAATTGTGAAAGAAAATGTGTCATATCTCCTAATTCTTCATCTGGTCTTGTACGAAGTTCTCTTCCCTCAAGGGGTTTATGATCAGATAATAACGAGAAATTTTCTTCCCATTAGCCAGTATTGCCAAAATTTTATTGCTTCTTTAATTGCCAGGCATTCTAAAAAAAATAGCCTTTTTATTTTTTTGATATTTGTTCAATTTTTTTGAAAAGTATGCTACGGGTTTCATTTCTCCATCTCTTTGTTTTTGTTTCAGAACCGCACCAATTCCTAGAACACTAGCATCTGTATATATAGTTGTAGGAGCATTTGGGTTAAAAATGGCTAGTATAGGTTCAGAACAGAGGATATTCTTTGCCCTATCAAAAGCTGTTTGGCAGCTTAAAGACCAGTGGAATTTGATATCTTTTCTAAGTAAATTATGTAGTGGCTCTAATTACCTAGCTGAATCTTTTATATATTTGTGGTAAAAATTAACTTTTCCCAAAAACTGTCGTACTTTTTTTCTCGTGTCTGGTGCTGGAAAATCTCTGATCGATATTAAATTATCATGTAACGGACGAACTGATATTGTTTCCCACAATGTGTCCCAAATATTTAACCTTTTCTCTTGCAAAATTACATTTTAGAAGTTTGAGCCTAAATCCCTCTTCAATAATTGCTTTCATAAGTCTTTCTATATGGTCTAAGTGTTCTTCAAATGATAATGAGAATATTAAAATGTCATCTATGTAGTTTATACAAAATGAATTTAAATTATGCTTCCTGATAATATTACTTAAAATTCTTTGAAATATTGCGGAGATGTTTTAAGCCCAAAAGGTAAGCATTTCCATTGCCAATGACCACTTTGGGTAACGAAGGCTGTCTTGTATTTATCTTTTATCCGAACTGGAATACACCAAAAAGCAGAATTTATATCTAAAGTAGTAAAGAACCTAGCATTCCTTGTTTTGGTCAAAATCTCGTCAATTAAAGGAAAAGGTTGGGGTTCAGGAATAATTAATTTGTTTAACTCACGAAAGTCAATGCACAATCTTGTTTTAGATCCTTCATCTTTTTTAAAAGCCAATGTAACAGGTGCTGCAAAAGATGAAGATGATTCTTCTATTAAATTTGCTTTTAATAATTGTCCTATTTGAAATTCTATCTCTTTTTGGTCTTCTATCGAGCATCTATAGGGCCTTTTTGCAACAAATTTATGTTCTAAAAGTTTAATTTGAGCTTCATTATTTTGAACCTGCCCAATGTCAAATTTATGTTTTGCAAAAATATTGTCATATTTATTTAGTAATATTTCTATTTTATTTTTCTGATATGGCAATAAATGTTCTAATTTTGCTTCAAAAAGTTCTGTGGGAATTCCCTCATTAAAGTTTATGGAGTATTCTGTAATATTAATATTATAATTAAATTTTTTGATTTTTTCTTCAATTTTTCCGTATAATCTTTGATAAATTTCTAAATCAAAATCTTGTTTCATTTGAAAATTTAAAATGGAATCTAATCCGAGTAGAATATCATACTCAAAATATTCATCATTAATTACAAAAAGATTAATATTTTTCTCAATTTTATTAATTTTCAGTTTTGCAATTAGTTTTCCTGTAAAATTTGTTCTTAAATATCGTTTTGTCCAAATAACGACTTGGAAATTTATAGTTATCACTATATTTTTTTTATCAGCTTAAGTTCTTGATTTATAAGTGTAATATCATACCCTTATTCATGTGAAGAGATAGCAGTTTGAATTCGTCTAAAAAGAGTTTATTATCGTTAAAATTCTACAATATAAATTATTAACAATAATAATATTATTTATTTGGGAATTTAGAATTTGTAGAAATGTTATGTTTGTGAATTTCCCGTCTTAATTTGTTTCATTTTTAAATAAATATATTTTGAAACATGTTTGTGATTTATTTATATAAATAATAAGTGGCTGTACGGCTAGCCACCAAACTCTAGATGTTATTGGGTTTTCAAAACGGTTAGTGGCACATATAGAAGCCACCTCAAAAAATTGTGATGAAAATTTTATTATAATTTGTCATTTTTTACAAAATAACATTCCATTTAAACAAGATTTTATTTTAAATTTCAAAAAAATAGGAAAAGATAATTTGCGCGTTAAAAGGTTAATAAACAAAGAAATTGTTATTTGTAGTTTCATACTGTATAGTTCTCTACTCTTCTTTATGGTTTGGAAGCTTGGACACTAAAACAAGTTCATCTGACTAAGTTGGCCGCCTTTGAATTTTGGTGTTACAAAAGAATTCTACGAATATCATGGACTCAAAGAATGTCAAACATGGAAGTAACTAGAAGGATAGGAAATGAGGCGGAAATAATATTAACTATTAAAAGACGAAAACTTGAGTACTTGGGACGTGTGATGAGAGGGCAAAAATACGCATTATTACAACTTATTATGCAGGGAAAATCCGAGGAAAGCGAAATGTGGGAAGACGAAGAATATCCTGGCTTAAGAACTTAAGGGAATGGTTTGAATGCAGTAGTGCAGAACTTTTTAGAGCGGCAGTCAACAGAGTCCGCATAGCCATGATGATTTCCAACCTTCGATAGAAGATGGAACTTAAAGAAGAAGAAGACTGTATAGTATATACTGTAGCTTCAAAATACTTTGACTTTAATATTACATTGTTGCATGATTTTCCATATTTGGCACCAACAATTTTGTTTTGTCAATAAAGTTTTCCTCGTAGCTAGATTTTTTTCAATATTTTTACGTAAAAATTCAATTAAAATTCTTTTCTGAGAATTTATTTTTGACAAAAAACATGATTCATTTTTGACATTAAACATAAAAACTGTCAAAGGATCTTATATACTTTAAGTAATTAATATTTAAAGGTTTATTTATTTGTCGTTAATCAGTTTTAACTCATCAATTTAAAAAGATTTTTTTATTCCTTCTGGCCTTAAAATCCCTAGACGCTATTTTCAGTACGTCTGAAATTGAGTGGGAGTTTAACGCATAAACTAAATCATCTTCAAACGTTCCGAAGCTCGAATTAATGATTACGCACATTTACCAGTGGGTATTTCGCTTGGCCGAAAAAGACTCTCAAATAAAATCCTTTGTACTAAAACATTTTCAGCAAGCTCTCAGTAGAATTAATCAAAAATGTAATAGAGTCGTGTAAATAAACTGAGCTACAAAAAGGAAATTTTCTAGTTGTAGAAACAAAAGATTGGTGAACAATAATCACGTTAATCACTTTTAATTCAGGGGATTACGATATGAAGCTAAATAATTAAGTTAACTTTTTCGGTCACCATGTAGATATACGTGTATATCAACTACTAAATTAGTTTGTATATATTTAGAAACAATAACACCAGTTGATTTAGAAAGCGATAGGAAGCACTAGCGATGCAACAACACTGTATAGCAATATTTTTCGATATAAAGAAAGCATTCAACACGTGCTGGAGATATAATATTTTAAAAAAAGCTGCACTCATGGAATATCCGGGGAAACTCTCTAGAATTTATTAAAAACTTTTTACGACAAAGAGCATTTCAAGTCAGAATTCAAAGTTCATATTCCGAAGAACATATTGAGGAAAACGGAACCCCTCAAGGTTCTATAATTAGCCCGATATTATTCCTAATCGCCATAAATGATATAATTAAAAATTTACAAAAACCTTTGAAAGCTCGTCTTTACGCAGACGATTTGGTGGTTTATATCAAAGGCAAAGATTCGTCACTTATGTCGAAATTAAATAAAATTTTCTAAAACAACTGGAAGAATGTTCCTATGACACGGGATTTAAATTTTCCGTATCTAAGTGGGAATGGTATTCACTAATAAACGCGCTTTCAGTAAACCAATATTAACCCTTAACCGGAGACATGTTAGCTTTGTTACGTAGACAGAGAGGCATCGTCTACGAGACGACTTTTTTTAGTTGGCGAAAATAAATAAAATACTATAAAAGTCTGTAATATTTTAATAAATATGGACAAACGTAACCCTTTTGGATTAAGTAGAATGAAAAAATTAAATTAAATCCAATTATAAACAAAGAAAAATAGTAATATCTTGACAGAACCTAAAAAGAAAGAGTATTGAACAAGTTTTAAAGAAATTTTTTTACAAACCGTAATATTAACAACAAAAAAAATTGAAAAAATAAAAAAGATAACACAACAATCACTAAAGCAAAAAATGTGAAACAACACTGAATATGATGTCCTGGGGCTCCTCTAGCAATCCTCAAAGTTTACTGTTTTTCTTCAATGCACTTGTCACAAATTGGCTTTGTACACTGAAGGCATGTTGGTTTGCGACACTCAATGCATAAATATTTGGTCATTCTACGTTTGGCTGACGGACAGAGATGACATATTTTTCTCTTTTCCAGAATATGGATATTTGGGTGTGCCGGTGATTTTACTGTAGAGCCAAGGATACGGCTTATGGTCTGACGTATTTCTCGTGGTATATGCACATTTATCATTCGTCTCTCCATATGTGGTTGCACTAGTTGTTTAGCTAATTGTAGGGCAAACTTACTCTTTTCTTTTATTTGTGCGTTGTTTTTGTAACATTGGTGTAGAATGTAGGAATTTACGACGGAGATATCCAGAATACGAAAAAATATTGCCATTGGCCACCTACGAGTTCGGCGACTCGAAGAACTCTTGGAACACTTCTCATCAATACTATCCACTCCTCCTTTATTTCCGTTATAATAAGCAATGATTTCGGGTTTGTTTACTTTATTATCAGTGGCAGTTCTATCATGCATTGAGGATACCAGTATTGTGGCCTTTCCTCTTGTTCCAACATAAGATATTATAGTTTTTTCTTCTCTAAATCCATAAATTGTAGTTCCCTTTTCTTTTTTCTTGTCAGGTAAAAAATTAGGTGGAATTTCGGCCTTATTTTTTTTCATTGTGCCAACATACGTCAATTTATTTTTTAGCAAAATATCCACTAGCTGTATGGACGTATACCAGTTGTCGGCCGTGATATTTCTATTGCTATTGAAAAGTGGTTTAGCGAGACATAATGCTGCTTGAGTGGGTTTTAAGAGTTGTTTTTCTTCAGCAGTGAGCCCTCTTCCATCCGAATCTCTGCCACAGTAAATGTAAGCGTTATACAAATAGCTATTCCTAGCATCTGTCAGGCATTGTATTTTAATGCCATACTTGGCCGGTTTGTTTGGCATGTACATTTTAAAGCGACACCGTCCTCTAAAACTCACAAGCATTTCATCTATGGTGGCGGACTGGCCAAGACCATAAGCACTTTGGCTATTTTGTATAAATGCATTGAATACAAAGGAAATTGCAGTCGCTGGATCATTCTGCTTTCGATCTTCTCGGTCTTCAGGATTATCAAACCGTAGAGCACATAATAAAATTGACATTCGTTTTATGCTCATCACGCATCTGAATATTTCTCTGCCGGTTCCATCAGTAGCGAATATAGTCTCCAGATTCTCATGATTTGAATCAAATATCCCTGAATATATCAGTAGACCTAAAAATGCCTTTAATTCAATAAGATCAACGTCCCTGAGATCAATTTTATTCGGTGCTTTGTAGCTCATACGCATTGTACTAAGTTTTTTATTAGTCCACTCCATAATGTGCTCTAAAATATTTTGGCTGAATAATAAACCCCAAACAGAAAGAGGATCCGCTGTGTCACCCAAATTTCGTGATTTGGCGGTCAATGTGGGAATTTTCATGACAATATTGTGGTTTCGGGTCTTTGATGATGGACGAACTTCTGAAGAAGACCATCTATAACGATTCTTGCCATAAAAGTAAGCTGATGAACGTTCTTGAAGAGTCTCGTCATTTTCATTACCTTCATCAGCACTTTGCTCTGAACTTGTATCGTGTTCAGATTCTATACGATAGTCGTCGGAGACGTCGTCTATATCACTAGTATCACTGAAATCTTCCTGGTACCATTTCTCTAAAGTCTCTACGTAATCTGGATCACCGAATCGCACACGCTTCTTTGACGGCCCGGCCATATTCTTGTATACACGAGTACTATAACCACACACACAAACAGAGACGCGTTGTCTGTCAGACTACGCTGCATATACCAACTCTTATAACTTCTCAATATAGACTAATCTCCTTTCGCAAATTTGACTACCTGTTAAGACTGACCAATAGAAGGAATAGATAAAGTAACACGCCAGTGGGCGGTCTTACCAGTTAATACCCAGCCATTATTTTTTTGGCGTCGACTGACAGACGAGTGTCCGGTAAGGTAAAGTTTTTAATTCAGAGCTCATGTTTAAAACAGACATAAAATTCATAGGAATGTGGTTGGACAAAAAACTATCCTGGAAAAAACACATAAATCAACTTGTCGCATCGTGCAATAAAAGATTAAATATGTAAAAGTAAACCTATGTTTATTTTAAGTGAAACAGCAGGATTTAGTTATTTTTAGTTATTTAAAGTTTTAGGTTGTATGACTGTTTAAGTTTTATTGACATTGACATATTGTAAATTGTATTGTCAAATTACTTAATGGCGTAAGAAATAGCATTGTTCTTGGTTCTCTGTTTAGGTTTGTATATTTGTTAAGTTATGTTAGTTATGATATTGTTGTTAATAATTTATATTGTAGAAGTTTAACGATAACAAACTCTTTTTAGACGAATTCAAACTGCTATCTCTTCACATGAATAAGGGTATGATATTACACTTATAGATTTATTCTTCATTTTTGTTATAATTCCGTAAAATTAAAAGGCGTACAAGTTCCTAAGCGACATTTTTTGATCAAAATATTTTTTCCAAATATGGTAACCGCCTTTCAAAGTGGCTTAAACACCACAGATCCTAACATTAAAGGCGTAAGCATCAAAATGTTAAATATCTCATGTTTATAATAATTGTTTTATGACTAACATATGGTAAGTCAAAATGCTTCAGTTCGATAATACTAAAATGCCAAAAAAATGTAAAAGAAAAAGAAATATTAAGCGATATTAAACGTTTTTTGTGTCTCCTGAAAAAAACTGTCAATGGCGCTTATGCCTTTCTGTCGTAACACTGTCGATATCTCGCGTACATTATTAGCACGTGTCAGATATGGGCTGCCATGCAGCTATGACAAAATTTAGTTAAAAATTAAAACAATTTTTTTTCTTGGTTTGTGCCATTTATGGCACATGAAACCCTTCATAGTCCTTGAACATATCGCTGACACCTCCAAATTATCAGCGTGGGTGTTTATCATCTCCGATGTAGTCTAAATATTGAAATTAAAACACACACAGTGGCGTGCTCGCCATAACATCTCCCTCCTGAAGACCGAAGCTGGGGTATCCAAGAAGGTTTTTTTGAAAACTTTTGATTATCATATTTTATATTAAGCACAATTATTATTTTAATTGGGCTTTAACTTAAAATTTACAATGCTTACCTATACTCTCAGTGAAGGTAGACGAATTTACAGGAAACTCACCTGGAAAAAATACAATTAGTAGTAGTAAGTAAAGTAATGAAGTTTAAGTGGTTCATACATATATAATTAGCTCCCAACAAATTTACAGATGAAAAATACAATAATTCATGGCTTTATTGAACGAGGCATTTGGAAGAACTTAAAAAACTCGCACACAAACCTTGACTCTCATAGAAGTCTTTTCCAATAATAATTTGTAGAATCCACACTCTTAAACCTCAGAGTATGATGACCTTATCTATAATATACCAGATTTTTTTGTGACATTTATTACCAATAGTGTTAATAGTGACCTCAAAGCTTTTCATCAAACAGTGTAATAATATTTGTAAAAATTATTAATAAAGTCGTTTATATTGTCATTCGGATATGAATCTGAAAAAGAATTCAATTGATTCTTCACAAATTGCGTATAAGATGACCAATCCTCTATTTCTGTATCCCTCTAGTGTAAGCATGAATATCGTGTTTGTCTTCGAAATATATCACTATGGGAAAATGATCCCTTCCATACAATTGTGTACTAGCTTCCCAAGGTAAGTTTTGTTAAACAGAGAAATATTGGTAAATTAATTACTATTAAACTGGGAATAAGCCACAATTAAAGATAAAAATACGTTTATTGACGTTTCAATTTCCACTTCGGAAATCGTTCTCAAAATACAAACAGTAAATTAAACAAATTTTGTTTTTTGTTACATAGTGAAAAATTCTTCTAATAATTTAATTTTATCTGACTCATTTATATGCATTTTAAAGTAGACGACTTTAAAATGATATTGCCAATATTGTTGAGTTGCGCTCCTGGGACGACTTTACTTATAAGATAGTTCATTCGATTACATGAAATCAACTTTAACTTGAGAATATCCGTCAGAAAAAAATCATAGCATGTAATTCGTCTTTAAAAAGACAAACACATGACATGATGACAGTAAAATTCTCCTGTTAGTGATTCCATAGTAAATTATAAGGGAAAAACCAGAAAAAAAACCTCATAATACTATCCCGACATTGTAAGTATTTGTTCGTGAATTTAGTTTACCTTCAACAAACATCAAAATTCTGATTTTATATGTTACGTTATTTAAAAAACATAAATGATGTATCCTCCATATGTTACTGACTTACTAATACTGGTATTTTCTTATTAATAACTTCCTCTTTCAATATTGGTAACCAGATCCTACTACATTCTGCCGAGGAATTTGCGACACAATTGGCCTCATTTAGCATAATTAGAGCCGCTTCTTTGATTTTTCTTTTTTTACCATCCGTTTCTTTTAGGTCTATATTTGAATTATTCCATTGAACCCTATGTTCATTATCCCATGCGTGTTTACAGATTTGAGATCTATCAAATTCTTTATTTTTAATATAAGATTGATGTTCACTTATCCTAACATTTAATGGCCTTGATGATTCACCTAAATAAAACTGATCGCATTCACAAGGTATTTTATAAATGCAATTCTTTGTCCTTTCTTGTTCATTGTTAGGTTTGGTTTTCGATAAAATAAATCTCAACGTGTTTGTTGTTTTGAATGTTGTTGAAATGTTGAATTTATTTCCTATCCTTTTAAGTTTTTCTGATAGTCCTTTCAAATCACATTTTAAAGTCGTCTACTTTAAAATGCATAATGTATGTCTGAATTGTCAATATAAATGAGTCAGATAAAATTAAATTATTAGAAGAATTTTTCACTATGTAACAAAAAACAAAATTTGTTTAATTTACTGTTTGTATTTTGAGACCGATTTCCGAAGTGGAAATTGAAACGTCAATAAACGTATTTTTATCTTTAATTGTGGCTTATTCCCAGTTTAATAGTAATTAATTTACAATGCCACAAGAAAATAGCTTCAGAACAATAGAAATATTGGTGTTATTAATGATAGTTTTTATTATGTGTCAATGTCTATTATTATTTTGTAGGGTTTTTTGAAGGTCATTGTAAAATTTTTCAATTTTTTCTTCTATTTTATCGGTGGTTCGCGCATAAATCTGAATAAGGTTTAATTTTCCATGTGTCGTCATCATTTGTATTATTGTTGATTTTGCAACTTTTTTACTGACATTAATTGCTACTTCATACCGATATTGGCTGTCGGTACTACTAGAGCAGAAAATTCGACTATTCGGTGTACTTACTTCCCCGGAGTCGAGCCATCTTGTGTCACTTTTATTACCAATATGTCGATTGTAAGTCGCATCATTTCTTGTTCTATGTTCCTTAATTTACCAGGCTCATACATGCTTCTAACATTTCATGTCGCTATTTTAAAAGTTGAATTTTGTATTTTTAGTACGCAGGGATTTCGTTGGTTAACAGGTTGACTGCGTTCACAAAATATGTAAACCTCTAAACTGTGCATTACCGGTCCCCCGGGACCGGTGGCTTGGCGCAAACACGGTGCGTTACCGACCGTCGGGGACCGGTAATGACGTATTTTTTTTTATTTCTACAGTTTTACAATATAAATTATAAGAGTTTTAAGATCAATTATTAAAAGTAAAAACATTTAAAAACACCATTGTCATTCGTTTTTTGATCAGGTTTCCTGTTAAGAATATTTTTGAAGTGTCAAGACAGCTACTATTTTTTTACAGATTTAGATTAAAAGAGTAAATGATACAAAACTTCTTAATATTTTATTAGTGTAAATGATATTTGAAAACAAAAAATATGTCCTAAACTAAATAATATGTTATTAGTTATTAAACAAAAAACAATAAAGTTTCAGGAAATTAAACAATTTTTTCTTAATTATTAAACAAAAAACAATACAGTTTCAGAAAAATAAACTATTTTTTATGAATGCTATTAAAGCAAGATAAACACATTCCTGGTTGACCAGGACATTCATTGCAATAACTTGTTACTTTTGTCACCATATTACTTGCCTGTTTGCTTGAATGTGTTTCTCTTAATTTATGATAGCATCCTTGGCATTGTCTTCTCCTTTTCTTTCCAGGTCCTGATGGTTTAACAAAAGTATGGATAACTCTTTTGGGAGTAGTGGTGTTTTCGTATGCAACTGGAGTAACAAGTAACTCTTGTGCCAATCTTTTTCTAAATTCCATTATAGATAACTTTGTGGAACAAGTAATATTGTTATAAACAATCCAGGCATTTACAATAGATGTTCCGAGCAAAAATTCAAAAGCTAGTTTACGGTACCATTTTAAACTTTTTCTTAAAACGGAATGATACGAACTCATCTGATCACTAAAGTCTACTCCTTTTTTTGCTTGATTGTAATCAATAATTGCCTTTGGTTTCATCACAAGCTCACGTTGCCAGTTCCGCTTTCCTGTTGGTTTTAAGGTAGTTGTATGGGTTGGATCAGTACTTAACATCAGAACTGGCCGTTTGTCCATCCATCTTATAATACGTAACGAGTTGTTCTGAGCACCCCAAATTTCTCCTTTTTTCATTTTTTTAGGTATCGTTTTGGGAATACCTCTTCTGTTAGACCTCAGGGTTCCACAATAAATTATTTTTTTTTTGAATAACGATTTGGCTAAAGGTAAACTGGAGTAATAATTATCAGCATACAAGTAGCGGTAGTAACCATCTTTGAATTCAACATTTTGGAGAAGGTCATATACTATCTGCTCACTTTGACAAGTATTTGCATTAGTAGTCGTATTTTTACCACGATAAACGATTATGTTGTTAGTATATCCATCCACTGTACATAATTTATATAATTTAATTCCATACGGGTGTGTTTTATTTGGGAGATATTGCTTTATTTGTAGTCTTCCTTGATAAGGTACTATACTTTCATCGACAACCAAAATCCGTCCTGGTGTTAATGCAGCTTGAAAATTTTTATTCAATACTTTTAAAACTTCACCTAACTTATAGAGCCGATCATCTTTATTACACTGCTCATTATTACAAAAATGAATGCAACGCATCAATAAAAGGAACCTGTCTCGTCTCATGGTATTAGTAATAAACTCATTCCTGAACATGGGATCTTTTGACCAATACAAATTTATTGCGGGACCATCAACTAATCCCATAACTATACATATTGAAAAAAAAACGTTTAAGTTCGGCTACATCGCAGTCAACCCAGGAACGTATACGTGATTTTGATCGATGTATATTTAACAACATTTGCCGAGCAAATCTATTTGTTTCAGTAACAATATTCTGTAAAAGATCATCAGTTACAAATAACTTGTAAGCGTCTATAGGATTTTTTATTTCATTAACGTTAAAATTTAATATAGGCAACTCTTGATATTGTTGCAACTCACCAGCTTCATTGTCACTCTCATCTATATCATGCCACTCGTTTTCATCATCATTTTCAGATTCTGACATTTTTTCACTTTCAATTTCTGTCTCATTATTATCATCAAATAAATCACTCGTACTTACATCACTGCAAGAGTCATCTGAAGAAAGAACATAGTTTTTGTCGATTACAGAATCGTCCGAATCAAAAGGATCGTCCCGTTCATTTTCACTGTCACTGTTTGGCAACTCTGCAAGCACATGATCTCTTGAATCACCAGGACTTTGGCGCGCATTTACAACACTTGGGTTATCTTCGTTATATTTTTTATTTTCAAATGAAGTACTCGGTTCGTTACACTCTACAGTTTTTGTTTTGTTTGTATCAGCTGTTTTAGCTAAAAACAAAATCTTTTTAACGCGAGATGACATTTTTAGACTAGTAAAACACAGACATAAACACACCTGCTATTGAAATACAAACGATACTAAACGTGGATTGACTGCGCAAGCAAGCATATATAAATATGCACCGGTCCCACAGGACCGGTCTCGCACCCGAGTAACAAATTGTAATGTCTGTGCGTTACCGGCCCCCAAAGCCCGGTACATTTTTTTCTTTTAAAAATGTTTGGAATCTTGAAACAAGTATAATGCTGTTTTTAGCATTTAAAACAAACGAATATTAATGAAGATATGCTTTTCGCAATTTTTAAAAGTTTGCAGTTTTCACATACCGCACTTTAATAATAACGAACACCGGTACCACGGGACCGGTAACGCAGTCAACCTGTTAATGACCTGAGGAGCCCTGTCATCATTGTTATTTCTCCCCCTACTGAATCTTGGCATCCGAGAACCATGATTAGTACGATGATGCTTGTCATTAACTGCCATGACGATTTCTAGGGGTACTATAAGAGTCTTTAATGCAGTGGTTCCCCGTTGCCTTCTGCATCCTTATGCCGTTGACCATTCCTTGGTTCGTCCACCTTCGAGATAGATTTCTCTATCTCAGGACAAAAGAGTGCTTTTACATCTACCAGCTCCTCCGCCCGAAACCGTTGGCCAGTATTTGACTTGATTCTATATCAACCCTAAAATCGAGGGTTGCCACTTACGCTGTGCCGAAGTTTAACTTCTCCGCTGTGGCTGCCGTTGTGGACTTTATTCGTAGCCATGGACAATGAACCCTAAACAGGTACTAGTTTCCCGGGTCAGGAAACCCCCGGAATCTGTGGAGGACAGGGATTGATTCATTTTCCTTGATAGGACTATCTTCAAGAATTTAAAGAGTTCCTACCCACTACCCCTTGTTTTTACTGCTCACAAGACTGACTCATTGCAGAACATCCACTGAACTGCTTACAGTAACTTTGCCATAAATGTTTTTCTGTTTAATATGTGTTCCTATTTGTATACATATATTTAAGTTACGTTTTATATTCCTTTTTTAATACTATGTTCATATTTTATGTTATATTTAACTTTTTGTATCTGTTATGTAGTACTAAATAAATACTCTCCTCTACTTCCCACCAGCTTTTTTAAAATCACGTTTGTTCTTATGAATACCTGTGAATGGGTTTAACTTTGCTAAATTTTGGTCAGTAAAATTCGTTTTAGTTCCCTATTGTGTTGTTCTTTAAGTTGAGTCTTTTCCTTATACGGGCTTTACACCAACAATAAATTCATGAAGAAATTCGTGAAGTCGCTTCAAGGTCAAATTTGACCTGTGTAAAGCACAATTTGACATCCAATTTTGCCGTGAATAAATTCATGAATAACTTCGTGAAGAAATTGACGAAATAGAACATGTTCTATTTTTCTCATTTATTGGACGTGAATTCAGTATCACCAACCTGTGTAGATTTGGCGCGAAGTAGGGATAATAATTATTTTGTTTTTGATTATTGAACCAAATTGAACTTTGCATTTTTAAATCGTGTGTCAAGTAATAGTTATGGAAAAGAGGTAAGTTTATTATTCTATAATAAAAGACAGAAAATAATATATGTATTTTTTTTAGGAAAAACATAAAATTTCGAGGCAGAAAACTCTAGTTTTTATTAAAATATTGTTTACTTTTCCCTTTCTTACATGTTTTTTTCAAATATTATTTATTTAATGCTTTGAGAATATATAGTAAATATTTGTTAATAAAAGATTATATAATTTTACCTTTTTCTTCACTCCTATCTTTTACTTGGTCTAGTCATTAGGTAAATGTTTTTATCATCTTGAAAGTTTAAAAATGGATTTATCAACGTTTTCCAAGAGATATGGATGCTATTGATTTCTGAAACAGGAAAGGATGATTTTCTTTGAAATGCCAAGTATTATAAGATTGCAAATAGCCCAGTCTGGTTATACAAAAATCATCGATTTCACGGCAAAATGTTTCGCAGATATTTGAAGCTTTTAAGACATAGGTGGGGGTTACTAGATGACGAATAGATAAAAAGATACTCCTAGTTTTGCGTTGCGTTTTTTTTAAACAACAATTTATGGTCAAAATTTGATTTTTTATCTATAAGTTTTTTCCCTTATAATTTAAATAAACAATATTTATACCATTTTTTTATATCAAGAATATCTTTATTTTCCCGTTTTTTCAATTAAAATTGATTTATAATTTGCGGAGATATTTGTCAGAAAGCAGTTTTTTTGCACTAATTTATAAATTTAATTAATTTTTTTATTAACAAAATAAAATGTTATTAATACATTTTAACATGGAGGAATTACCGTCCTTTAAATTTGTGCGAAATTTCACCCCGATCGGTCAAATAGTTTAAAAGTTATTCAATTTGTTTATCCCTGGGACTAATTATTTAAACCATTGAGCTTGCCCTATGAATGACACTAGACACATTTAACAAATTTCATAGGATTCTTTAAGACTTATACTATTTCAGAAGTTAAATGCATATTGAGTTTTCATCGAAATTATTTACAAAATAAACGTTTGAAAAAGGGGTATGTTTTTTACTTATAAACAATTGTAATAACTTCTTTATTTTTCAAGCTACATACTTGTACGTACAACCATTGTGTAGCTGGTAAAAAAACTCACATTTAACAAAAAAAATTAACCTTCTATGAACAATAGGAACGAAGTTAGCGACAATTTTTTTGTTAATTATATCTCCGTTGTTTATAAACATTAAGAAGTAAAATTTGCACAAATATTGAATGAAAATCTAAACTTAATATTGAATTTTATAGCTATAAAATTCATTCAATTTTTCGAAATTTAAAGCCTTTTGAAATAAAGTTACTTTCGAAAGATCTACATAGGAAAGTGGAGGGGAAACTGTCTTAGCACATCGCTGCAAAATTTCGTCAGTCTCAGTGTGGTGGCTTTAGAAAGCAATATACTTATTTAGCAATAATTTTTGAGTAAATTATTTTGTGTGTGTTTTTGCTTAACAAAAAAGTTTTAACTAAACGTATTTAATTACTTTTTGATTGAAAATTGTAAGTAATATTTAAAACTATTGAATGAATAATTAATTATTTTCAACTTGTATAATTAGTGAAAAATATTATTTATTATAGATTATTTTAAAATAAACAGCAGACTGTGGCAATAACTTATTCCAGCAGTAGTAGTATCATAGTAAGTATTTTCCTTTGTAAGTTTTGTTTTATAAATGGCTAAATTATTGTTATGCAAGTTAAACGTTTGTTTTGAACTATTTTTATTGCTTTTACTTTATTGTTTATAATCATAATTAAATTTCAACTTAATAAAATAAAAAGTCCTTACAGATTTTAGCAATACGGTTATGCTTATTTTAACTTTATATATTTTTAAAATAGTCGTTGTATATAAGCTTGCAATATTGTGATCTTTCATTAATATTAAAAAAATCTTTTTTTGATTTATTTTAGACAAGTGAAACATATTTCCATTCAAAAGGAGCAGATCATTTTTTTACTCTTTCTGTACTCTTTACGAGGAAATTTCTATGGATATATTTCATGGATATTTTCTACGATTCCAGAGCAAGTAAAGAAAATATAATGAAAATTGGTTGTGAGGTGATTGTGGTTCTATACTCTACTGCAGTTGATATAAATTATAAAAAAAACACAACAATACACTTTCTTTAAATAATTTAAGATACTTACAATTTAACAGAAATATCGGTAAATCATCTTTTAAACTAGAAACTCTGCCACCAACTGAAGGTGCAGCCAAACAGCATGTTCTTCGGGTTTACTATCAATTACAAATGTGGTTAGGTAATAAGTTAGATGCTTGTGCCTATGGTTGGAGACAAACTGCCACTGGTTTTGAACCAATTTATACTTTGGATAATTTAATTCCCGAAGAGACATTAAAGCACATTACATGCAAATGCACCACAGGTTGCAAAACTACTAGATGTGGGTGCAGAAAACGTGGTTTAAATTGTACGAACTTGTGTATAAATTGTACTGAGGAAGAAGAAGAGGAGAAAATATGCTGCAACCTCGGTACAGTTACGTTTGATGACGACAGTGATTCTGAAGAAGTATATGTATAGACTTGCTTAATAAGTGAAGACAAACAACGTGCAACAAAAAGGTTCAGAGCTGACAGTGAAGTCGAATAAATGAACCAAATTTTAACTTTTAAACCAATGTATGTAAAGAAAATAAAAAAAAGTAAAGTTCAATAAACATTGCAAAATGTAATAAGGCAAGTGATGAAAAAATCGACTTATTTTATCAAAGCAGTAAGCATCATTGATATAAAATGAAAAAACATATGTTGATTTTCCGGGATTTTCCGAGATTTATGGGGGTGAAAATTATGTCATCATTATTAATACTGCGACAGACTATTCGAGCAAATTAAAAAAAAGTAAGTATTTAGCGTGAATTTCAAATAGACTCAATTTTTCCGAGTTTTCCCATATTTTCCGGCCAGTGAAAACTATGTAGTTATTAATATTTATAAAAAAAGAGATACATTTTATAGCTATAACTTTCAATATAAAGTTTAGATTTTCATTCAAAATTTGTGCAAATTTTACTTCTTAATGTTTATAAACAATGGAGATATGATTTTTTTAAAAATAGTCGCTAACTTCGTTCCTATTGGTCATAGAAGGTTTTTTATTTTTTAATGTGAGCTTTATTACCAGCTATCCAATGGTTGTACGTACAAGTCTGTAGCTTAAAAAATATAGAAGTTATTACAATTGTTTATAAGTAAAAAACATACCCCTTTTTCAAACGTTTATTTTGTAAATAATTTCGATGAAAACTCAATATGCCTTTAACTTCTGAGATAGTCTAAGTCTTAAACAATCTTATGAAATTTGCTAAATGTGTCTAGCATCATGCATAGGGCAAGCTCAATGGTTTAAATAATTAGTCCCAGGGATAAACAAATTGAATAACTTTTAAACTATTTGACCGATCGGGGTGAAATTTCGCACAAATTTAAAGGACGGTAATTCCTCCATGTTAAAATGTATTAATAACATTTTATTTTGTTAATAAAAAAATTAATTAAATTTATAAATTAGTGCAAAAAAACTGCTTTTTTGCAAATATCTCCGCAAATTATAAATCAATTTTAATTGAAAAAACGGAAAAATAAAGATATTCTTGACATAAAAAAATGGTATAAATATTGTTTATTTAAATTGTAAGGGAAAAAACTTATAGATAAAAAATCAAATTTTGACCATAAATTGTTGTTTAAAAAAAACGCAACGTAAAACTAGGAGTATCTTTTATCTATTCGTCATCTAGTAACCCCCACCTATGTCTTAAAAGCTTCAAATATCTGCGAAACATTTTTCCACCTTTTTTTTTAACCAGACTGGGCTAAAAATGAAAAGTATGGAGTTATATAGTACCTAGGCTGTCACATTCCGCTCATGATTCTCAAAAACAGCAATTTTCAAAAAAAAAAACAATTTAGAGATTTTAAATTTTGATAATTTAGTGATACTCCCTGGATATATTTTCTTTTTGAACCAGGTATGGATAATATTGTATTATTGATAGTATTTTTAAATTAACTTTGCGTTGAGTCCACTCATCTATTTTTTTTTAAATCAGGTATGGATAATTCTATATTATTGATTAGATTTTAAATTCACATTCAGACTGTCCACTAAAACAATTCACTAAGACATCCTGAAATTTTGTGCAATGAATTCAAGATATGTAACAGAATGTGTATGGAAGAAGAAAGTTTCCAATTTTAGCCAATGAAAGTGGCTGTATAGTTGAAATGATTCAATTGAAAAATCAAAGTGGAGACAATTTTGAAAATGAATTGCTAAATAAAGACGTTATTGAACTTCGTTAAGTTGAAGGTGTTTGAGACCCTATAAAATATATTTGTGTTATGGGAAAACCTCGGAAGAATCATTAATATACATAGAACTTTTTTTATTTTTTATTAAATTTTTCTTTGTACCTATAATTTAATTTTTAAACCTAATAAATCTATTTCTTTTCAATGCATGTCTTCGCCAATTCCATTTCTCTGACATGTTTCTGTTGTGCTCTTTTTCTACATGAAGCCGTTGGCCTGCTACTAATTTTGTTCTTTCTTATTCATTCTTCTTATTCTCATATTCTTATTACTATTCATAGTTTTCTTCTTAAATTGACTATCTTCCTTTAAAAGTGCAGGATTCCATATCTTACGGATAAAATCTGTACAGTTTTTATTTAGAAAAAAATCAAGTTGTTTGTGTATAACAAATATTAAAACTAGCTTTTATTCCTGTTATTATGATTCTTCATTTATTATTTAAATTATATAATATTTAAAAATTATTGTATTTTTATACACCTATTTAGTTTAGTCCTAACCTACCGTACTATTCAATAAAGCAAATTGTAATATGTTAAAGACAAATCATTAAAATTATAAAGAATCAGCTCACAAACTAGTGGTAAAGTATTACTGGTTATTTCCATGTTTTATTTATTTTAAGTATTCATTTCTTTACAATATCTCTTTGTGATTAGAATTGTACACATCTCAATATTCTAACAATAAACATAGCTATTTATTTATATTAGGTAAATACCTCTTGAGAATATATTATGAATAGTGGTTAAAAGATTATAAAAAGGATTGTAGCTTTCTCTCTTCTTTAATTCTACTTGGTTGAGGCAGGTACAATCATCGCCAGCTAACTTGGCGAGAAAGTACGCACAACGTCACAGAGAAATAAATTATGTTTACGCCCTATGATTCATCCTATTGGTTTACTATTTCTGATAAGTATATTCAGTAGCGTAGCGGTATAGGTCAAATAATTATTACACAATTAAAAAAGTAATATTTTTCGCAAGCTTTAATATATTATTAGAAAGATGAAATTGTAATTTTGTTTTGTTCAATTTAAATAGTAAGCCATTGGTTTATAATATTTATTAGTAGTTTAGTAACTTAGTAAACAAATTATACAATAATGACTGAATTTAATTCACAAATCTACGTTGATATTGTGTTTCAAATTAAATGGAGGATATTGTATAAATAAATGCAACACAGTAATTATTTAATTTTAATATTTTGGTTTTATTATAACACTAAAACAAGTACCCGTGTTGAAAAGTGGTATCTATTTGAAAATAAATTGATTGTTAATAATTTTCTTCATCTTCATCTTCGGAAGAAGAAAACTCTGTACTGGAAGAGTCACTGTCAAGACTTATAATAATTGAAGCTATTTGCGCGGCGTTATTAGCAACTATCTCGCTGTCCATATACTCATCTTCCTTCTTAATGACATGGTAACATCGTTTTCTCCACTCATTTGCATCAATATTAGTGAATTCTTCCTCGGCGAGTTTTTGTACGTCAGCTAGCTTAAATGTAACGTTTTTCTGCCTTATATTATTTTTGACTGTAGCCCATATTAGTTCAATAGGGTTTAGGTCAGGATGGTAAGGAGGTAAACGTAAAGGCCATATAGCCATGCGCACGTAGAATTTCGTCGAATTTGTATTTTACATGATGAGGTTTATGATATTTAATTATTTCATACAGTTCAGGTTTTAAAGCACTAGGTGTAAATGAAATATTTTTCTGCATTAACCATTCTATCATTTAATTTTTGTTTGAGTTTGATGTAGGCGCCCGCTCCAACTGAATGCTGTGATAAGGTGCGTTATCAAAAACTAATACCGAGTTAGCAGGTAAATTAGGTAATAAATGTTCTTGTAACCACTTTCCATAGTTGTCTAAATTCATTTCAGAGTGGTAATCCCCTAATTTTGAACCTGATTTAAAGATTAATAAGCCATTTTGTATGAATCCCATATCCCCACCGGCATGCACTATTAAATATTTGATTTGCCTGAGATATTTTATTCTCAAAGCTCTTATTGCACTTTTTTCTACAAGCACTTTTCGGTTGTTTTCGGTTTTCCTCCAACGAAATTGCATTTTGCGTAGAAGTCGCCTTAAAGATGTTTGTGAAATTGTGATATCCAAATCGTTGTGAATTTTTTGTTTTAATTTTTTTACCGTAACCCGACATTTTTCTGTTTTATAAAAATCGTAAATTATTCTGCGAATGTCGCTTATTTGGTATTCCGGCAAATCTATGATTGATCTACTGACTCGTTTTTTGCCTGGACTGGAAAAATAGACTCTGCCGGTATTTTTCAAAGAACATTTTCCCTCGCTTGTTATTCTTTCGATTGTTCTGATGGAAATGCCTGTAAAAGAATTAGTAACTATAGTGATTTATTTTATCTAGGATGTAGGTATATAAAAATGTCTATATTTACTGCCGGTATTGTTATTATTTAAAAGTCGTCTAATTAAACTTAATTTATTGTAAGTACAAACTTACCTGTTGCTTTAGCTGTCTTTTCTTTCACAGTTTTTAGGATCTCTGCTTCAAGTTTAATATTTTTGAAATAATTAAACACATTAAATATAATCTCCCGAGATTGTCACAAATACACTTAAATATCCGAAATATTAAGAAGTCTGAAAAATAATAGCCGCAACTCACTTAGGTGTTACGCACCTGATAACTGGGAGGAGACTAAAGACCACCACCTAAGCCACTAAGCATTTTTGGGTTTGTGCGCACCGCCAAGTTAGCAGGCGATGACAGTACTTGGTTGAGGCAGTATTGTATTTAAATAAAGGATTTCATCATTCTAAAAGTCACAATGAATTGATTAACATTTATACTAACTACAGTTAATTCTTAGTATGTAATGAATGCTAGATTTTCTTGTTCTTTTATATAAAAAAATCAAATTACCACTTTTTCTGTTTCTTTAGCTATGTTGTCCTTATTAAAGTTATTTGAAATTATCTTCTATGTCTAAAATAAAAAGTTTTCACTAATTATAATGTAATTTCCACTTATTTTTACCTCTTGTTCAAGCTCTTACTCTTTACCAAATTTAGCATAATTTTTTGTACAATCTTAATCACTATTTTCTTTTTAAAACGATATTATTTTCTGATTCTGATTATATTTCCAACAAATCGAAATATATATTTATTCAAATAAACAACAATAAATAACATCCAATAATAAAACCATTGGTACTACTGAAATATTGACATTTGATGTAAAAATTTATTTGAAGTCAAAAAAACTTTTACGTCCAAGAAATTCACGAATTTATTGACACAGAAATTGATGAATAAATTCATGAATTTCTTAGTGAATTTATTGTTGGCCCGTATTATAGTTTATTTTTATGAACGAGAGAGTAATTAGCATAATTTTAACTGGTATCTCCGACCACTCCATGGGCGTGCTCAAGATTAATTGAAAAATTACTTTGAATAATTGTAAAAAATAAATGAATTATTTCAGTGTTATAAAGTGTTATGTGTATGTAAACAAAAGTGACATCTTTTATCACACACTATATTAGAACTGACTGGCCTACATTAAAAAGGGTTTTAAAAAATTCACATTTTTTTTAATTTTTAAAAATTACAAAAGAGAAAAAGAGTTTTTAAAACCGTCTAAGGTATGTTAAATAGATGAATAAAAATATTAATATAAAACTTACAGCTACTTGTTACAAATCCAAATCAGATTCAGAAGATGAACTTTCAGAACCAAGATTTATAATAACTGGCTCGATCATTTTATCAGTAATATTGTCCAGCTTCCACATTTTTTCCTCTTCTTTAATAGTGTGATTTACTGCCTTTTCCCAGTTTTCAGGTTTTACATTATTTACGGCCTCCAAAAACAACTGTTTAACATCATGAATTTTAAAAGTGGTATTTTTTCTTGAAACTTCACTCTTTATCTGTGCCCATACCAGTTCAATCGGGTTTAATTCACAATGATATGGTGGGGATCTAAGTACTGTCATTCCACGATTTTTGGCAATTTCATCAATTTCGTATTTTTTAAATTTTTCTTTATGAAGGGCACACAACGAATAAAGTTCCTTTCTTATAGATCCGGGATGGTACGTAATATTTTTTGAACTCAGCCAATTCTGCAAGTCTTTTTTTAACCACTTGGTTGTGGGCAGTCCTTCTATAAGTCTGGAGTGATAACTTGCATTATCCATTACTATTACACAGTTCTTAGGAAGAAGATCTATCATTTGTTCGAACCATTCTTGAAAGACATCAGCGTTCATGTCTTCATGGTAGTCACCGGTACGAGTTGATTCAAAAGTTAATAAACCACCTTCAACAAAACCGTCTGAACTGCCAATGTGTACTATTATCAGCCTGCGTCCCTTTCCTGATGGTGGGTTTAAACCAGTAGATAAGTTATTTACAAAAGCGTGCCTTTGACTTGTAACAGTTTCATCCTGCCAAAATTTATTTGGTGTATGACCCTCGTTGATCCATGTTTCATCAAGATAAAATATTTTTCTTTTTTGGTTTCTCATTTCCTTTATGGTTCTTAGAAAATGTCTTCTCCATATGACAATATCGCTTCTTTCTAATAAAATAGACTTTCTGGGATTCTTTTTCCAGCGGAAGCCTATTTCTTTTAAAAGTTTCCATAACGTACTTCGACTCATTTCTGGGTAATCCTTATCATCTCGAACTGAGACAAGAACTTTATCCAATGTTGGAAATTCTTGTCTAAAGAAGAATTCATGCACTTTCCGTCGAAGTCCTTCTTTAAAATGATATTCTATTTGAAATTTTGGTTTCCCTGGAGCATTACGTGGCATTTGAAAACTACCACATTTCTCTTCTTTAATAACTCTGTAAATCGTAGATTTCCCAACACCAAGTGTACTGCTAACTAACTCAACGGTCTCATCAACACTTTCACATAAACGTTTGTCTGTAAATGATTTAAAACAATTAAATATTAATGTTTTTTCATTAACTGTTAAAGGACCAATTTTTCGGCGTTTACACGGCACTTCCAAATTTTCCATAACACTAGTATACACAATAAACTGCACCTTGCAACTGAAGTACCTACTTTTAGTGAACTGTTAAGAATTTTGAATACGCCACTTGGACCTTCCTACAAAATGGAAAAACCCACTATCACATTTTCTGTGGAATAAGTTTAGAAGGTAATTATCTAGTCAATTACTGTCGTAGATTCCTGGAATTAAAGAATTAAATGTTTGATTGTTGAAACCCTTACTTCGTGGAATGCACTCATTTCAGATAAAATAAAACGTTTTATTTTATCTAAAGAATTAAACTTTATTTTGCAAATAGGTAGGTACTTATTAAACTTTTATTGGTTATATATAACCAATAAAATAAACATCTTACATTTCTTGCAAATTCATTAGTACCTGTTAACCTCCATCACTCCGACACTGGCAACCTTATTTAGGGATTAGTAACCCTCACAACTATTGTATTCTATTCTGCTCCAACCTTTATACCTGGTGGTCATACTCAATTTAAAATTGTTTTCCTATATACTTCTGTAAACTTGTTGACAAATATCTGTTTTTCATTGAGTCACCCGTATCAACAGTTTAGGGATTTGCATACATAATTTATTGTTTTATTACTCTCTCATACATAAAAATACACTATAGTCAAAAGTATATTTTGTTTATAGAAAGTTATGGTCACTATTTCAAGCTGGACATCTGCACATATTTACATGCTGGAAGTCTACCCTCGTTTTTATGCAATAGAGTAACTAGCCAATGTTAGAGTTTTGTTTTCTCGTATGTATTTATTTTACCGCGTGCGCTTCTACCGAATGGTTAGTGAATATATTAATTTATAAAATAAAAATTGTTTATTTCCCATTCGCATGTTTAGTTTAAACAAAATGTTTGGTTACAAATACAGGAATATAAAACGGAAGTGGAAAATACATGCAGCCGATCTAAATGTGGAACATGCCAACGACCATCGAGAAATATGGTTGAGTTAACAGCTGATTCAATACCGAGCTTTTGACACGGCTTTGTGTTTGCTAAATGTGTGTAGAATAGCGCTTGAAACTCAGCCCTGTTTCGATCACGACTTTGCCATTTGTATGTAAATTATATATTGATACTGGTTTATCTTACATTTCAATTTGACGATATCGAAAAATTTTAGTAGTGCTATTTATCAGATTTATTAGCAATTACTTATCAATATCTATTAAAGCTTGTTTTTATATCACATTGTTTGCACTTTTTTTTTAATTAGTAATGTCAAATAAATCGTATAAAATTTTTTGCTAGTGGAGCCAGGACTGTCAAAAAACTTATAGTAAAAGACCTTTCATCACGGTTGATGATTAACGATCCGTAAGATCATTAGTCAATTTACGCCGTTGATGCATTTACGCAAAACTGAATTTGAACATGAACTACACACATATATGATTGATAGATTGTCCAACAAATGTGATTAGGAAAGGGTCGCCTATATTGGATTAGCTCCTAAATTGGATCTTTGTAGATTTGAGCTAACCGACAACAAGGGGTGCTATCCGTTAATATCAACTATAGTATATTTGAAGAATAAGCTGGAGTAAATTCTCAGAATACTAATCTTCGCACCTCGAAATACATAGGCGTGCACATCTTCTAACTAAAACGCAATCTTAAAAGAAAAGTTTGCGTTAAATTTATTGGGATATTTAGAACAAAGTAATTAATCCAATCCAATACCGGTTTAAAATAAAAAGATACACATAAAAAGAATAAAAATTCTATTATTTGTGAAACATACAGTTAATATAAAATAATAAAATACAATAAATTATACTGAAACGTAAAATACATACACAAAAACTGTAAGTTTTTATATATTCCTATTAATAAATAATAATATTCTTAATACTAATAATATTGGAGAAAAGAATGAAAATTAAATTAGCAATAAAAAATAAATAAAAAATAAACAATGAAGTTGTCGGCAAATGTAAAATAAACTTCTGAGCTACAGTTTAAAGTTAAGCTTCCTCATATTCTGTTTCAGACGAAGTGTTATCCGATCCGGGATGAATTATTATAGGTTCTATACAGCTATCTATTATATGATCAAGCTCCCACATATTTTTCTCAATATCCATAACGTAATTAATACATTTTTGTCAATGTTTAGTCGTTACTTCGGATATTGATTTATGAAAAAGAATAGTAACATCTGACAATTTAAAAGTTGTATTATTTCGAGCTACGTTACTTTTAACTTCGGCCCATACTAATTCAATCGGATTTAGCTCGCAATGATACGGCGGTAGGCGAAGTATTTCAATTCCTCGTTTTTTGGCTATTTCCTCAATGACATATTTTTTATAATTTTGTTTATTTATTTTAGCAAGCTCTAATAATTCTGCTTTTGTCATTGTATCGTCAAAGATTAAATTCTTAGAAGTTACCCACATTGCAATTTCATCTTTCCTCCATTGAGTAGTTGGTAAACGTTCAACTAATCTAGAGTGGTAACTTGCATTGTCCATCACAATAACTGAATTTTTAGGTATGAATTCAATCATCTGTTCGAAATATTCTTCAAACACGTCTCCGTTCATCTCTTCGTGATAATCACAGGTCTTTTTTGATTCAAACAAAAGTAAACTCTCATTAAGAAAACCATTCATACTACCTATATGGGTAACAATTAATCGTCGACCTTTACCTATTGGTTCCTTGAAACCAGGTGAATATCCTTCCAGAAATGCTTGTCGACATGTTTTTATAGTTTTGTCTTTCCAAACTCTTCCTACAATATGCCCTTCATTAACCCACGTTTCATCTAAATAATAAATGTTTTTATTTTCGGTCCTCATTTTTTTTATTTTTCCAAGGTAGTCTAGTCTCAAACACACAATTTCTTCGGAATCGATAAGCATTGACTGTCTGCCCACTTTTTCATACTTAAAGTTTAACTCATGCAAAGTTTGTCTCTACTTATTGTGGGTAAATCGGAATCGTCGGTAATAGCTTGTAAAACTTTATATAAAGTTGGTATTTGTTTGTTAAAAAAAATGAGTGGACCATTCTACGAATTGCATTTTTGAAAAATTCATCCAAATTCACTTTCGACAATTTTGGTCTTCCTGGTCTCGGTATGGGTGGCGTTATACCAGCTGATTTTTCCTCTTTTAAAATGTTATATACAGTTGATTTTGAATATCCCACTACTTTAGACGAAATTTCAACTATACTATCAACATTATTGGAAGGATTGTCTTGCTTAAAATAATTGTAGACGTTAAGGATAACATCTTTTCGTTAAGTGATAAATGATTCAACTTTAATTTTTTAACTAGTGTATAATCACACGTTAATTCCATATTCTATATAATCACTATTCACTCTTGCAAAAAACAACTGTGTCAGATCTCTTCACTCGCTTATAATCGACTAAACAAAAATTTTCTGATATTAATGAATGACTATTTAAAGACCATTAACCATTTTATTAATCATTGGTTTTCCAAACAAAATCGAAATTTATACTATTAAGATAGCGTTCACATTTATCAGAAACCATATTTCGCTAATCGACTTTTTCTATCTAAACTATCAAAAGACAATTAACTAAATACCTATGTATTTTAAGAGTTTCTTTATTTCTGGTTATTTAATGGGTCATTATCATAACGACAAACATAACTATAAATAACGTTACTAAAATAAACAGATTTATATAAATATAATATGCTTTGAAAACGGTTTAAATATCTAACAAACCGAAACAAATAATGTAATACCCTTAAAGTACGTCTATGATCAGCAGAAAAAACCCTAGCCTACACAGTTCTAACAATAGCAGGTATTTAAATTTTACGATAGTCCATGTGACATGGAAAAATTTCTATCTAAATAGTCAAACCCAACGTAAAATAAGCTAAAATATTGAAGTTGTACGAAAATCACACGTACTAAAATATGATTAACAATTTAGTTTTTTTTTCTGAGAATTTACTCCAGCTTATTCTTCAAATATACTATAGAAACTAAATCCCGAAACCTGTTAGAGTTTCAATACTTGTGCAGCTGTAAGCAACAGTTGAGAAAATATTAATGATTTTGTGATTATTTAACTTCCGGTACAAAGATACTAACTACTTCTTACAATTTAAGTAAGTAATCACTTTCTTTCTCCCCTTCCTTTTACCCTATCAGGGTGTCGGATTTGGGCTAGCTATTTTAATTTCCATTTACCCACCTCTTCCATTCTTTTCTGTTTCTTGCCATTATTTTCAATTCCTCAAGTGATTTTTATTTAAGTTTTCTCGCCTCTACTACTTGCTGTATCCATTTTTTTCTTGGTCTGCCTCTTTTTCTTTTTCCGATGTTTTTTGCTTCATAAACTTTTCTTGTTATTCTATTGGATTGCATCCTCATCAGATGCCCATACCAGTTCATTTGTCTCTTTGCTATTTTGTTCATTATCCCATTTTGTCTTTCCAACTATCCTTCTTAGATGTCTCATCTTCATTGCGTTTATCCTGCTCTTATGTTTTTCCAGAATTGTCTAGTTTTCAAAAAAAAAATTTTTGGTTAAAATCCTTTATAAAAGGTATATAAAAATGCCCCAAACGGGCTATCACAAACACATTGCAAAACGTTTTCGGATTAAACAATCCATCATCAGTGCAAACGGTTGTACATGCTAGTAGCCACCAAAATATATGGGTAAAAACCCTTTAAATGTTTAAAATTTGAAGTTGTTTTACATTATTAGTATTTATAATTTGTGATGGTTAAGTTACCGTTGGATAGGTAACATGGCGGCGTATGACTCTACATGAGTAAAATGGTCCTGAGACGAAGTGTCTACGAGGACCTGTTGTTATCAACAGGTCCTCGTAGACACTTCGTCTCAGGACCATTTTACTCATGTAGAGTCATACGCCGCCATGTTACCTATCCAACGGTAACTTAACCATCACAAATTATAAATACTAATAATGTAAAACAACTTCAAATTTTAAACATTTAAAGGGTTTTTACCCATATATTTTGGTGGCTACTAGCATGTACAACCGTTTGCACTGATGATGGATTGTTTAATCCGAAAACGTTTTGCAATGTGTTTGTGATAGCCCGTTTGGGGCATTTTTATATACCTTTTATAAAGGATTTTAAACAAAATTTTTTTGTGATATATGGTATACAGCCAGCTACAGGAACTTAGTTTCCTCGTGGAAGTCCAGTTTTCACTTGCTTAGAGCACAGTCGGTATCACTATTGTGTTATATATTTTTATTCTTGTTTCTCGTGTAGGTCTTCTTTTTCCCATTATTGGGGCTACTGTTTTCCTCGTTTATCTCCACTTTTAGTTTTCTATTTGTTCTACCCATATTACATTAGTTTCTGCATTTTATTCTCGGAATCTGCTATTAGTACTATGTCGTCTGCATACATTAAGGACTCTATTCTAACCGATTGTAATCTGTGATAACATATTATTGTCTGTAGTTGATTCCGTCTGTTATTTGTGCCATTCCTTTTACCTCTTTGTAGGTACTTTCTATAATTTTTATCAATGCATTAGGTACATTTATTTTTCTCAATCATTTCCCTATAATATGTCTTTCTATCGTGTCAAATGCTGCTCTTAGGTCCATGAATGCTTATACTAGTTTTTCCCCGTATCTATGCTTCTTTCTATTAGGTTTCTAATGGTATTGTACCTTGTCATTTGTATGTCTTCCCGGTCTAAATGCCGTTTGTTCTTCTCCCAATACCATTTCTACTTCTTGTCTCAGTCTCTTCTATATTATTTTCGTATATATTTTAAAGCATACCGATGACAGACATATTGCTCTATAGTTGTCGCAGTTTACATGTTCTCCTTTTTTGTATATTGGCACGATGATATTCTTCTGCCAGTCTTTAGGGATTGTTTGTTTTTCCCACGCCTCTTTATATATTTTCCATAGCCAGTTTATTCCTTCTTCTCCCATGTATTTTACCATTTCCGGTTCAATTTCATCATCTCCACCTGCCTTGCCTATTTTTATATTTGATAATCCTTCTATTACTTCTTCTCTACTTATTTGCTCTAGCTCTGTGTTTTCTTCGCCTTCATTGTTTATATTTTCTTCCTTTATCACTTCGGTATCAAATTTTTTCTCATAATATTCTTTCCATATCCTAGCTACTTGTTCTGGGCTTATTTGTATTTGGTTTGAAGTATCTCTTACTGCGTTTATTTTCTTTCGTCTTCATTGCCTTATGTGTCGTATTGTCGTCCAAAAGTTTCTATTATTTGTTATATATTCTTCCTGAAGTTCTTCTCCAAATTCTTTCCATGCTTTTGCTTTTGCTTGTGTGACTGTCTTTTTTACCAATCGTCTCTGCCTATAGTATTTTTCTTTATCTTCTTCTAATCCTGTTTCGATGTATTATTTCCATGCTATTTTCTTCTTTTTTATTTCTCTCTTCACTTCTTTATTTCACCATCTTGTCCTTTTCAACTGTTTATTATATTTTTTGATTCCACACACTTCAGTTGCTGTTGTCTTTAATACTTCACTGTAAGTATTGCATCTTTCTTCCATTGTCCATGTTTCTTTTTGGCACTCCTATTTGTCTCAGTATAAAAGCAGCAATAATTAAAAGAGCAAATGAAAACTTAAAACCAAAGAATAGAAAACATAAAGATTGGATGACTGAAGAAATACTACTATTAATGAATGAAAGAAAATCATTCAAAACAAAAAATCCAATTAAATATAATGAAACTGATCGATTAATATAAAAGAGAATAAAAGAAGCTAAGGAAAGAATGTTACATGAGCAGTGCCAAGAACTAGAAGAAATTGAGAAAAAATATGACTTTTTTAACATGCATAAAAGAATTAGAGAATTAACAGGAATGAGAAAAACACTTCAAACTAGGCAACTAAGAGATGAAAGGGGTGCACTTATAACAGATATAAATAAAAAAATGCAGAGATGGACACAATATATAGCACAACTATTTGAAGACAAAGAAAGAACAGAAGCACCAAAAGAATTTAAGGATGATACTGGGCCTGACATTATACGAGAAGAAATTGAATATGCAATGAAACAAGATAAAGATGGTAAATCTCCCGGGCCTGATGAAGTTCCTATCGAATTACTTAAAATTGTGAATACTGAATCTATTGATCTTCTTTTGGATCTATTCAATACCATATATAGAACAGGTATAATACCTAAAGAATGGCTCCAATCAACATTCATACTGCTTCCCAAAAAAGCCAATGCAAAGGAGTGCAATGAACATCGCACCATAGCCTTAATGAGTCATGTCTTGAAATTGTTTTTAAAAGTAATTCACAATAGAATACATAAGAAATTAGATGAAGGCATAAGTAATACACAAATGGGATTTAGGAAAGGTCTGGGAACACGAGATGCACTGTTTGCAGTAAGTGTTCTTTCGCAGAGATGCTTAGATATTAATCAGGAAGTATATGCCTGTTTCATTGATTTTGAGAAGGCATTTGACAGAGTGCAGCATAATCGACTTAAAGAAATTTTATTAAATAAAAACATAGACAGTAGAGACATTAGAATCATCTGTAACCTCTATTGGAATCAAACAGCAAAAGTGAAAGTTGAAAACGAACTGACCAAGGATATCCAGATTCGCCGTGGGGTCCGCCAAGGGTGTATTTTATCACCCTTGTTATTCAATTTATACAGTGAAGCCATCTCAGAATTAGCGCTTGCCGAGATCAGTGAGGGCCTTATAATAAACGGTGAGCCACTTAATAACATAAGATATGCTGACGACACCGTCCTTTTGGCAGGAACACTAGAAGAACTGCAACACCTTGCTGAACAACTAAATATATATTGCAACGATTATGGACTAAAAATCAATTTGAAGAAAACCAAGTTCATGGTATTTACAAAAGCACAAAACATCAAAGTTAAGCTAGTACTAGATAATACAGAAATTGAACAAATATCTTCGTACAAATACCTTGGAGCATGGATCACAGAAGATACTGATCAGACAAAAGAAATAAGATGCCGCATTGAAATTGCGCGGTCAACTTTTAATAGAATGAGAAAACTTTTTTGTAATCGCGATATCAATATATCGCTCCGGATAAGAATGCTTCGATGTTATATTTTCTCTACCCTTTTGTATGGAGTTGAAGCTTGGACACTTAAAAAATCCAACATTAAAAACCTAGAAGCATTCGAAATGTGGTGTTACCGACGCATTTTGAAAATATCATGGATGGATCGCAAAACAAACGAACAAGTTCTCGAACAACTAGGAAAACAATGCGAAGTTTTAAATTCCATAAAGATCAGGAAATTGGTATACTTGGGGCACATCATGAGAGGTGAAAAGTACGAACTACTAAGGAATATAATGCAGGGTAAAATCAAAGGTAGAAGAAGCGTAGGAAGACGTAAAATCTCGTGGCTACGCAATCTCCGTGAGTGGTTTGGATGCAGTTCAATTGAACTATTCAGGCGAGTAACCAATAAAATTATAATTGCCAGAATGATTTCCAATCTCCGATAGGAGTGGAACTTGAAGAAGAAGATTTGTCTCAGTCTTTTGTTAGTTTCCTTCGTGTAAAATACTCGCACACTTTCTATCTTTAGTTTGTTTACATTTACTTTCTTATACTCTTTTCTTTCCACTTCCTCCATTTTTCCCTCCTCCAGTTTTGCAGTGACCATCCTGTGTTGTGTAGACAGTTCCGGTTCCTTTTCCGTTGAGAGGTTGTTTATATTTTGTTCTAGGTTTCTCGTATAGACTATATAGTCGATTAAGCTTTTCGCATTTCTCTCTTCAGCCACAAATATATATTTGTCGTTAATGGTTTGTTCACTGAATTCCTATTATCAGGTCATTGGTTTGGCAGAATTCCAGCATTTTAATTCCATTTTTATTTAATGTGTCTTCCCCATATTGTCCAATGCTTCCTAATCCCCTGTTAATGTCCTTACCTACTCTTGAATTCCAATAGCCTAAGATTATTATTTTTTCTCTTGTCTCTCTTAATTTGTCTAATGCGTTTTGGAGTTCGTTGTAGGATTCTATCATTATCTCTTCTTTATTTCCTTCTGTTGGTCAGTTATTCTTGATTCTATTCTTTTGTTTACTATTATACTGACTCCTTCTTTTGCTCTGTGACCCTGTGGTACTCCGGAATAATATAGACTATATTTCTCATTGATATTGATGTGTCCTTTCCCTATCTTTTTTGTCTCGCTTATTCCCATTATTTGTACTTTCATTTTTTCCATTTCTTCCATAGCTTCCATTTCCTTGCCCGTCAGAGATGCCATATTCCATGTTGCTATTCCTATATGATTTGTCTTGTTATGATGTATTTCCTTATTACTATATTCTTCTTCTCCATTATTGGTGTTATCGTTGATTTCATGCTTATGGTTTTTGTATTAACATTATATCCGTTATTTATTTTATTACCGTTTTTATTTTTAATACTAATATTTAATATTTCCCAAAAAAACTGCCAAATTTTTTTTAAACTATATTCAATCATTTTAGATATGTCTAAAACTTAAGAAAATATCACGACTGTAAGAAGGCTCCGAGGAGAATCTCATTTAAAATATATTATATTAGTATATGATCACGATTTAAAGCTACTTTAAAGCTAAATTATTAGATATATGTTGGTATAGTAGTTATTAGTATACATTAGATAAAACGATATAATGTAGGTTACGCTTGTTCTTAATACAGTAGTAGCTAACAAATACGATATCTACTCTGATGTCCTTAAATCCTCGCACTTATTGTTTGCTATCTCTTGTGTTATCCGTAATCATGTGAAACATAAATCTTATACCGCCCCGTATAAATCTAAGAGAGGAAACTTTTCTGAAAGATTTATTTTCCACGAAAGTTAACTCATTGTTAGTCAGGTAATATATATCAAATTATATCGTCTATAATTTGCTGGACGTTCTAATAAGCAGTTTACACGTATTGGTTTCTTTTCTTGGTGTTTTATTGCATTCTTTGATAGCGTGCTTTTCTATAAATTTAACAGGCTACCGAAGTTTTGTGTATGCCCATATATACACAATCAAACGTGTATGGAATCAACTGTGATTTCTTATTATTTCATGTAAATTTAAAAAACTAACATTACGATGTCAAAAAATATTTATTTTAAAGCAATTTAATCAGTATTGCGTACAAATTAAAGAAAGTAATAAATTCTTGAAACACTAAATTAAAACTGCTTGTTCTTTTTTATTATTCCTTTATTTATTACTTTACTTATTACTACCTTTATTATTTACTTTTTAAATAATCAATTAGATTGTATCATCATCATCATAAAGGCATCTACACTCCTGGCGGAGTGATTGTAAGCTCTCTTTGGGCTCTTCAAATCCATCAAAGTCAGTCAAAAAAGAGACAGAGTTTTGTAAATCTCTCAGTTACATCCAGATTATCATTATCACTCAAACGTAGATTCATTCCGCTTTATTGATTTCAACTTATTCCGGCTCATACGTCTCATATGTCTCATTTTTTTTTCAAAAACTGGTATATCCAATGGAGACAAAAATTTGTTCATCTTCTTTGCCACTTTGCCACTTCATGCCGTTGCTTTTAAGACTTCTTGACGTTGTATTGCTAAATCTTGATCAATTCATATAGGTTGGGTGAAATATACACAGCGTCAATTTACTCTAGAAAGGAAGAAAATTTGATGAGTAATACTGAGATATAAAAAAATATGTTCAGACGTGCACAAACCTACAAGAATAAAGATATACTTACCATTTTCATCGCTCAACTCACGTACCAACCTCCTCTAAGGCCAGCTTTAGCTGCCTTTGCGTAAAAAAATTCGGCATTTTTTATAAGACAGAAGCTGTTTATGTACTTTCCATTATTTTCGGACTGCTTAAGACTTTTGCTGACATTTTATACTTATTCAGCTGTTGATACGAATGTGTAACATTATAATTTATGAATAATTAAAAAAAAGAGGGTCATATAGGTCAAGCATTTCGTTTTTCTCGTGGTCTGCTTAATCCTAGATGGATCAGGCAGGCCACGATGTCTCTATGCCTTGATAAATGTAACGATGTTTTCTCCTTTCAAAGGTTCTCTTACTTTCTAGTTAATTTTTCTAAATTCATCATTACTAAGTTTAGTGGACTTGCTATTCTCCGAATGATTTTTCTCTCTAGAATCCTCAATCTTTCTTTATCTTTCAGTGTCAGGCACATTATTATTTCAGTATCATATGTGATAAATGATCTAATTATATCTCTCTAAATTTTCAGTTTAGGATTCTGAGTAAGCTTCGTATCTTTGACGAAGTTGTTATATTACAGGTAAATTCTGTTTCCTACAAGAATTCTTTCAAGAGAAATTATAAGATTTCTTACCTAGCGAAACTTAATTCAAATCTTTATCACTGTGCTTTCTATAACTTGCAACGCAAACAGATTGATGAATTGATCGGCAAGGGGATCTAAATGATGCATTCTACAAGCTGTTCATCATGGTCAAAATTCGTAGTGAATTCAAGTTTTAGAAAGCATAGTGATAAAAATTTGAATTTGATTTCGCCAGGTAGAAATCGTATAATATCTCTTTTTATTTTTTTTTAAGATAGTTACTATTGTTCTGAAGCTATTTTCTTGTGGCATTGTAAATTAATTACTATTTATAACTGGGAATAAGCCACAATTAAAGATAAAAATACGTTTATTGACGTTTCAATTTCCAATTCGGAAATCGTTCTCAAAATACAAACAGTAAATTAAACAAATTTTGTTTTTTGTTACATAGTGAAAAAATTCTTCTAATAATTTAATTTTATCTGACTCATTTATATTGACAATTCAGACATACATTATGCATTTTAAAGTAGACGACTTTAAAATGATATTGTCAATATTGTTGAGTTGCGCTCCTGGGACGACTTTACTTATAAGATAGTTCATTCGATTACATGAAATCAACTTTAACTTGAGAATATCCGTCAGAAAAAATCATACCATGTAATTCAATAAAGGGTTCAATGGAATAATTCAAATATAGTCCTAAAAGAAAAGGATGGCAAAAAAAGAAAAATCAAAGAAGCGGCTCTCATTATGCTAAATGAGGCCAATTGTGTCGCAAATTCCTCGGCAGAATGTAGTAGGATCTGGTTACCAATATTGAAAGAGGAAGTTATTAATAAGAAAATACCAGTATTAGTAAGTCAGTAACATATAGAGGATACATCATTTATGTTTTTTAAATAACGTAACATATAAAATCAGAATTTTGATGTTTGTTGAAGGTAAACTAAATTCACGAACAAATACTTACAATGTCGGGATAGTATTATGAGGTTTTTTTTCCTGGTTTTTCCCTCATAATTTACTATGGAATCACTAACAGGAGAATTTTACTGTCATCATGTCATGTGTTTGTCTTTTTAAAGACGAATTACATGCTATGATTTTTTCTGACGGATATTCTCAAGTTAAAGTTGATTTCATGTAATCGAATGAACTATCTTATAAGTAAAGTCGTCCCAGGAGCGCAACTCAACAATATTGGCAATATCATTTTAAAGTCGTCTACTTTAAAATGCATAATGTATGTCTGAATTGTCAATATAAATGAGTCAGATAAAATTAAATTATTAGAAGAATTTTTCACTATGTAACAAAAAACAAAATTTGTTTAATTTACTGTTTGTATTTTGAGAACGATTTCCGAATTGGAAATTGAAACGTCAATAAACGTATTTTTATCTTTAATTGTGGCTTATTCCCAGTTATAAATAGTAATTAAGATAGTTACTGTTATAAGGTCATAAACCTTTTTTTGGTTTTAAAACCCATATTTAATAGCACTTTTTACTTCTTTTTTTGATACTGGTTTAATTTCCTCACCTGGTTGTTGGATTATTGTTAGACTTTAGTAAAAAGCTTCATCTCCTTCATGCACTAAGGCCCGGCGCAAATTGAGCACAGCCCACGCACAGCAAAACGTGGTTTTAGATGGAGCAACGCATATTAAACCCAAACCACGACCAGACTTGATTGGCGTGGATAGAGTTGTGCTAGCAACACAGTTTCGTGGGTCGTGGGTCTCTACCTAACCTTAGTTATGATGTCATTTTCTGTACTGAACGAAGAGTTCCCAAACGTAAAAAAATAAAATCGGTAGAATTCTTTTTAAAAATCGGTAGATTGTGGAGTAAAATCGGTAGATCTTTCAAAATATTATATTTTGTTTAAATTTCATAATGTTTTGCAATTCGTTTATTTAAGAAAAAATAAAATATGTTTTAAAAACGTGTAAAAAAACTGACTGAAATTTAAATCTTTAAATGAGTCTGTGACTAGGAATCGAATACTTATCCGAGAACCGAAACCTCGAGTATAAAACCCTTTTACAAGGAAATATTATACAACAAACAGACTACCGAGTTTTTACGTGAGGTGCACTCGGAAGCTTATATTAATTATGCGTTGTTCCGGTTTTTAGTTTCCTAACTTGACAAATTCCCAGAACCAAGCGGTCGGGATCACAATGGATTTGGATTCATTTATTATTGTTTTATTAGCTTTTATGAGATCATGTACTTTGTAAAGTACCGCTTAGGTATCATTTAAGAACAAATACTGCGAACACTGCGAAGAATACAAATATTTGACATGGGCGTGGGCTGTGTTCAATATGCGTTATTATTGAAAAACGTGTACTTGGACTAGGTTGGACCATACGTGGGCTGCGCGTGGGATGTGCATGGGCTGTGGTCAACTTGAGGCGGGCCTAACAGAGGGTAAAGGTTAAAAAAGTTCTTTAAGGTTAATGAATTAATTAAAAACCTAAACAATTTTCTTCAGTGTAAGAAAGAGTGTAAAAAAGGTAATTATAGAATTTATGAAAAAATGTTTAAGCAATTTCTGTCCAAAAATTTCGCCAGGGCCCCTTCAGATTTGTTTAAAGCAGACATTTTTCCTACATGGACTAATTATTAGTTAATTCAACTGATATTAAAAAAATCCCAAAATATTTAAATCAATTAACTTTTATAATTATGTCTAGTAAATTTTGTTTAGTGCTTACGTTTTTATGAAAGTACTAAAACATATTATTTGTTTTATAACGAAAGGTTTCCAGATTTATATGCAAAAAACACTACTGTAGCTCTTTGTACATTGTAATGTAAATGCTAATAACCCTAAGTGGTGGAAGCGTACTCTAAATAAAAAAAGTAAGCACAGATTCGTTTAAATGGTACACACATTCGAATATTTTAATAATATGAAGTAGCGTTCGAGTAGGCTTTATTTGAAATTTTATGGAATTAACAAAGTGAAGTAGGCAATAAATTTTATTATAGGATAGAAGAGATTGAGCCGAGTTTAACGAAGTCTACAATTTAGTAATTAAGTCCCATTTCATTTGTAGCAATCAATTCTAGGTTCTAATTGTATTTAAACGCTTACTGGCATCCTCTTTAATCACAGGAAATGTTAGTTTAGCGTTGTACTTTGAATTCTTGGTGATTGATTTTCTAAAGTAAAAATGTAGGTGAGTAACAATAGACCCATTAACTTTTTGATTCATTTCAATAATGGACCCAGATTCATGTTAATACAAGCAACAAAATTGTTTATATCCTTTATTATAAGAATTAAAATTTAAAAACTGAGATGACGTCTATAATAAACATTATTTATTTTAATATTTATAAAAGGTTAAATGTTTGGTATTGCTTTACTATGCGAAAACTCTCTACGAAATGTCCTTAGTTCTTTTAACAGAATGTCCCAATAAATTCTATTCCCACGTCCACGTTTGCAATCTCTGGGATATGCATGGCATAAAACGGGTGTACGTTATATAGCTAAAGGGTGTGGTGCAAACATGAGTTTTCGGCGCCACAAAATTGTAACAAATCGAACAAGGTATGGTTACACTAACAGAAGAGTTTCTTGTCCTCTAGTTTACTTTCATAAGAGTCAATTATACAGCCGAATTTACATAGGTACTAAATAACGAAAGTGAGCCATGCTTTAGTAAGTTACGCTCCCTGTAAACTATTAATCTCGTGAAATACGAAGAGTCAATTCTTTTCATGAATCGAAATAATTTCGATTATGTGAGAAGATCGAACTTGTTTGATGTTTGAAGAATGAGGCTAAGACTTTAATGACGCAGACACCAATAAGTCTGTAATATTGTAGCCTATATAAATTCCTTATAACCGTCGAATACTCAAAGTATAAAATTTATCTGGTACGCCCATGGGCTGTTTGGAATTTTGCTGTGTCTCTGTTTACATTCCACATCGAAGAAAAATTCCAGTTACAACTGCGAAGTTAAATATGATTAAATATATTTTGAATTCTTAAAAAGAATTCTGGTTCGTCCGTTGCGAAGACTGGAAGAGGAGAAGAGTGATGGTGATCGCCAACGTCAGATAATTCTGATATGGCACGCGAAGAAGAAGAAGAAGGGATAAAAAAAATGTGGGAGTATTCGCCTACAAAAAAAAAAAAAAAAAAAAAAAAACAAAATCATGTATCCTGCAGTGATTTCCGAACCATCAGCTTAATGAGTCATATTTTAAAATTATTTCTAAAAATCATACATCAAAGGATATATAGACTGTGCGAAGAAAAAATCAGCCGTACACAGTTTGGTTTTCGGAATGCAGTGGGTACGAGAGAGGCTCTCTTTAGTATACAAGTGCTATTCCAACGATGTAGAGACGTGAACTGCGACATTTATGCGTGCTTCATTGACTACCATAAAGCGTTCGATACAGTAAAGCACGACAAGCTGATGGAGATACTAACCAATATTGGAATAAACACTTGTGATTTAAGAATTGTCAGCAATCTGTACTGGAATCAAACATCATCTATCCGGACAGAGGCAGGAGAATCCGACGACATCAAAATCAAACGTGGCGTCCGTCAGGGATGTATACTATCACCACTGCTGTTTAATATATACTCTGAGGAAATCTTTCAAGAAGCAGTGGGTGATGTTGAAGCCGGAATTCGAATCAACGGAGAATTAATCAATAACATTAGATACGCGGACGACACGGTAGTATTTGCTGACAGCTCTGAAGCCCTCCAGGAGTTAATGAACAGAATCACAGAGGTCAGTCAGAGATACGGACTTTCACTAAACACCAAGAAAACAAAATGCATGATGATCTCTAAGAAGGAACAGCAATTTGAACAAATCAGTGTAAACGGTCAACAAATAGAAAGAGTAAAAACATACACCTACCTTGGTACGAACGTCAATGAAAATTGGGACCATTCCATAGAAATCAAATGTAGAATAGAGAAAGCAAGATCTGCATTTCAAAAAATGGCCAAGTTATTCAAATGTCATGATTTATCAATGCCCATAAAAATCAGGTTACTACGATGTTATATCTTTCCTATACTGTTGTACGGAGTTGAGTCATGGACTCTCACAGACGCCACCTGCAAGAAAATTGAGGCTTTTGAAATGTGGCTTTATCGTCGCATCCTGAAGATATCGTACACCGACCACGTTACTAATGAGGGTGTTCTGTTGAGAATGAAAAAAGAAAAAGAGCTGTTAACCACAATAAAAACAGCTAAAATCGAATACCTCGGTCACATCATGAGGAACAGCGAAAGATATGGACTGCTGCAACTAATCTTGCAGGGAAAAGTAGAAGGAAAACGGGGACCAGGAAGGCGAAGGATTTCCTGGCTGAAAAATCTACGAACGTGGTTCAATACAACAACCACAAATCTTTTTAGAGCAGCAGTGTGTAAAGTGCAGATTGCTATGATGGTCGCCAACATCCGAAACGGATAGGCACTACAAGAAGAAGAAGATTTTGCCTAAGCGAAAGCGAAGAGTGCCAAGCGAAAATGGTACTTTACTGACAAGTCCGGTGTGGTTTTATTTTCTATAACTTTGCTACTTTCCCCTGACCGAAAATATGATTTCAGTTAAGACACACATCTTACCTTTTCTTAGAAAGTAAGCTGGGATATTCGACAATAGGAACTAACTTCTTTGTTAAGAGGAAGGGTTTCTATTTAAGTAACGTCAGATAATAAGAGCAAAGACAACTACTATAAGCTATTTCGTTGTTGCGAACAGGTATGACATCGAAAGTAAAAATAACGTCATAGGTAGCATGAAAGTAATCTTCTAAGAGGAATAATTAAGGAAATTCTAAACATGGTTCAAGATTTTAAAATAATTTTTTACCAAATAGTTTTAACACCTTATAATCCAATATCTTATTATACTTACAGTCTAATAATTGTTTAAGTAACTCTCAATATGGATTCAGAAGTACTCGTTCTACTACGAACGCGTTATATAATGTGACCGAGATAATTGAGGGGCTAGAATGTGGTAACCGCATATCAAGTTCTCTTTGCGACTTGTCGAAGACTTTCGATTGCGTTTGACACGACATTTTGCTCCACATATTAAATTAATATGGGATCAGGAGGTTTTACTCTTAAGCCTATAACTTCTTACCTGTGTGGCAAACACTAGTCAGTAGTGCCTAAAGGTTATCTCTCCGGTATTCGAATTGTACAACATGGAGTCCCACAAGATTCGGTCTTAGGACATCTTTTGTTTATTATTTATGTGAACGATTTGCCTAAATTCATATCTCCGTATAAATTTGTACAATTCGCAGATTATACGACATTCATTACATCAGGGAAAAATGTGATGATTTAAAATGTATTAAGCGAAAGTTACTAACTTCTAAATCTAGCACATAGTTTTCTGCAAAAAAAACTGAAAGTTAACTCCAAAATTTTCTGCATTTTCTGATAAAATTCAAAAATTTCTGCAAGTAATTTATAGAATAATTTAGATAATAAAGAAACTGTTAAACTATTGGGAATAAATATAGATGATTGATTGCAACTGGTCGGTTCATACCTCACCACTAAAGAAAAAGCTATCAAGTTCAATATTTGTTATTCGCCAACTAGCAAGGGTTGTTAACTTGAAAATATTAAAAACGATGGATTTTTTTATTTCATCCTCACCTAAGATATATATTAATCATATCTGTCAGTTCAACAAATGCACTTCAAATTTTTACAATGCTAAAGAAAGTTATCAGGTTTTAGAGTTTTGAGTTTTAGCAGGGGTTAGTTATCTAAAATATCGCCGGCCTTTCTTTATCAAATACAAAATTATGTCGCTACCTACTCTGTTGATATTTCAAGTTTTAACTGAAATTCACAGAAAACGGGCTCATTTAGTAAAGCAGTCTGATGTTCATGTTCACAAAACGAACAAATCGCTGTAGATTGCGCCTCTCACATATATAATATATATGTGTTACAATATATATTTTACTAAAACATATTAAACTACTAATTCAAATTATGCTTCAGAAATTGTTATCAAAATAAAAATTTTGCTTTAAAAATTTAATTTTTTGAGAATGACTTGATTGACAAACAACAATATATATTTTCCAATAAAATTTCAGTTTATGCCCTATAAATGTAGTAGATAATTTAGAAATTTAGGCCTTATTCATCATAATTATTACATACTAGTTTCTATATCAACGAAATTTTGTATGTACCATCAAATAATAAATCATTAAAAAAATCAACACATACATTTCATGTCTGACATTAAAAATCTTTAACTGATTTTAACTGGAACGACAAAATGAATAATTTTTTCTTTTTCAGAATTATTTCCACTTTATTGGAAAATTAGGGAAAGCATGAAATAGCGCTAACCCTTCCCTTTACCGCATTTTTCGAATTACTTTGTACGAAAATTAAAAGGCAGCTTTTACAGATCACTTTGAATTAATTGCTTTTGAAACATCATTTAGCTTTGACCATTTTTCAGATGACGGTTAAACCACTTTGTGAAAGCAAGTATTAACACAGATAAAGTCCATTCACTAGCAATATAATTATAGACACATATTCCATCTTGTGGATTTATAATTAACATTTCTGAGTTTATTCATGTAGACGTGAATATTCTGCCACAAAACAATGTTCTTGTCTGGTCATTGATATCAATATAACAGTGTAACCGATAGTTTCTTTACAAGAACATATTATTTGAAAAATAAAGAGTAAATATCATATGTCATATTAATTGTAATCTCCTTTATATACACTTTAGAAATATGATTGGTTATGTATTTCTGAAATCCACAGAATCATTGAAAAATGATTTATGCTGTTTAAAAAGATCTTCCTCTTAACGACACTGTCATCGACAAAGTAGATCAAATTCAAACGTCATCATCTTTCTCTTCTGTTTATCGTAAAAATTAATTGATGGTCGTGGGTTTATTGGTGTTATTTAATAATTTAAAAAAATACATAATCAGCAAAAATCTTATTTAAAACATGCGAACGGTTTTTGCAATCACAATCAATGCAGTGTTTATGCTTGTTTAGCATTGGCTGTTAAATAATTTGTGTTCGATTGTTTCGTCTGTTGTATAACCATCGTCTTTTTAGAGTGTAATAGTTATATATAAGTACCTATTTTTATAGTAGTATAGTAAAGCGGTACTTTAAAGCAAAATGAGTAATTTGGAAGAAAATAAAATACAGTCGAAAGGTAGAGTGTTATCTCCAGAAGAACGGCGTTTAGTTCTAAAAGTCGAAAGTTATTTCAATTTGAAAAAAATAATATGGGTCCATTGACATCTGTTATGGCATTTCAGAAACCCACATGCGATGCTTGCGGTATCTCAAAGAGGACATTCCGAAGAATTAATAACATGAGTGAGGATGAAAAATCTTGGGTAGATGGCGCTAAACGAGTAAGAGTGTGTGTTTAAGTCTAGCTCCGAGAAAACCTAAATTATTTACGGTAAATTGCATTCATCTTAATAGTTTTTCAGTGCTAATTAGTGTAGTGTTACGTATAGTTACTACAAGTTTAAAGAAAATGCCATCAACAAGAAATACTCCTGAAATAATCAATAAAAGTGTTGTAGCACGTGTTGAGAAACTTGAAGAAGCTTTACAACAAGGTATGCAGGATCTAAGATCTCAAGTAACCAATAATATCTCAGGTACCCAAATAGATTCTATAAATAATTTTGAGAAAAATATGTTAGAATTAATTAATTCCGTCAAAGAAGAATTAAATAAAGTGCAAAAACTTGTAATTCAAAACCAAAATAGCATTGAATATTTAAAACAAGACAAACGTCTTAAATGCCTTATTATCAATGGTGTCGATGAGAAAGAGAAAGAAGACCTACCGGATGTTATTACAAATATAATCAACAATAAACTTAATATTCCTATCTTGCCAACCAATTTCGTTGATTGCTATCGACTAGGTAAAAAACGAAGTTCTGATAAGAGGCCAAGACCGGTAGCCGTTGTGTTTGTAAACAGATGGTTGAAAACAAAAGTGTTTAATCAGAAGAAAAATCTTAAAGGATGCAGTGTCGTGATCAGTGAAATGCTTTCTCCTGATTGTCAGGAATTATTAAAAAAAGTGAGGACATCTGTGGGTGCTAAGAACTGCTGGACATATCAAGGTAAAATATATGTATCGCAAAATGGGTCAAAGAAGCTTATATTATCTGAAAACGACCTTGCTTTATTATAATTTAAATTTATTTTTATATATGTTGGTTTGCAATTAGAGTTAATATTATTATTAGTTATAATGGTGTATCTCGGGGATAGATTTTGGCATATAAGTACTTACTTTATTTTCATTTTTCCTTGAACATTTTATTTTTGTTTCTTTTAATTATTGCTTTAATTATTTGAACTTGGGCGAATTAAATTTATTTACTGTTAGATTATTTTCTTTACGCTTAAATTAAAATTTAACTGTACATCTTGAGTTATTTAGTAAAAAATCCTTAGTTTATAACGTGTTTTGAATTAAAGAGTAATATCTATTTATTTTTTTTTACACTTTTAATACATCACCATGTAAATTACTGTTTAAGTAAATTATGATCATCTACAAATTTTGCTTAAATTGTTAACATAATCGTTTATACCAATTTAGTAAGGATCTAATCCAAGCATAACATGAGTAGTTTAAAGTGTGCTCATATAAACTCTAGATCGCTAGTTGCGCATTTTATTGATGTAAGAGAACTAATTTTAAAAAATGATTTAGATATTTTGGGTATAAGTGAAACATGGTTAAAGGAATCAATATGCAGTAAGAACATTAATATACCTGGCTATAACTTTGAGCGAGTCGACAGGAATAAAAATGACATAGGTGGAGGTGTAGGTATTTACATAAAATGTAATATAAATTATGTGCTCATTGAGTCATCAAATGAAATTGAACAGATATGGTTAAAACTCTCTCTTCGATGTGAAACATTAGCTATTGGTGTTTTATATAACCCTTATGGAGCATTTTATAAAACTTTCTTTGGAGTTTTGGAAACAACTTTATCATCAGTACTGCCAAGTGTAGATCATTTACTCTGTTTGGGTGACTTTAATGTTGATCTGTTAAATACCAATAATTATTCCACACAGCTCATTACAGATGTATTAGATGGTCTTGGACTAAAGCAGATGGTTAATCAAGCAACTAGAATCACCCAGTTTACATCGACTCTCCTTGATTATGTAATCACATCTACTGAGGATAAAATTTTGTCTATTGAAGTAAAACATATACCAGAAATAAGCGATCATGAAATGGTTGTTTTAAAATTTGGCTGTGATGTCAAAACTAATACAAATAAATTTATTACTACTCGGAATTTCAAAAATTTAAAATACAGTCAATTTAAATCTGATCTGGAATCTATACCATGGAGAATAATATATGAATTGCCAGATATAGACAGTAAAGTCGATTTTCTGTCTAGTAATATCACTACTTTACTTGACATACATGTTCCATATCAGACTTTTAGAATCTCAAAGAAATATGCTCCTTGGTTAACTAATACCATCAGACAATTAATGTTAGATAGGGATAAAGCACTTACTGCTTACAAGTTTACCAAAAATATAAATCAATGGAATGACTACAAAGTATTGCGTAACTTGGTAACAGCCATGACTATAAGGGAGAAAATATCATTTTTGGGAGGAACCTCATAGAAAATATTTTTAGAGAATTATGCCAATCGAATTATCTTAGGAAATGACAATGTAATTTTTAGCAAAAAGATTAAAAGCCTAGGGGTTTGGTTCGACGAAGATTTAAGGTTTACATATCATGTAAGTATTTGTTTACAAAGAGCTTACGCAGTTTTAAAATTACTGTATCAAAGCCGTAATTTATTAAGTAGGGCCACAAAGTCATTGTTATGTAATGCTCTGGTATTATCAAAATTAAATTATTGTGACGTGCTTTATAATGCGTGTCTCACTGAATTCGATTCATGGAGAATACAGAAATTGCAAAATTCTTGTTTGCGTTTGATATTTGGCATCAGGAAATTTCAAAGAATAAGTCATGTTTTCAACGTAGTCAAGTGGCTAAATATGAAAAATCGTCGGAAACTTCATGCATTATGTTTTTACCATAAAATCATTCAAGAGAGAGTTCCACCATATCTGTACAATCGAATAACTTATAGGACAGACATTCATAATCTTAATCTTAGACATAAGAATACCCTCACTTTACCTAAACATACAACATGCTTTTTTAAACGTTCATTTTCGTATTCAATTGCTTGCAATATTAACAGTTTGTCCTACAATATTAAAAATCTGTCTAGTGTCAAATTCAAGAGATTAATTTATGAACAGTTGTTAGCTAAACAGTAATTTAAAAATTTAAGAATTTAAAAATTTAAGAAATAAAAAAAGGAAATAGTTTAAAATTTATAATTTATAAATTTAATATGTTATATTTTTATGTTTAATTGTAAAATACAATAATTTCATTATTTAGATATAGTCTATCTATCCTATCTTCGGGGGGTTAGGTGGAAGAGCAGTTGTATGCCGCTGTTACACAGTGGTATACAAACTGAATCTCGCCCTACTGTTATATTATATTTCATTGTAAAGAAAAATTTAATTTACTTGTTAATAAAGACATTTATTATTATTATTATTATTAATAAATAAAGTTAACAAAAGAAATCGTCGACATCCAAAAACTTCAGATTTGCAGCAGTCAATAAAACTTGAAATTAAAAATAATATATAATATGTATAAAGCCAAAGAACATGTAATAATTAGTGCTGTGTTACAAAAAATAAAAAACAAGGAACTGTGTGATATTAGTTTAACAAGTTTGTGGAGAGTGCTGAAACATTTAGGTTTTCGATATAAAAAGACAAATAATAAACAAGTACATTGTGTAAACTCTCTAATGTTGCATGTTTTTTAAAAATACATGAACAATAAAACTCTGATAGTCCGAGGCAAGTTGTATTTTTAGATGAAACTTGGATTTTCGCTAAAGGAAATATGTCAAAATCATCCTGGCAAGATGGCACCACGAATGTTATTCTTCTAGTCGTTCCGGTAATGGTAAACGCTACATTATACTTCATGCTGGAAATGATGAGGGTTTTATTCCTGACTGCTAGTTTAATTTTTTCGTCCACAAAGAATACAGTGATTACCATGGAAATATGGATGCAAATATTTTTGAAGAATGGTTTGAAGAAAATTTGTTACAAAAATTGAGCACCATCCATAATAGTGTTGGATAATGCATCCTACCACTCAAGAGTGGAAGAGAGATTTCCTTCAAGCAGCTGGACAAAAAAAGAAATAAAGTTGTGGTTGACAGAAAAGAAAATTATCACAGTGACATATTTTTAAAAGTCGATTTACTTTCAAGGTGTGGAGAGCACAAATTCAAAAGAAATTTGTTACTGACCAAATGGCTCTTAAATATGGCCATGAAGTTCTTCGATTTCCGCCCTACCATTGCCACTATAATGCAATTGAGTTAGTTTGGGTATAGCCAAAAATTTTTATGATAAACATGCATCCAAAACAACAGATGACGCTAGCGTTCTTAGTTTATGGAAAGAATCGCTAGAACAAATAAAGGCAGAACAATGGCAAAATTGTATTAGACATACGGAAGACATAATCGTTCAGTCTTTTCAAACCGAGCGAGTTATAGATGAGGTCCGGCCTCTAATTATTCGGATAGACAATTCAGATAGTGACGACTCTGATAGTGAAATATCAGACAGTGAATAGGACAAATCGTTTGCTAAAAAGAAGTAACAAAAAAGTGTTTCGGGAATTCAATTCGGACTTTGTGGTGTGTTTTAGTTAAACGATAAAGTACCTTCGGTCTAATTACTGGACTGCATACTCTCAATAGCTTTGGTATTAATTACTGGACTACACGTGTTTAAACCTTTTGTTTTGCTGAAAACTCGGAAGTGATTTAGTGCCAATTTGTTTCAAGGTTATATTTAATACAGTGTCTGCAGAAAGTAAAGTCTTGGATGTATTTTATTCAAATTTGGACATACCAGCAACTTGGCAAGTATTTTCCAATTTTACTGCATGCAAAACCATTCGTATAATTTTCACTCTAGCAAAATAAGACCTTGATGAACATTTGATGTCGACAAATAATTTCGAGTATTCGAAATATTCCGTCCCACTTCTTTTAACACGCCCTGTATATACATATTATATTCATTTTATTTGCCTTTGATACAGTAAAATCCAATATTATTACTGAACATAAAATACAGGAAATTAAATATTTTTACTTTTCAAGCGATCGGAATTAAATATTAACGCCCCACTGTTTGAGGCCCACTGATCATATCTTAATTGCATATCGGTCGTCATATGGTAAAAGGCGATTACCAATGTTTTATTTTAATTGTGCATATCAAGTGCATTACTTTGCACACGAAGATAAGCTAAATGATAGTAATTATTCGTAACTATAAATCCTTTAGTGTAAAAATTTTGTAGAAATTTCGTTTAAAACAAAAATTACCTAAACTCTAAATACCGGCACCGTATATTTATATTTTTGTAAAATATGGCAGCGAACTGAGTAAGCAGTAAGGCATAATAGAGGTAGAAAACCGTATAATTAGAATTAACGCATTAAAATTAATGAGTTCATTGTTAAGCAGGAATATTAAAAACACAAAAATTGTATTCCCATGTCGCTGGCTATAGGGCTAAATACGACAACACAGCAGAATCCCTCGCTGCGAAAATACTTTCATGAAATTGGTAGCGAGGAATATAGTAAAATTATGTAGGTTACATACAGTTTTTAGAGATTAAATTACATCCAATTACTTTATGTAGAACAAGTAGTGTAAATTCAGAACCAATTTTTTTAGAAATTTTTATACAATACATTTTTTTGATGTAACTATTTAATATTGTGTATTAACTCGGCGTCAACCAAGTGAAAAATGTGTGTATAATAAACCCAAGTGGGTATTATTGACCCTATTTAAAATTGATTCGAAAAACTCAACAAACATTTCGGAGACGAATTTATTTTTTTAAATATCTTATTTTATTATCTGAGTTTTCATAAATAACAGCAGTTTTTACCACTGGATTAAATTTGACGGCTTATTAGGTAAAATTTACAAAATAATAAAATTCCTACCAACACTTTACTTACTTTTTCGAGTCTGGATCCGACTACATTTTTGCTGCCCAATATCGGGCTACGTCTACAGCCTTTGTATTTGCGAGCCATACATCATCGAGGGTGTACTGTGATGGGCAAAGTCTGCATACTCTCAGGTGCTCCACGTTCTGTATTTCCCCACATTCAGGTTCATTCCATTAGGTCGTTCTGGATGTAGGGGGAACACTTCGGGTGGTTCGACGCTGACATTTCTCATAAACCTTTTCCTTGATTTAAGTCGGCTGATTCCTGGCGGTTCGTCAAACCCGTATAATTGGTGCCGTTCATCGAAAGTTTGCCTGAACTTCTCCACATATTGTGAGGCACATCTACGGTCGTCTGGTGATGCGAATCCAGCTACCCGGTACAGTAGGTGTAGAGGGGTAGGCTTCATACAACCGGTAATGATTCTACATGTTTCATTTAACGCCGTGGTGACTTGTTGGGCGTGTCTAGATCTACCCCAGACGGGACAAGCATATTCCCCTGTTGAGAAACATAAGGCCTCAGCTGTTGACTTCAAGACCTGGGGGTTTGCACCCCACTTGCTCCCTACAAGTTTCCGGAGAAGGTGGTTTCTCGTAGAGACCTTTTGTCTTGTGCTCTGACAGTGGAATTTATACGTTAGTGACCGGTCTAGTATCACTCCAAGATATTTGGGCCTATCAGTATGTTTCAAGCGTTGTCCCTCCCAAGAAACATTCAGTTTTACATGCGCCAGTTGGTTGTTGAGATGGAATGCACATACTTGGGTTTTAGTAGGGTTTGGCTTTAATGAGTTTTGTTTGTAGTAAGTTGACATCATGTTTAAAGCATCTTCCATTGTCGACTCTACTTGTGTGAGTGTTTTCCCCTTTACGGCTATACCAAGGTCGTCAGCGTAAACAAAACTCTCAGTCTGAGGGTGCATTGGTTGGTCGTTGGTGTAGATGTTAAATAAGGACGGCGCCAGAACGCTTCCTTAAAGTAGGCCATTTTTTTGGGTAATCCATCTACTTTTCTTTCCATACTGACTAACTAACTAATAACTAATAATCCTCCTCAAAATCACAGAGTATTTATATCATTTCAATGTTCAAGAATATTCTTGAAAGAAAATATTTTCGAATTGTTCTATTTCATAGATATTTGAATGTTCGCGAATATTCTACTACACAAATAAGGTTAACTTCCTTCTATTGACCTCTTATTTCAATGTACTAGAGAATTCTTAACTTTTCTATTGAGACTTTTATGGAAATTTATGCTTTCCAGATCAGAATGTAAACTTATATGTAAATTAAACAACTTAAATTAATAAATAACACTATTTTAAATCCATAATTATCATTTTAAATGTCTACTTTCTGTTCAAATTCACTCTTATTTACAAAAATCATAATAACACAAACTCACTTAAGTGTATATTTGGTTGCCTATTTATATGAGCGCACTCAAATATATTTATTATTAAAATAACCAAATACATTGCAAAATCAAAACTATTTAATTTAACTCAAGCCTTCTCATAAGGCAACACTTCAAAGAAATCATAAGCAGGAACAAATTCCAAACAATTTTGTATACAGATGCCTCCAAAAGCGAAGCAGGCGTTGGATGTGCCGCTACCACACATGATGAAGTAATAAAATCATCTTTTTTACCGAGTATATGCAGCGTATATACTGGAGAACTTTATGCGATACTAGAGGCTTTTAAAAAACTAAAAACAGATCATAAAAACCAAGCAATATGCACAGACTCCCTGTCGTCACTACAATCGATTAAAACCTATACTCTCAGCATCCCTTAGTGCAAGAAATCCATAGGATACACAGTGCTCTCGCTTTTCAAGGTGTAGATGTCACGATCATCTGGCTACCATCCCATGTCGGCATCCCTGGTAATGAACAAGCAGACCAATCAGCCAAGCAAGCTTCTTGTGTAAACAGTAAATCCTCAAAAGCTCAACATATTCAAATCTGTAATGACTTAAAGCAAATTTTTAAGCAACAACAGTATCATACCTGGCAAACCTACTGGAACACAATCAAGAGTGCATTACATGAGATCCGGCAAACTGTTGAAAAATTTGAACTTCCAAAAATGTCTAGAAACGAAAAAGCTGTCATCCGAAGGTTAAGAATAGGACATACCCGATTTACACATGAGTATTTAATGAAATCCGAGCCGAAGCCCAATTGCCAAATCTGCTCAAGTGTATTAACTGTGAAACATATCCTAATCGAGTGTCCCCGTACGCAAAACACAGAGTGCAACATAAACTTAAGCCAAATATCAAAGACATTTTAAACTCGCCCGATCAAGTCTTTAACCTAATTGGTTTCTTGAAAGACATTCAGTTGTTTAACAGAATATGACCCCTTGTTTTTCTTGTACTTTACCTTAACTTATATATAACTTAGTGATAAAACTATTGTATTATTTAATCATAGGTTCTAAGCTTATAGAGTAACTGTAGCAATTAGTAATATGTGCATATTGTAATTATTGTATATTGTATATTATAACATCTTTTCCATGTTTGCGTGGTTTTCATATTGTACTTTTTAGATGAACTGATGATGATTTCAGAATACGAAAGCGAAACGTCTTCAAAATAGATAAAGTAGCCTATCAACTTTGTCTTTTATTTCTCCACCTTAAGACCGATATAATTTTCCTACGTCAATTATATATTTTATTTCCTACGTCAATTTGAGACTAACTGACCTTTTTCACAGCTATTTTTTTACAACAATTAAAAACCTAATTAGCGTCATTTGAAAGACAAAGCGTCTCAAACCTTGTATAAAAGTTTTTTGTACAAGGTTTGAAAAAGATTGAATTTTACTGGAGTCGTCAGCGAAGCTTTAAATATGAAGCTTAAATTAGGACGCTGCGGAGTAAGTGAAAGGGAAACTTCAAAGTCGACGAAATCTAAAAATTAAACAGTAATTTTAAACTTTAATCATAAACTATATCTCTGGAACTTGTTCATAGACTTTACATTTCGTTTTTTATTTAGTTTAATAATTATTTTTTTTAATCGATGTTCTTATTGGTAAGTATAGGAATATATCATTTACACTTAAATTACCAACTAATTGATTAAGACATTGATTTTCAATGAATACTGTAAGATCATACGTATCTCAAGAGTATCTGCCAATGGCAGATCTTTTCTTCTACAGGGTGAGTCATGAGGAACTTTACATACTTCTACCATATGTAGAGTCCCTCAGGGAGCATATCATGTGGCCACTGAAAAATGTCAACTCCTCTTCTTTATTAATTAACCGGGAGATTTGTGTAATTGACCATTTATTTCATTTTACAGTAGTGTTTATACGGCTCATTTGATTTTTTTAATTTTTGCCTGATACAGTACACTACTATCAAGAATTCGACTGGTATTAGCTAAACTAAAAAATTCCAGGACTGTCTTTGGAAAAATTAATTTAGGGATTCGTATTAAATATTACACCCTGTATATATATTTTTTTAAAATGCAATAAGTGATTTTCAAACTACATAAATAAGCAATAAAAACGACATATGCGACAATGTTGTCGCACTTTTATTAAATTTTTAGTGAACGATCAAATCTTACCAAAAATAGAACAACCATAATGAAGTATCAAATTATAAGGTAATTAATTTAAACAAATGTTATAAATTTCAAAATTTTATTTGAAATGATAAACTGAGTCACTGCACAACAAAAAACAGTAACTACTAACAATAACGAAGAACAATTAAAAAAAAAACTAAAAATATGTACATAGTTATGATAACCCATAAATTAGAACTGGAAAAGATACAATAATGGTAATCACAATAAAAATAATTCAAAATAGATTTTCGAAATGGAACCCTGCAGCCTGTACACATTTTTGTTGCCGAATTGTTAATTGACGTATTGAATTACGGATACTCTGGGGATCGTTTCTAATAGTATTACAACATTATTGAGATGTTGTCTCACTGCCAGTAAAAAGTGTGGGGGTGCCCCATCATGCTGAAAATACATCCCTCGGATAGCAACGTTCGCGTTGGCAAGCAAATTCGGGAAAATATTTTGTAGAAAGTTCAAATAGACCTGCCCTGTTAAAGGACCATTAAAAAAGTGAGGACTACTAATTGGTTATTTATGACACCAATCCACACGTTAACCGAAAACCTTAACTGAGAACGACGTTCTCGAATAGCATGGGGATTTTCTTCTGCCCACACATGTGAATTTCGTGAATTATTTATCCCGTCTCTGGTAAATTGGGCTTCATCTGTAAATAGTGTCCTGTATAGCGTTGGTCGATTATTGTTAATCCATCTACAAAATTCCCACCTATCGATCTCATCTCCAGCATGTAGTCGCTGAACCATTTGAATGTGATATGGGTATAGATTTTTTTTTGTAAGACTCTACTTACTTTTGATTGAGTAACATTGAGTTCTCGACTTACTTGTCTAGTGCTTATTGTAGGGTTCATAGTAACGGCGTCCATAATGTCATCTTCCTGCGCTTCATCTACATGTCGCTCTGTTATTCCACTAGGAAAAGTGCCATTTTCTCGCAAATAATTAAAAACTGACCCAAATGTTGGATGACTGGGAGTTCGACGATTAGGAAATCTCCTGCGATATTCTCTACTAGCAGCCCTACCATTCCCATTACAGAATCCATAAACAAATATTATGTCTGCATATTCTGTGGTCGAAAACTGATGTGGCATTTTGAACGAAAGTAACAAAAGCTCTACCAAAACTAACACAATGTACTTAACGTAGATATGACAGAAGAAATATGTAATCTTGTACACATAACAATTGAAAATGACAATAATGACAATGGGTATAAAATATCAAGAAACGTCAAACGGTCAACGCCAACCTTCAATTTAAACTTTTTTAGATTTATTTTTATTTAGTACAGTTGATGCAATGTATTATTATTTGACATAAAAATTTTAATCATTTACAATCAACAAAAACTAACACATACAAGAGGTTTGACTTTTAAATCAATTTAATTTATTATTTATCGAAAATAATGCCCCAATACGATCTATGATTAAAAATTTAAAATTGAAAAACAATTGATTCTATCGTAGAGATAATACAAAGTGACAGTAAAGATGTTAATTTTCTACGTATTAGATTATATTGTAGGAACTCATTTTAATTAAAATGTTTGAAATTTATAACATTTGTTTAAATTAATACCTTATAATTTGATACTTCATTATGGTTGTTCTATTTTTGGTAAGATTTGATCGTTCACTAAAATTTAATAAAAGTGCGACAACATTGTCGCATATGTCGTTTTAAATTTTTAAAAAAATCAAATGAGCCGTATAAATACTACAGTAAAATGAAATAAATGGTCAATTACACAAATCACCCTGTTCATTAATAAAGAAGAGGAGTTGACATTTTTTAGTGGCCACATGATATGCTCCCTGAGGGACTCTACATATGGTAGAAATATGTAAAGTTCCTCATGACTCACCCTGTAGAAGCGGATACCTGAGTACCACCTCATGTAAATTTAGGTTAGTGCCTACGCTTTTGACTGACATTTCAGTCAGTAGGTCAGGTCGTTTGCAGTGAGGCTAAGTGCTTGCGGGGTTAGTTCGACCCCAGAGTGATTTTCACTTTACAATTGTCTGTTTTTATATTTTTATGTCAACAGATTTATAAGTAAATTTAATGATCTATTATTATTTATGTATTAAAAAGTATATAAATATATTTTGGAACAAAAGATACATCATGGTAGATTAATTTTTTTCTACGATGGTAGAGACTCCTGGAAATAAAAACTTCTAACTTTAAATGAGCTAAAAGAGTAATTGAATAAATATATTTAGGGCAAAGATAATGAGACTTAAGTTTTTATCTTTTATGATGAAATAAACAATCTTTTATACACAGACTTTTATAAACAGTCACCGAACTGTTTCCACAGGGCAGTAGCATGGTGAGTGGAGAGACGTTGAGGTTAAGTTACATTATTTATTAGTAGCTAAGTAAATCTGCTGTCAGTGTTTTGGAAATTTGGATTGTTAAATTAAGTCTAACAGAATTTTGTCATCATCTGAGTAGTTTTAAGACATTCTTCTAACTCAATGAAATTTATTTTAGTTTAGGTTTTTTAGGTAGATTTAAAGCCACTTTCAGTCGAAAAGTAGTAATTCTATATTTGATTAGAGCCTTTATCAGTAGACACATCTCCTTCTTTTTTATTGCCTTATACGGTCTGGATGTTGACGATCATCAAGGCTATCATGGTTTTGTTGACTGCTCTGCGAAACAGCTCCGCGGAGGTCATCCCAAACCATTGTCGGAGGTTTTTTAACCACGAGATACGACGGCGTCCAGGTCCTCTCCTGCCAAATACTTTACCCTGCATAACGAGTTGAAGAATTCGATATTTTTCTTCGTTCCGCATCACGTGCCCGAGGTACTCAAGCTTACGTTGTTTCACTAAATTAAGCACTTCTTTTTCTTTTCTCATGCGCTGTAGGACCTCAACGTTGGTGACATGGTCCACATACGATATTTTTAGTATCCTTCTGTAGATCCACATCTCGAAGGCTTCAATCCGCTTTTCTGTGGCTTGCGTCAGTGTCCAGGCTTCAACTCCATATAGTAACACTGGAAGAATGTAGCACCTCACTATCCGCATCTTAGTTCCCAAACTGAGATCACTGCAGCACAGCAAGGATCTCAACTTGATAAATGTAGACCGTGCCATTTCAATTCTGGATCTAATCTCTTGAGCGTAGTCTCATTGTGAGTTGAGGTTAGTTCCGAGGTAAGTGAATCTTTGACTCTCTGGATCTCTTCGCTCCCTGCCATTAATGCCCGGGATCTAAATTTGCACGGCTGACAACCATGCATTTAGTTTTCTTAATATTAAGGTCTAGTCCGTATGTTACGCTCACAGTTCTCACTGGGTCTAGTAAGACTTGTAGATCATTTAGGCTGGTTGCTAGTAACACAGTGTCATCTGCGTAGTGGATATTATTCATGTATTTACCGTTCACTCGGATTCCCATCTCTAGGTTTGTGAGGGCTTCAGTAAAAATTTCCTCAGAGTGTATATTGAAAAGAGTCGGCGAGAGACACAGCCTTGCCTTATTCCTCGTATGATCTTCACTCTGTCGATTAGCTGGTCTTCGACCTTGACTTGAGCACGCTGCGCTGGTTTCAGTATAATTTCGTGGTGATCCGAATGTCCTTCTCATCTCCAATCCTACTCTTTGTAGAGCGGCGAAGATCTTCTGGTGCTGACAACGGTCAAATGTCTTGGCGTAGTCAATAAAACAAATATAGACATTACAACTGACATCGCGGCATCTCTGAAGTAGGACTTGTAAGGTTAAAAGTGCTTCATGTGTACCCATGGAATTGCGGAATCCAAATTGCATTTCACCGACACTTTATTCATATTTCTTGTAAATTCTGGCATTTATGATCTTAAAAAAATCTTAAGTGCATGACTCATAATGTTGACAATAGCCATTCCTCTAGGATATTACCTGTGCTCACTTCACTCATCACCTTAATAAGTTCAATGGGTATTTTGTCCGGACCTGTGGCCTTACCATTCTTAGACTGTTTTAAAACTGCTTTCACCTCGCTTTCCAATATTGACGGCCCTGCCATGCAATTTATTTCTGGTTACCTCGATAGTCCCAGAAAAGTTCTTCGATGTACACTTTCCAGGTCACCAACTTCTCCTTAACTGTCGTCGCCAGGTACCCATCTTTGTTTATGAGGAAGTGTGTGTTTCTCATCTTGTATTGACCATTGGCTTCTTAAATATTTCGGTGGATATTTATATGATCGTGTTTCACTTGGAGCTCTTCGATTAGTTTACATTTTTTTCCTTTGGTACATAATCTACAGAATGTCATCAGTTATCCATTTTTTATTGTTTACACTTGTTTTCTTTAGACATATGACCTGAAATAATCCTGTTTTGTGTAGTATGGGACCAACGTTGATTTCCAATTTAATTTGGTCAATGCACAGTACTTCCCAAAATGTGTCCGCACTAATAAGTAAGTCAATATTTGCAGGTTAGTAGAAATTCTTAAAATTCTTGTCTGTAGGTATAATGTCTTCTTCTTCCTTTTATATGTAGGCTTTGAATGACTGTTTATTCTTCAATATTAGCCTCCAAAATTGTTTAAATTATCGCACCAACTTTTTCTTGGTCTGTCAATATTTCTTCATCCATTTGGTGACTTATCTAGTGCAATTCGTACTATCCTATCCTCTGCTATCCTACTAATGTGTTCGTTCCATTCCTGTTTCCGATTTGTCACCTATACATTTATGTCTTCTATATTGCATTATTAGTAATGGAGGAGTTTGAACTTGTTTTCCATTTACTGTGACTATATCTCGATGATGATTCATGAACTCATATTATATAACTGAATTCAAAATATTACACACCGACATCTACATCCCCCTTTACACCCTAGGACGACAAATTCAGAATCTTCGGGTAATACTTCTGTGGCTTTTCTTCCGTATATTCGAAGTGTCACTGATAGGATTGGCAAAATTCTTCGCAAAGAAGGTATCACGACTACTTTTCGACCACCCAAGAAAATCTCACAATATCTACCCTCTCCTAAGGACCCATTACCGCCCCTATCTTCCTGTGGTGTCTATTCTATTCCTTGTTCATGTGGACATGTGTATATTGGCGAAACTGGTCGTTCCGTCAAAACTCGGATTCAAGAGCATCAAAGATGCATTCGATCAGGTCTTTTCTCCCATTCTGCAGTTGCAGAACACTGCCAAGAAACCGGTCATTCCATATTGTTCGAAAAAACCCATATTATTTCTAAGAGCCCCTTCTTTTATTCCAGGAAAATCCGCGAATCTCTAGAGATCCGAAAAAATCCACATAATATCAATCGAGAGGAAGGATACTACTTGTCTCCCATCTGGAATCTCAGTCTAGAGCCGCCGTCCGGTCCCGCTACCACGATGCAGCCACATGATTGGCCAGCGCGCGCTTCTTGACGTTCGCGCCACGGAGTGTGCCGATACGTCCCGACACGACAGGTCACCGCGACTATAAATAGAGCGGTAGCGGAGTAATCGTCGGATTCACTCCCCGCCTCTCGACGCGTTAGTGTTCTGAGCTGTTGGACGTGAATCCCTGTCCTGGCATTTGGTTTTCACCTCTGGCTGCGTTAAGTAGTTGAGTTACTGTGACCAAATGCCCATCTTGGTAGTTAGTATTCGCCTCTGGTTGCGTTGAGTAACTGAGTTACCGTTGCTAACTACCCATCTTCCTGTCTTTTGATTTCTTTTTCTTTGTTCTCCTGAAGAAGCTACATACAATTGTAGCGAAACGTCGAGATGAACCCACTTTTGGGTCACTCACAAATAACACGCTCCAAACCCGGAAGACGAATAAACTATAATCCATCGACAATAGTTTTACTGGATAAGTACAAATAGATACGACTACTGTAAAATTTGAAGTAGAATAAAATGATTTTTTGATTAACATTTCCAATGGCAAAAGTATTCTTTAAGTGAAATACCATTTAGGAAAGTAAAAGCTATAGTATACTTTTTGGTAGAAAAGTGTTGGGCTGTTGTTGGCTGAAAGCGGTTAAGTAGACGTAAGGTTTGTTAATATTGTTGATATTATCGTTGCTATTGGATATTATTTTTTATTATATTTGTTGATTTTAATATTTTTCATTTTAAATGTTGTTAAGCCTGACCTTCGGTTTAGATAGGTGCAACTAATTAACTGATTTATAAGTAGTAAGCAAGATTAAGTACACACTTTGTATAAGATTAGTTTGATTAATTAAAATACAAAATAAAATTATGGATGTGACTTTTATGTACGTTATTACTCCTCACTAATACTTTCCCTAACCACTGATCCGATAAACTAACTTTTAGTTTACAAATTAGTGAAACTTTGATTGGATTAATATTTTTCATTTTAAATGTTGTTAAGCCTGACCTTCGGTTTAGATAGGTGCAACTAATTATTTGATTTATAAGTAGTAAGCAAGGTTAAGTACACACTTTGTATAAGATTAGTTTGATTAATTAAAATACAAAATAAAATTATGGATGTGACTTTTATGTACGTTATTACTCCTCACTAATACTTTCCCTAACCACTGATCCGATAAACTAACTTTTAGTTTACAAATTAGTGAAACTTTGATTGGATTCAAAAATTATACTTTGTTTAATAGTTGAAAAAACATCTCAGCAAAAACGATTTAATTTAACGAGAATCCTCCCAAGCTATGTATGCAGTGAACTGCAAAGGGAGACACATGTGCACCTTTGGTTACATACACCGCTGGGAAAAGTTTTATAGCTACATTTTCTATATAAACTAAGTGAAAGATAAAATACTTCATTAAAGTTTTATTTTGATTGTGTTTCTCATTTTGTAATGCCCAATCTGTATGAAAATTTTAATACAGACGTTTCACTGTTACAAAATTACTATCCAGTTTCTTGTATTGCGTGATATGTAATATCATTAAAAGTAAGATCATAAGAATACTCCTATTTTCCAGTGAGACTATTATATTATCTCTGCTCTTATTTTCGTAAGGCAATATCATCGTGTATATTTATAGATAACATAACAGTTTACGTTTATACAGCCTATTATTAATTCAATTATGCAACCATTTTAGAGAATCCACTAGGAAACTAACTTTCTGCAGCTGGCTGTATACAATATATCACAAACATTTTTATTTCAAATCATTTATAAAAGGTATATAATAAAATGTCCAAACGGGCTATCACAATTACATTACAGAACGATTTCGGAATGTTAATTCCATCATCAGTGTAAACGAAGTATACATGCTATGAGCCACTTAAATATATGGGTAAAAACCCGTTAAATGTTTTTAATTTATAGTTGTGTTACATTATATATACTTGAGTGCAAAACAATCGACTCAAAAGCAATATTTGAGATTACACCTTCTGTTTTAATGTAAGAAGTATGAAAATAACAAGATGTAATGTGCAAACAGTAACTTTATTACTGAACTTACAAAAACTGATATTTTATTATTTGGAAGACGCATTATAAAAACAATATGCAATACGAACAGAGTTTCTCAAATATTCATCATTGGAACTATCCAAGAAAGACGTAATGAACAGAGAAATCATCAATTACAAAATGAATTTTTTTATTTTTCAGTATTTGATATTACTACCCCTATTCCTAATTACACTTTTCAATCGATTTCGCATGGATCGGAAGACTTTTCTAATAAATTCTTGAGGCATTGCTTCCCATTCATCAACTCAAAAATCAAGCGCATCTCTCAATTCCAATATGCTCCTTGGTGCATGATTTCTGCTCCGGACCCTTCGTTTAAGCTCATCCCAAACATGCTCTATTGGATTTATGTCCGGACTCAACGCAGGCCAATTTATTGTAGGTATACCGATCTCAGTCAGATAGGTGGTGGTGACTCGTGCGGTATGACATTGTGCATCATCATGCAATAAAATTAAGGCATTACCAATAAATCCCGCGTATGGAACCACATGTTCCTCTAAAATATCTCTGATATATCGATCCGCCGTTAAACCTCCTCCACCAGGTATGAAAACCAGCTCGGTTTTCCCATCCATGGAAATGCCTGCCCAAAACATACAAGAACCGACTCTCATATGACACAATTTCTAGTATACAATATTGAGCAAATCGTTCCCTGGCCTTCTATAGACTCGACGCCGCTTGTCGTTGCCATGTAGCAGACTACTTTCGTCGGAGAATAATACCTGACTCCATTGATAGTCGTCCCAATCCAGATGTTCGCGAGCAAATTCTAGTCGTCTTTGCTTCTGAGCTGCAGTTAGCTTGGGCCAGTAGCTGCCCTTTTTGGTGTCAGGTTGGCTGCTTTCAGTCTCCTTCTGACTGTCCAAACATTGGTAACCACACCTCGGACCTCTTAAGCTCTTCTTTGAGATTAGCATAAGTCAAATGTCGATTTCAGAGATTTAGATACAAGAAATTGATTATCTCTCTCTGCTGTTATTCGTTTACTACCTCCTCCTTGTCGGCGGTCATAATCACCAGTATCTTGGTACCGACGATATACTCGGGACACAGCAGATTGGCTTAAATTTAGTCGATTTTTCACGGCTCTCTGGCTCAGGCTTTTCCCAATAATGCTACTGCTTGAGCTGCTTTGACGGATGTGGTATCCATTTGTTATGAAGTTGCGAACTTAATTGACTAATGTATTAGTGGGTTCTGGTCTGATAATAAATGGTGAGACGATCAACAATATAAGGTATGCTGACGATACAGTTCTCCTAACGGGAACGCTAGTAGAACTACAACATCTGGTTCAAAGTCTCAATATATACTGTAACAGTTACGGCTTGAAAATTAATTTGAAAAAAACTAAATTTATGGTAATCACGAAATCAAAGAACATCAGAGCTAATCTTGTAATAGACAATACAACGATTGAGCGTGTGCCCTGTTATAAATATCTAGGTGCTTGGATCACAGACGATACTGATCAAACAAAAGAGATTAGATGTAGAATAGAAATCGCTATGATCAGTCTTTAATAGAATGCGCAAACTCTTTTGCAATCGTGATATCAATATAAAGTTACGAATACGAATGCTGCGGTGTTATGTCTTTTCTACCCTGTTATATGGAGTTGAGGCTTGGACACTAAAACAGTTGACCATAAAAAACATCGAAGCTTTCGAGATGTGGTGCTATAGGCGCATTCTCAGAATATCATGGATGGACCGCGTCACTAACACGCAAGTACTCCAAACTTTAGACAAAAGATGCGAAATTCTAAATGAGATAAAAACTAGAAATATGGAATACTTGGGGCACATTGTGAGAGGTGAAAAGTACGAACTTTTAAGAAACATCATGCAGGACAAAATTAAGGGCAAAAGAAGTGTGGGAAGAAGAAAAATATCGTGGCTTCGTAATCTACGTGAATGGTTCGGGTGTAGTTCGATTGAACTTTTTAGGCGCGCTGCTAACAAAGTCGCAGTGGCCATGATGATTTCCAATCTCCGCTAGGAGTGGCACGAGAAGAGGAAGAAGCTATTCATATTTATTTTGAATTTTTTTTGTGAGAGCTACTAAGTATGTAAAAGTCCATGGCCTATTTCAATTATAACTGTTTTAGATGATTCGTTTTTATCCCCATAATAAATTTGTTAACAGAAAGTATTTGTAATTACTCTCTGCTTTAAACTCTATACAAAAATTGACCTCCAGCAATTTAATTTGCTAAAAAATATATTGTCGGTGTTTTATTCCTTCCGTCTTTTAAAAAATTGCGAGAATGAAACAAATCAAGTTCGAGGGAACGATCAATCTTTTCATCGAAACCAATTTAGAATAAAAACGCATGGGTGCGTTTTTCCCGTTGGTTTTCGCGTGTTCGGAATACGGTGATATTTGGGCAGTAATATTCCAAACAGAAGTTATTAGTAACTTACAGAATTATATCTAAAAAATACAAAAAAGAATTATACCTAATGGAATAACAGACAAATAGAAAATACCTAAAATACCCTACTGGTTTTTATCAAAAAGGAAAATATTTAGGGATTTAAATAAATGATTAAATAAATAAGCACTTACAATAAAATTGGTCATATAAGTAAAAAACAAACAACGACAAAAGTCTTTGTGTCATTAAACTAGGGACGGTTGTGTTATAAATACTTCATTAAGTTAGTTGTTACCAAAAAAAATCCAGGATTCGGTTTGGGACTAATCAACCACTTCTAATTTTTTTTATTTACATTTTCAAGTACCTTGAAAACTATGGCCAGCGGTACAGAAACAATATTATTAAATACATAATAAATAATGAAAACAAATAATAATTATATCACTTTAACTAATAATGTCTATTATGTTAAATCTTCTGGTAGAGTTTCGATGTTTTTAGAAACTGGATAGTTTTCGGAAAATAAATAAGAACTAGATAACTTTAATTAATGTCTATTATGTTAAATCTTGTTGTAGAGTTAAACAGTTTTTAGAAACTGCATAGTTTTTGTGACCTCTATAAGGTTGTTAAGCATTTCTTTAAAAGTACGTTTCAAGTTTAGTGCTTTATATAGATTGGTGAATAGTTTTCAGTCGATGAGAATGTATTTTAAAGTCAGATAAACACTGCAATGGTGGCAAGTTGAACGAGTTCCTGAGGACATCAAGAAACCATGGGTAAGTTTAGTGTGGTTGATTCGCAGTCTTGTAATAATCGATGCTTCTCTTCTAGTTAGCAAGTCCAGGGACAGATGACCAATGAATTGTTGGAGTTCATGAAGAATTGTTTTGCACTTTTCTCAAAATTTGGTTAAGTATCCTCTATCGACTTTTTGAAAGCGAGTTTGGGATCGTCGGCTAGTTAAATTTGGGTAACTCCAGGCTCCAGTACTCTGATTGGTAGCTTCTTTGGTAAGATCATCTGCTATTACATTATCAGTAATTCCAGTATTAGGAGGCAACCATATGAGAGAGACTGTTATATCGTGAGCAGAGATATTTTGGTATATGTTATAAATATTTTGAACTAATGGGTGGATAACCACATATTTTTTTTTTAAAACCACATTTTCATTGTTTATTAACAGTAAGACCTGAAACTTGAACAGATCGTAAATGAAGATCTAGATTTTGTGATCCAATTTAGATGGATAGATGGCATACATAGTGAAAAATTGAAAAGTTAAACACGACTAAAAGGTTTCTGCCTGCTTCTCATTATGAGAATACAAGTTATTTATTCGACATTCTTACAGAAAGGTTAATCAAGATCGGTATCAGCATTCCGATTATACCATCGTTCCCACGCCCCAGATGGAACTTCAAGAAAGCTAACTGGTCTGCTTTCACCAGTAACCTTGACAAAAGCCTAGGATGGATTCCACCAAAGAGCCAGAACTATGGGAGACTAACAGGAGCAATAATCACTTCAGTAAAAGCGACAATCCCTAGAGGATACCGCAAAGAATATATCCCTGGTTGGACAGAACAGAGCGAAAAACTGTATGAAGAATATTGCGAAGATGGAAAGCAGGAGATTGCAGACGAACTACTCCACAGTATTGATGCTGCCAGGCGTGAAAAATGGACACAGACAGTAGAAAACCTAGACTTCCAGAAGTCAAATCGACAAGCTTGGTCCCTACTGCGGAAACTCGGAAGTAGCAACCCACCCGCTCGCCAAACCAACCTAGTAACTCCAGACCAAATAGCTACGCACATAGTGTCAACCTCTAGGCACCTCAAAATCGTTTACATACAATTAAAGTTAAGAAAGACCTCAAAACCATAAAATCTAGTCTTGCACAGTCAACAGAATATTCCAACCCATTTACGCATGAAGAAATATCGCAATTCACCGAAAAACTACCGCCCCATCGCACTCTTAAGTATGGTGTACAAATTGTTCGAAAGACTGTTGTATAATAGAATCAGCAAAACCATATTCCAACACTTACCAGTGGAACAGGCAGGATTTCGGCCAAACCGCAGCTGCACAGACCAGGTACTCGCCCTGACCAATTATGTGGAATCAAACTTTCAAAAGCAATCAAAAACAACCGCTGTCTTCATCGATCTATCTGCTGCTTATGACACTGTGTGGCGACAAGGGGCAATATATAAATTAATGCGAATAATCCCATGCAGAAAGACCACTGAGGTTATTAACGCCATGCTATCCAACAGATGCTTTAAAGTTATATTGGGAGACAAGACTAGTACCCAAAGAAAACTGAATAATGGACTTCCACAAGGATCCGTGCTGGCTCCCATGCTTTTCAGCCTCTACATAGCAGACATGCCAGAAACCACATCAAAAAAGTTTGGATACGCAGACGACTGGACGCTTGCCGCAAGTCATAAAGAATTCGAGGTCACTGAACGCATTCTAACAAACGATTTAAATGCCCTAGGGAATTATTTCCGCAAATGGAGATTGCAACCCAATCCAACTAAGACAGAAGTGTCCTGCTTCCATTTATACAACAAGATGGCCAACTATCAACCTCAAATCAATTTTGGGGATAGACTCCTTAAATATAATAAACACCCAAAATACTTAGGTGTTACACTTGACAGAACGCTGAACTTTAAAGAGCATCTTACTAAGACTGCTGCAAAACTCCGAACTCGTAACAACATCCTGCAAAAGCTCTGCGGCACTACATGGGGCTCCTCAGCACCCACACTTAGATCGACAGCATTAGGACTGGTATACCCCGTAGCGGAATACTGTGCACCAGTATGGATAAACAGTCCACATACTCACCGTGTTGATGTCCAACTCAACCAAGCCATGCGAACTATATCGGGCACAATCAAGGCCACGCCCACTTACTGGTTACCAGCTTTGAGTCATATAGCTCCACCACCCATCCGCCGGGAACATGCCCTTGTCAGAGAATTTACAAAAATCAATACTGATCCTGAGCTCCGCTCCCATGTCGGAACTTCCGCCAGAGACATAAATAGGCTCCGTTCAAGACACCCGCCTCTAAAAACAGCAAAAAGGCTAGTAGATCAAAACTTTAATGTAACTGAACGGTGGAGAGAACAATGGGAGAATAACGCTGCACCAGCTAACTGGAACATGCCATGTATTACAAGCAAACCTGAGGGCTTCAACCAACCGAGACGAATTTGGACCACACTCAATAGAATAAGGACGAACTGTGGCAGATGTTCCGACTCACTTTTTAGATGGGGAAAAATACAATCACCAAATTGCGACTGCGGCGCCGAAAGGCAAACAGTAAAACACATGGTAGAGGAATGCCCGATTAGATCCTATAATGGCAACCCTTCAGATTTCCTGGCTGCTACAAAAGAGTCAATCGAATATATTTATAATCTAGATGTTTGTTTGTAGAATAATATTTTTATATTTACTGTTGTTTGTAATTTATATAATTTATATTTATATATTTATATTTATATGAACCTGTGATGTAGCCATACGCTAAATAAATATGTGCGTTGTATATGAGGTTGGACTTCTTCGATTTCATTTTCTTAAAATTCATTACCGTCAATGGGAATATCCTCTTTCTTGCTTGATTCTCTTTTAAATAGGTAAATTTTTTCTAGTGGAATCTCATTGATGTGAATTTCGGACATCCCTTCTTCTTCATGTACATGTGGAATTACTACATTTTCATTTACGGGTCGTCTTGAAGATTGAGGATGATTTTGAAAATTGGCATATACTTTTGATGTGTTTTGATTGATTGGAAATCGATGTTGTGGTGAAGATTGATTTTATCTTTTATCTTCAAAACTTGATTTTAAATGTAAACGAAAATGATCATTTAAACTTTTGGATTGCTTAAAATTATTATTAACATATGAAATGTTGACCTTTTTGGTAGAAATTAATGTTTCCTTGTTTTTAATAAATTGTAAGATTTGTTCAAGAGATTTTAATCACATTGACCTTATTACTGGGCCTAATGGGCAAAAGTATATAGACAATTCCGGTGAAGTTAGCTACAAATGAGGGAAAGTTTTGTATTTGACAGTGTTGCCATGTCGTTTAATAAATAACGAAAGAGCATGCGATTTAATATTGATTAATTTTAGCATTATTTTAGATTGAAATTTTGTTTACCGAACACACAAATTCCCACAAGTTAAACGTAGTGACGATCTGAACAAGTTCCAGTAACTAACTAATAAATTAACAAAACCGTATTCAGGTACCATTTCATCAAAAAGTTATAAGAAAATAGTCACAAAATTGAAATCTGCTGAACATCTGTTGCAATTTGGAAACTATTGTTTTAAAAGTTTTGATAGTAAATATTGCCAAGTTTATCTGCCAATCTACCAATGGCCAATTATAAATTTTTTTTCTAATAAATAACTGCAACTAATATGAAAAGAAACAAATAATCATTCGTTCCTGTTTTATATAGATTTATAAAAAATTAAAAAATACCAGACTCCATGAAATAAGGTACTGTTTCAAAGCATATTTGAGGCATAAAACATATAAATAATAAGAACATGACAATACCGCAAACGCAATTTTGACTTTTTGACAAAACACACTTTTGCCATAATAAGGTATTTTGAAAGCTAGCAACATTGCTTCTATCAAAAATAATACTTTAGAGTGGATTTTCTACAATTAATTAATCTATATAACTTACTGATATTTCCATCAAATCTAGGAATTAAGGGAAGGAGGGGACCATTCGACCAGGGGGAGCATTTAACCATCACATTTATTTTCCAAGTTGTTTAAATTTCCCGCAGAAATCAAGTGATTTTAGGTTGTGTTGTTAGTTGTACATCGTTTGATCTTAATTACACATGTGCATCCAACGTTTCTGATTTTTTAAGTAGAAAAGTTGAAAAACGCACCTTTTGGTAAGAATTTTTTTCCTCAAACATCAAGTAACATTATTTGCTTAAAAAGCTGGTTTTTTGGATTTTATTATTTTGTACAAGGAATCTTAAGATATTGTAGTTTTGATTGACTAATACAATTCTAACCTAAAAACTATAAATATTCGGCTGGGGATCATTCGACCACTGATCGAATGCATCCCAGCAGTTTTAAAATATTATTTCCTTTGGTATTATGTTTTTTTTATTTATGTGGAAGGTAAACAAAGAGTGAAGGGGAGTAAGACAAGGACTAATAAATTTGGACAAAGAATAATTAAATTAACTTTAATTCGCGAACTAAATTAGCTAATAAAACGAATTTTTTGTTATTTTATTCAAAATATGGTCTTTTTAATAAATGACTGTTTATTGTGTAATAAATTTAAAGAAACTTTCCATATTTTTACTTGCTGTATTTTTTTTAGATATACCTCGAAAACGAGTACAAAAAACCAACAAAAACCAAATAGACGAAAATGCCATTAAACAAGCAATTATAGACTGTTTTACCTGAACTTCTTCATAAAGGGAGGCTGCCCGAATTCATGGAATAAAGAGGTCAACGCTTATTGGTGAAAAAGATATTACGGAAGAAAACTAGAGAAGAGTATTTGCGACAGAATATGCAAAATCCGGATGACTCTGGAACTGAAAGTGACGCTGACAGAAATTCACCAGAATTTTCAAGCAAATATACAAATAGGCAGGTATTTACGATGGAACACGAAGCTGAATTCACTCAGCTGAACTGAAGCTAAAACTTATACTCACATCCAAAAATTAGCTTATGATTACGCCTCCGAATTGCCTAGTTGCAAAATTCCGCAAGAGTGGCACCAGGAAAAAAGGCAAAAGATGGATGGCGACGAGGATTTATGAAACGCCACCCAACGCTTTACTTAAGGAAACCAGAAAGCACCAGTTCAAGCAGAAGCATGGCTTTTAATAAACATAAGGTTGACCAATTTTTTGCAAATCTTCAAAAAGTGTTGGAGCGCTACAAATTTCGCCCAGAAAGAATTTATAATCTTGATGAGACTGGAGTTACCACTGTCATGAAGCAAGTGAAAATTGTCTTCTTCAAAGGCAAAAAACAAGTCTCTCAAGCTGCTTCAGCTGAAAGTTGTGAATTGGTAACATTTGTGGAAATTGTAAGTGCTTCTGGACAAAGCCTGCCTCCCGTTTATGCATTCCCAAGGATTAGAAATGTGGAAGACCTTATAATTAACGCGCCAGTGTCAAGTTTGGCATTGGGAAACAAATCCGGTTGGATGACTGCAGAGTTATTTTCCTCGGTACCACAACATTAAAGCACACTCGCTGTCCCTTTGAGGATCCCATATTATTGCTGGTTAATAATCACGAGTCCCATGTTAGTCTTCAAAGCGTAAAATTTTGCAAAGAGAGTGGGATTGTTCTATTAAGTTTTGCACCCCATACGACTCACACGAATGCAACCCCTGGATATATGGGCATTTTAAAAATTTTTGTAGCATCGCTTTTAACGATTGGATGGTATCAAATCCAGGAAAAGCCATAACAATAAAAAATATACCTTGCTTTTACAAATGAAAATATTGTGAGTAGTTTTAAAAAGCCTGGGGTTTGGCCATTTAATAGACTAGCTTTTAGTGATGACGATTTTGTTCCTAGTTATGTAACAGACAAACCTTTCCATTCCGCAAAAAATCCACACAATCAAAACAATATGGTGGAAGGTGAGGTAAATCTCCATTATAATGAAATAGAACATGAAGTCATTCATAGAGAAACAGAAGATCGTGGTGAAAGAGATAAGATCGAAAATGACAAAATAGAAGATCACGAAGATCTTGCAACTGAATCAAAAAAAGTAAAGAACGCGATTAATATTACACATGATATAAGAACTATGCCAACACCATCCTGCAGTAAGTATAAGAATCAAGTAAAAATCACACAAGAGTCAATTAGACCATTTCCAAAAGCCATAAGAAAAGAAAATAAAAGTAAGCGAACGCCAGGAATTTCAAGAATTTATACTGACACTCCTGAAAAAGAAAGATTGGAAAATATTGCACAAGAAAAGGATAGTAAAAAAGAGGTGTTAAGAGAAATGTGTTTAAGAATAACATGCAGGCAAAAGAAAACAATCTCCCAAAAAGAAAGTAAAGATGGAAAACTGTTCTGATTCATCATCAACCGAAAATGATGCGTTATCTCTTCATGACGATTCAGGTGAAGATTTGAGTGACGAATTTGATGAAATTTAGGAAGTTGATCAACAAGATCTTAAAAAGAAGATTTTGTTTTAGTAAAATTCATGACTAAATCCAAACTGATTTATTTTTTGGGGCAAATTTTGGAAATATCAGAAGAGGCAACAAAAATTAAATTTTTGAAAAGGAAAGGTCACTCAACTACTTTTTATTTCCCACAAATTGAGGACACAAGCAAAGTAGACAACGGAGACATTATCAGCAAATTAAAAACTCTAACAAAAACTGAACAACAGAACATTTTCATATTTTAAGTTTAGTTGCAATTTTAGCACCTTAATTGTTAACTGATTTTGTTTATATAGGTCATTAATGTTATTGTTTCAGTACATTGCGTTTTACTCTTGATATTTTTTTTCAAATAAAGTACTTTTTCAAAACTTTTTCTTTTTTTATTCCTTTAAATATCCTTATTTTAACATAGTCGAATGCTCTCTCACCTGGTCGAATGCTCTCCTCCACCTGGTCGAATGCTCCCTAGGGGTGGGGAACATTCGACCATTTGTAAAGTTTAAAAAAAAATTTTTTGCTGTTAAATGGTTTTATTTATTCTTTAATTTCAGGTTAATTATTTGAACAAAACTTTGATCTACCCATGAATGCTCTTTTATTTTAAAAATATGCATTTAACAAATTCTTATATACAAAAAACCATTTTGTGGTCGAAAACTCTCCTCCTTTCCCTATAGCTAAGTTTGCGATTTCTATTTTTGGTACAATATGTGAAGAATTTGTCGAAGTAATTTTTTTATTTGTAAAATTTAAAACAATAAAATAATACATTATAATAATTCTATAAAATATTTCATATGGCTAATTAAAAAAGCGTACTCTTTCTACTACTTTCACAAAAAGAATTAACAGGCAAAGAGGAGTCTGATTATGAACAAAAATCGCTTACCGTAAATGCGGCACTATTTCGATGTCGATACTGGATGTCATTATGGAGCCCAAGGTCGCTTGCGGCAACAAAAGGTTGAGAAGGTTCGTATTTTCGTTAAAGAGTTAAAACTCACGAATTTCTTAATGAAATCTGCAAAAAATCCACTTAGACTGCGCCACTAATAGCTTTCTGTCGTTCGGGACAGTTTTTAAAAACGATTTAGTTCAATCAAAATTACTTCGTACAATTAAAACTTCGCATTGCAAGAATTAAAATATTTATTCGACTTTTTTATACAAAGGTTAAAAGCAGACTAATATACAAGAGTTAAAACTAGACTAAAAACATAAAAATGTTACAGCTCGTAAAATTATACATAAGTGCCTAGACAGATATAAATTACTATTCAAGGGCTGATATTCTTAAATACGAAACAAGGGCGTAGTTATAGTTAGGCCAATACATAACACCGGAACTATCCGCTGGAATATCTCGGCTTGTTTCTTGTTATTGGTGATAACTGTTCTGATTTTTTTTGAAAACTTTTTTTTATAACTTTTAATTAAGCTTTGTCAAAAAATTGTCAGTTATTATAAATATTTAGAAGTTAAAAATTCAGCTTAAAAAAAATTTTTTTAAAAATATTTTTTTTTATAACAAATTTAATAAAATCTAAAGGTTTTTTTATACACTTAAATAAAGCCTTAAAGAAACGATTGAAATTTATAAAAAAAATTATAACGTCTGTTTGGAAAAGTACACTTGTTTAAATAATCGCAAATTGTGCAAAAAACAAAGTTATAAATATTTATAAATTACCACAAAAATAAGGGTTTTGTAAAATTATTTCGGTCAATTATTTACCTATCATGGCAATGATATTCCAATTGTTTTGGCATTTAGATATCTTGGTGTCGTACTTGACAGAAAATTTCTTTGACTCAACATACATATTCATTATACAATTGGTCCATCCGAAAACGGTATTAATTTTCTTAAAATGGTGTGTAAGAGATCGTGGGGTGCAGATCAAAATATTGCGTTGAATTTTTCTCAAGCCTATATAAGACCTACTAGAATACTTCTGTTTGGTATATGGATCAGCTAGCATAACAAATTTACGTAAACTTGATAGAATCCAATTTAAAGCTCTAAGAATTGTGTTAGGATTGATGAAAAGCACTCCAAATAAAGCGACCCTAGTTCTAGCATCTGAAAACCCACTCTCATTGAGCATAGAATATCTGGCAAGTAAATATTTACTAAACCAACATTATCGTGGCAGTTATAATGCAAAAATAATTAATGAATTAAATACAGCTGATTTAACATCTACATACTTCATTTAAAAAAAGTCTTCACCACTTGCAAAAGAAATTATAACTTGCAACGAACTCAAGTTAATAAATTCCCCTTGTAATCTTATCTGGGAATCGTTGGATATACCACATATAATAAGTGTTCTAGCTACAAATATTATTATTCCTAAATACCAAAACAAATTTTGTTACACTACTCACAAAGAAATCTTAAGTGGTTATTCAGACCATACTGTGATCTATACAGACGGGTCAAAATCACCAACATGAACAACTAGTGCTTACTTTGTACCAAAAATGAAGATAAAAAAATCATTTATTTTAACTAATCAATCCAGCATTTTTTTCTGCTGAAGTATGTGCTATATACAAAGCCCTTAAATTGTGCTGTGAAAACCAGTGGAACAAAATTGTGATATGCAGTGATTCACTGTCAGTATTACACTTCCTACCAAACTTGAAATTCACAATCAATAGCAATATATTCATATTAGAATTTTTTCAACAGTTACTAAAACTATTAGATCCGTATGGTGTTAAATTTGTATGGGTTGATGGACACTCAGATATTTTTGGTAATACTATTGCTGATATAATTGCAAACTAAAAAGAAAATATAAATTAAAAACACGTGATGTTTCAGAGAACTAAAGTTTCTTGTTTTTAGCTATATGCAAAACCTTCCAATGCCACATATACGTACCAATGCAGTATTCTATGCTAGGCAGCTATGGTTATACGTATTTGGTGTGCACAATAACGGAAATAATTTTTCTCGTGCCACTCCTAGCGGAGATTGGAAATCATCATGGCCACTGCGACTTTGTTAGCAGCGCGCCTAAAAAGTTCAATCGAACTACACCCGAACCATTCACGTAGATTACGAAGCCACGATATTTTTCTTCTTCCCACACTTCTTTTGCCCTTAATTTTGCCCTGCATGATGTTTCTTAAAAGTTCGTACTTTTCACCTCTCACAATGTGCCCCAAGTATTCCATCTTTCTAGTTTTTATCTCATTTAGAATTTCGCATCTTTTGTCTAAAGTTTGGAGTACTTGCGTGTTAGTGACGCGGTCCATCCATGATATTCTGAGAATGCGCCTATAGCACCACATCTCGAAAGCTTCGATGTTTTTTATGGTCAACTGTTTTAGTGTCCAAGCCTCAACTCCATATAACAGGGTAGAAAAGACATAACACCGCAGCATTCGTATTCGTAACTTTATATTGATATCACGATTGCAAAAGAGTTTGCGCATTCTATTAAAGACTGATCTAGCGATTTCTATTCTACATCTAATCTCTTTTGTTTGATCAGTATCGTCTGTGATCCAAGCACCTAGATATTTATAACAGGGCACACGCTCAATCGTTGTATTGTCTATTACAAGATTAGCTCTGATGTTCTTTGATTTCGTGATTACCATAAATTTAGTTTTTTTCAAATTAATTTTCAAGCCGTAACTGTTACAGTATATATTGAGACTTTGAACGAGATGTTGTAGTTCTACTAGCGTTCCCGTTAGGAGAACTGTATCGTCAGCATACCTTATATTGTTGATCGTCTCACCATTTATTATCAGACCAAGATCTTCTTCCTCGAGTGCTTGTTCACAGATAGCTTCACTATACAGATTAAATAAAAGTGGCGATAAGATACATCCCTGCCGGACTCCTCGACGGATTTGAATTTCTTCTGTTAGTCTGCCCTCAACCTTGACATTTGCTGTTTGATTCCAATATAGATTGCATATAATTCGAATATCTCGGCTGTCTATATTTTTCTTTATTAGAACTTGTCTTAGTGGTTCATGTTGTACTTTGTCAAAGGCCTTTTCGAAATCAATAAAGCAGGCATAAATTTCTTGGTTCATGTCATCAAGCATCTCTGTGAGAGAACGTTCATTGCAAACAGTCCTTGTACCCAGCCCTTTTCTGAATCCCATCTGAGTGTTACTGATGTCTACGTCTAATTTCCTATAGATCCTATTATGGATTTTTTTTAAGAATAGTTTAAGAGCATGACTCATCAAAGCTATCGTACGATATTCGTTGCACTCCTTTGTATTTGCCTTTTTTGGCAGTAGTATAAAGGTCGAACGGAGCCATTCCCTAGGTATTATTCCAGTTCTATATATTGTGTTAAATAGATCTAGGAGTATTTTAATAGATTCATCGTCCATAAGTTTGAGCAGTTCTACGGGAATTTCATATATTAATATAATTATTTCATATAATTATTTCAACGGAAATAATACTGCTCCCTTACGATGAAACCATTGGAAGAAAAGGACAAAATAAAGTAGCTTCATTATTGTTTCAATATTTACGATCTAAGGAGGTGACGACAAAGAATCTAATAAGCGACGGATGTTCCGGACAAAATAAAAACTAAGTTCTTATGAAATTTTTGTACTTGCTTGTCCATGATTTACACATGTTTGAAACTATCACACATGTATTTCCTATTCGAGGTAATTTTTTTCATTGATTGAAAAGGATAAAAAATCTGAAATTGTCGAAATACCCAAAGAATGCTAGGAGCAAACCATTACCGTTTACCGTAACTGATGTTAATTATTCTATGAGAATTAAAATCTGAGATTGTTTTAGTAAGACAAGTTCATAAAGTTAGTTAGGAAAAATACCTTATAAGAAGCAAACGTGGTATACCAAAAGAGTTTGAATTTAAACCGTTATATACTACGGGTTTGGATATTCCTCAGGAAAAGAAAGAAAACCTTGCAGATTTAATTCAATATATGAAAAACTTTTATAACGAACTGCTCACAGAATCTGGTCATTAGTTTGAAAAGAGTACCGATTTAGATGAAGACGATAACAACAGTGGTGTAAGTGATAAAGACCAAATATTTTGTTTCAAATTTCTCTATAATTATGTCAAATGAATAAATCTACAAGGAATCTACGTTCCTGATGTTGGCTGTATACCATATTTAAAAAAAAATCTATAAAATCCTTTGTAAAAGGTACATATTTATAAGCCCAAACGGGCTATGTTAGACAAAACGTTTTCGGAATCCATATTTCATCATCAGTGCCCTAGAAAATATATAACCACTTAATTAAAAAGAACATGAAGTTTAAATTTTGACCAAGGTTAATACAAAGTGTGGTTAATACTTACTAGGAGTACATGAATGTAGCCACCAAATATATGGGTGAAAACCCGTTAACAAATAATTAGTTATATTTGGCTTATACAGTATTTCTTATAAAGTGTTATGATGTTAAAGTTACCGTTGGATTAGGTAACATGGCGACATATGACTCCACGTGAAGTTGCTAGTCCTGAGACGGTGTGTCTACGAGGACTTTATGGAAGCAACTGATTGAAATGACAATGTTGACAAGTTAGGACGGAAGTCGTAACAGAGCAGTCAATATAACTGTATGTGTCTACTTAAGACAAAAGCCAACGTTATTTAAAATTGTTAAAGTAAAGTAAACTAATATAACAGTATCAACCATCAATGTTGTTGTTTGAAATTATATATATATATATATATATATATATATATATATATATATATATATATAATATATATATATATATATATATTATTGTAATATTCAAAGTCTTAGTGCGCCAAGCAATTAATTAGCTAATTAATTAATTAATTAATTAAAATTATTTAAATGATATGATTATGACTCTATCACACTTTTTAATTCTCTTATCTTAGGGTTATATTCGTGCTTCAATATCTATGCATTACATGTGAAAGGTAAGGTCCAAAGAATACCGGAATAATAAAAAAACCACATATATGATATAACCCTATATATTGAAATAAAAATAATGAAATAAAATTCACACTCAAATGTTTTCAATAAACAAAATCTCATATAATGATTCTCAAAATTTTGTTCTACGTACGTGAACCTTCAAAATTAATGGTACAAACAATATTAGTTAAAATCTCAAAATCCCAATTATTATTCTAAATCTCCTAATCAAATATTTATATCTTTTCTAAAGTAGTTGTAAAATTGTGTTATCAATAAAAGAAAAACTGCAGAGAAAACAAAACTATCTCTCTCTGATCATGAGTGGTCCAAATCTTTGTTCCTTGTAGCCTATACTATCTATTCTTAGCAGCTCCCTAGGTAATCAGCAATCTTACAACAAATTGTTGAAAGTTTATCGTCCTTAATGATCTCCTTCAAATGCACGAATCGTTCAAATTATGCTAGCCTCTTCTCCTCTCAATAAACTGAATCTCTCGTTGGCCTGAGTGAAAAATGACTCTTGGAATATAAGTAGAAAAATATGACTTACAATATTTTGCTGGATCAGCTTCTGTCAGATACACTAAATCCACAAAAACTCACTAACATTCAACACTACTGTTTGCTACCTCTCGGGAACCACCAGAGAACAATGACTGTTCGCCTTGCAGACTTGGAAAACCAACTGACTATCTTTTTTTCTTCTAAAACTAACTAACGTCTCATTCTCAAACCAACTATCCCACCTTTTTCAATCTCATCCAATCAAAACGCGTCATACATCTCCCATTTCTTTATTTCGATAACACAAACAAATTTTTACCTACAATTATAAAATTTCCTAAAACTTATTTACAAAATAATCTTTTTCTACCAATTCTTATGAACTAACAAAAACATATCTTTCTAAAATCTATTCTATTGTCCTAATTACTGCACAAATTTATTTGGAAAACCCACTTCCATTGTCTAGGATTTCACTTAAGCTTATGCAGGTCACTCAAATATATTTTAACAAAGAAAATAATTTATGCATATCTTACGTTTTGTTCAATACAGGTAATCCAAAATTAAAAGACTTTCATTCTTCGAAATGTTTGTTGTTTATTATCCTACTTATCTGAATTATTTTAATTTTTTGGAACTTTGAAATATTTTAAGCAAACCAATATTTTTCTCGATTTTACATATCATAACAATATATATATATATATATATATATATATATATATATATATATATACAGTGTAGGAAAAATTTTATGGTCGGTATGGACCTTACGTGAGATGGAGTGAGAAACAGCTGTTTAAAAAGAGAGAGGTATATTAGGTACGCCCTTTATATCGCCGAATGGAAATATTAAAAAAGGGGAAATTCAACGTTGCCAAACTTATTGGATTTATTTCACCTGTTGTTTTTTTTTGCATTTGAACAATGTTCTAAGATAATCCAATTTGGGCGAAATTGATTTAAATGGCAGCTTACTCTTTTTTTTTTATTGGGAATATGCCACAAGTTTACTTTACAATAAGTGTAATATAAGATTTTGATTTCCACTTTGGAAATCGTTTTATATACCTAAATAAAATTTATTAATGTTTCGTATTTTAAGTACGATTTCCGAATTAAAAATCTAAACATCAAAATAAGCTTATTTTAAAGTCACATTGTGCCTTATTCCCAATATGAAATAATAAACTGCATACAATAACACCACATTAAAAAATATTCACACACAATAATTTATTTGGCAACGTCGTCCGTCTGGTCAGAATACCGAGTAACGGGTAGTAGAGGTGGGTCGTGGTAATTTTATCGTTAAGAGCGTAAGAGCGATTAATATTTTTTAAATGCATTCATTTTTTTCGAATCCTGATAAAACTAATAAATATTCTTGAAAAATTTAAACGCAGAATGAACCAATACATTATTACCGAGGGCCAAAAGTCCCTGAAAACTTCTATAATGTTTATTTTAATAAGTTATAAGGGCGAAAAAAAAAATTAGTGTGATTTTTAATTTCAAATATCTCATTCAAAAAACTTTTTGTTTATTCTAAGGGACTTTCGGCCCTCGGTAATAATGTAATCTTTTATTCTGCATTTAAATTTTTCAAAAATATTTGTTAGTTTTCTCAGGATTCCAAAAAAAATGAATGAATTTAAAAATTTAAATTTTTGTAAACAACTAACTATGATTGTTTAAAAGTAGTTTCAAGTAAGAGAGTACCTACATAAACAAACATAATGGCCAAAACATATGGCGTACCATAACAATCACTGAACTACCCTTCAAGTATTTTTGGCCACTCATTGTACTTGTTATTTCTTTAAACGGCCGTAAAATTTGGGAAAGCTGAGAACAAATAATCCAGTGTTTTTTATTTAGATTTGGTCTAAGTCTAAGTCTGTATTATTTAATACCGATGTGGAACGGAAATACACGCCAGTACACCGAAAATATCAAAATACAGAGAGGAGTCCGCCAGGGTTGCGTGCTGTCCCCACTACTTTTCAATGTCTACAGTGATCGGTATTTTAAGAAGCGCTCTCTGACTCAATAGAAGGTATATCTATCTATGAAGAAGTTTTGAATAACTTACGTTTTGCAGACGATACAGTAATAATTACGGATAACAACAATGATTTACAGAACCTAATGCAACGCCTTAATGAACGCTGTCATGAGTACGGACTGAAGATAAATTTAAAGAAAACTAAATGCATGATCATGACTAAATCTGCACAAATATCCAATTGACTATTGAAGATACTGCAATTAAGAGTGTTAATAACTATAAATACTTAGGAACATGGATAACATCAGATGTAGACCAAATCAAAGAAATTAAGACACGTATTGAAATAGCACGTACATCATTTATTAAACTTAAAAAGTTTCTTTGTTGTCGGGATATAAGGTTAGAACTACGCCTGAGAATGCTTCGATGTTACGTGTTCTCTACTCTTCTTTATGGTCTGAAAGCTTGGACACTAAAACAAGTTCATCTGAATAAGTTGGCCGCCTTTGAATTTTGGTGTTACAGAAGAATCCTACGAATATCATGGATTCAAAAAATGTCAAACATTGAAGTAACTAGAAGGATAGGAAATGAGGCAGAAATAATATTAACTATTAAAAGACGAAAACTTGAGTACTTGGGACATGTGATGAGAGGGCAAAAATACGCATTATTACAACTTATTATGCAGGGCAAAATCCGAGAAAAGCGAAATGTGGGAAGACGAAGAATATCCTGGCTTAAGAACTTAAGGGAATGGTTTGAATGAAGTAGTGCAGACCTTTTTAGAGCGGCAGTCAACAGAGTCGGCATAGCCATGATGATTTCCAACCTTCGATAGAAGATGGAACTTAAAGAAGAAGAAGTGAAACGGATTGCCTCTTCTAACTCAGTCATTCTTTTTAACCTGTAATAGGTGAAGTTCTACCTAGTTTTCACGTCTTGGATTGGCCGTTTGGGAACTTTGTTATGTTGTAATTAAGCCTTTCTGAAGATAAGGTACTTTTTTTAATGTTTTTTGCAGAATTGTCGAAAAAAGGACTTTTTTTTATCTATTATCAAATCAGTTTTGACATAACATTCCTGAAGTAATGAATCTAACAGTTTTTCTTGTTGGCGGTTTATATCCAGGAATCCACCCTGCAAACTTTTTAAAATCTGGTTCTTCACCTATAGAAAACGGATGAAACGAGTCTTTGCATAAGTTTAGTAAATCAATAAGTTTAGTCAAGAAAAAGAAACTGATAAAGATGACTTAAGTCCATTGTGTATTTTTGATGAATTAATTGGACATGACTCATCTAAACATACAACTGTATCGAGAGATATACAAGAAGTAGACATGTATTTGTCTAATAATATATTACCCACAATAAATTTCGAACGGAGATTGGAACTGTCCATTACCGTGGTGGAAAAACCATCGCCATGTATATCCTAACTTAGCCACTATATTCATAAAATATTGTAGAATTGTAACAAAATCTTTTCCTTGTGAACACATGTTTAAAATCTGGTTTAATTTTAAATAAAAGAAGAACACAGTTAACAAGAAAAGTAGAAAAACTTGTTTTTAAATGTCAATTTAGACGGTTCGCGATTTAATAATAACGTGTAATGTAAATGTAAGTACTATTTGTATTGTTTAATTTATTTTTCAAGTTATAATAAATATATCCTTCGTTAGGTTCTTTCACTTCAATACTTATACACATAAACGATAATAGCCAATATGTTTGTGTACTCGCTAATTTGAATCAACTAGTTACAGTTTACGAAAAACGGTTCCGATAAAAATTTAAAAAACGGGAGGACCCACCTCTAGTTTTTTAGGTATATTAGGATCGGAACCAGAGAATATGTAAAATATCTCTGATCGGAACTATTCGTCTCACTAATGGCCAATAGGTGTTAAAAATATTTGAGGAGGGGAGACCAAGGGGAAATATGATTGTTATCTTTGTCTATTCGCTGAAAATATGATTTTATATCTGCGTTAGATATCCTGTTAAATTTTACCATACCGACCATAAAATTTTTCCTACACTGTATATATATATATATATATATATATATATATATATATATATATAAATAAGATGAAATGTGGAGAGAAAATGATGTGGTTATAGTTAGGCAACCAACTATACATGTGTGCAGTAGTGTTGTGAAATAGAGATTTTAATATAAGGCCCTTTATGTTTCTTCAACATTTGGTACCTGGAAAATAGAAACTAGACACATGTGGGAAGTTGAGTTCTTGAAATTTTATTGTTATTGGTGGAATATGAATGAATATATTTAAAATATGAAAGTGTTCTTGAGTGAATAAAATAAAATTTTGTAGTATAATGTTCATGTAATATTTAACTTATAACTTAATTATAGAAGGCCCTGTATGTCAAAAAACAACATTTGGTACCTGGTAAATGTAAAACTTTTTAAGTTACAAGTTCATGAACATAAATATCTGATTAGGTGTTAACGGACTAAGTGGTGTGGAAGTTTTAGTGTATTAACTATTATATGAAATGAACAAAATTTGATGGTTGGGACATGGTTTTGTAGTATGTTGATAGTATAGTACTCAACTTATAACTTAAGAAAGGCCCTATCTGTCATAAAGCAACACTAGGTACATGAGAAATATAAAAGGATAAGTTATTTGAATGAGTTGCAGGTGTATAATGACCTTAATTGTGAAAATGGAATGGTTATGGGTTGGCTCTGTTAAAATTAAGTAAAACAAAAAGTTAGGTGTATCTTACTGGTGATTAATTGTGGATTATTTATTCTTAATGGATATGAGGGTCTTAAGGTGTTCGTTGAACTATTATATGAAATGAACAAAATTTGATGGTTGGGACATGGTTTTGTAGTATGTTGAACGTATAGTACTCAACTTATAACTTAAGAAAGGCCCTATCTGTCATAAAGCAACACTAGGTACATGAGAAATATAAAAGGATAAGTTATAAGTTGAATGAGTTGCAGGTGTATATTGACCTTAATTGTGAAAAAGAAATGGTTGTTGTGGCTATGTTAAAATTAAGTAAAAAAGAAGAAAATTATGGTGTTTTTGAAAAAACTTGTGAGATACGGAAAGACTACAGAAGGCTGAGATCCCCAGAGAACCGCAACCAAACCCTAAGGGAGTTATGTGGAAGATTAAAATGAGAACTGAGGGTTTGTTTGAGAGGGATGACGAATAGTCTAAGATTTAGAGGTGCCGACAAGAAGCATGGATAACATTAGGTATAGGGGGTCGGACTTGAAGTTTGGGTTGAATAGAGAGAAGTAGGGAAAGATTGAGAGTATGATGTGTTGAAAGAAAAGTTTTTGGAGTGGACTAAAGAAGATGAGTGTTAGGCGAACGAACGAATAGTGATAAATGTAGATTTTTATTGTAGAAGTAAGTTAAGGGTGAAGGTTATGAGAATAAATGAATAAATGTCCTTCACAAAAAAACCAAAGGAAAAATAAAATTGTAAACTGTGTGTAATCATCAAAATATTAAATCATAATTTGAGAATGTCCGTAAACTTAATACGGTTCATCAATAAATTAAATAACTTTTTTTTAAATATCTTCCATTTTGTAAATAATGACAAATGGGGTTTTTGCAAAGAACGCCTTAATTGTATAGGCTTTTGTAAAATATTGCTTATTTAGAGGACGTAGTTTCCCACTATTTTATCGTAAAAAGTTTAAGATGATTGAAATAAATTTTCTTGAACGAACAAAATTTCCTGTATACTTATTTGCATCTATTATGCTGTCGGTGGTTTAAAATTATTAACCAAGTTTGCAACATTTTTTTCTTATAGATTCGGATGCTATTTTTCATAATTAAAAGCAGAGAAACCTAAATGCCAGAAGTTCTTGGAAATAAGTTTAGCTATACGAAGCTTTCCAACTCCCCTGAATGAACACTTAACCTACTTCCGAGGAAAAACATCGTTAGAGCTTAACGGAATAATATTGTTTCGTAAACACATATCAAATCATTACTTACACAATACTCGTAGAAAAATAATATTAATGAAGTTTAGAAAACTTTATATCTTTATATTCTCGGGATAATGGTGGGAGTACAAATTATGATTATTATAGATACATGAACAATCCCTATACTTTCCGGAAAAAAAGGGCCTTAAATTTTTATTATTACTTAAGATCAGTAATTATGCAATGGGCAGTTTGTTTAAATATTTTAAGAGTACGTTGATAATAATATATTGCACAAAAGAAAACAGATAAGCAACAAGACACCTATATTACAAGGTCTACATGATTTTGTAATCTGATCTTAAAATTTTTCTCTGTATTTTTCCGATCTTTTTGTGGATTTTTAAACGTTTTTACATGGTATCACTTTATTTTACATCTTTTTGTTTTGTTTTTTATGTTTGATATTATTGCTCTTAGTTTGACTTTGACTGGAATAAGAATATGCACTAACCTGACACTACTTGTAATAGCCACTAAACACATGAAACTATTGTAATACACCTCTTAACTATATTAATATTGTAGCATTTGCAATTAATTGATTCTTTAAAATATATTGAAATCCCCTCGTATATGTAATATATTGAAATCCCCTCATATATGTTTGAAAAATCGAAGAGTATTTTTAATGCATTTCAGTTTCTATTCGTACGTATTAAAACCCAAATAATATTTCGTTCTTTTTAGCGTCGCCAAGTAATAAAAACCATTTTAGAGTTGTTTATTTATTTCGTGGCTGCGTATTTTGCTCGATATTCTTTGATTTATGCTGCCCGAGGTACTGCGTTTTCAAATTAATAATATTCGTCTTAATTTCCGTTGTGTTTTGTTATTTTAAGTTATGCGATCAATTTCTGAGGATAATTTCGTTACTTTCGGTAAAGCCGGCCGCTGATCAAGGTGTTCAGTTTGTTGAGTCCGAATTTATTTTCAAATTCGAAATCTTTTCGTTTTCCTTTTCTTGTCATGGAAATGTAGCATGAAGTGACAGTAGCAGTTGGATACTTGGTATTGAGCAGTTTTACATTAGTTTTTGAAGATGGCCTCATGTTGCCATTGTGCTGTGCCTGTTCCAGTCTTTGAAGGAGACGAGTTTTCAAGGTTGTGTTCCAGCCGGTGCTGGCTTCCGCCCTCATCTTCTTATCTCTGATCGTCATCCGGATCTGCCCCCAGTATAGTTCCAGCATGATTTCAATTCACGACCCCAGACATGCAAGTCAAAATAGACATTAAAAAAAATTAATAATTGCTTTCATTGTTTAAAACGATAATTTTTTTTATTTCTAATAATTTTTATATTTGCCACAGTTTATACGTCAGTAACATTTGTAAGTTTTTGTAGCATCTCATTTTGAGTTTGTAAATCAGTAGAACACATGTAAGTTTTCTTTATTATTTTGGTAAAAATCTCTGGAAAGCTTTGATCAAGTAATGGATCTACTCGAAAATATACAAGGGTCAATAGACATAATCAGCGTAACAAAATTGTACTCAGAAGACTTTTATGCACTTATAAAGTTTCTAAGGTAATTATATTCATACTACAACGACAATGGAATAAAATCAAAAGCACCAAATTAATACGAGAACTTGGCAAACACATACGTTTACTCTCTGCAGTGAAAACTTCATTGTCGGAAGAAGATTCCGACACATCGGTAAATAAATTTTTCTACAGAATAATAAGATCACTGTTGACTTCAGGTTTGTTCCATCACATTCAGGTATGCAAGGAAATGAAGGAGCAGATGAACTAGCCCGCTTAGCATCCTTGAGCCAGGACTCAATTTTTATTAATGAGGTTTCTTTAGACGATTTCAAGTCAGAAATAAAATATTAATGCAAAACATATGAAGCAGCAAGAAAGAAGCACAATATCCCAAATAATATAAAGGAAGCCTTAGGAAAATCATGAACATTAAAAACACAATAAGTTATCTTAAAGACTTCATCATCATCATCATGGCTTATTCACTCCTGGCGGAGTGTTTGCCGCCCTTTTGGGCTCTCTGATTCATTTATTGCGGAGAATCAGTCCGCTGTTGTTTTTTTTATTATTATAGCAGCGTGTGTGACTTGGCCCTGTCTACAATTTTCCTCCATTCTTTCCGATCCTTACAGCGCTCCTTCCAATTGTAGATTCTCAGCTTCTTTATGTCTCCTAAGACTTGATCTCTCCATCTTGTTTTGGGTCTCCCCTTTGGTCTCTTTGTTGTTGGTCTCCATCCAGTTATTCGCTTTAGCGTAGAGTCTGGGTTAGCTCTTTCTGTGTGCCCCAGCCACCTGAGCCTTTGCGTCTTAACGAACTTGATTATGTCTTCACCCTCGATGACTTCTTTAATTTCTTCATTGGTTAATCTTCTAAATTCGCCTACACTTATCCTCACCGGCCCCATTATTCGTCGAATTATCTTTCTCTCTAAGATTTCTAACCTCATTTCATCTTTTTGTGTTAGGCACATCGTCTCTGCACCATAGGTGATCACTGGCCTGATTGCAGTCTTGTAAATTTTTAATTTGGTTTTCTTACTAATGTGTTTTTCTTTCAGGAATTTTTGGTAGTTCCAGTAGGTTTTATTACCCAGTAGGATGCGTTCATTTATTTCATCTGTTCTATCATTTCTGTCATTTACCATCACTCCCAGGTATTTGAAACGGTGTACTCTTTCAAATGTATATGCACCAAGCTTAATTTCTTTCTCTATATTCGTATTCTCTCTTGAACACTTGAGGTATTTCGTTTTGCTTTGGTTTATTACTAGCCCTCTCTTCTTTGCTTCTTTATCTAGTATTAATATTATGTTCTGCATGGTTTTTAAATCTCTAGTAACCAGTGCAATATCGTCTGCATACGCAATCAGTTGGGCTGAAGATTCGATAATCGTTCCCATAATTTTGGCTGCTCTTACTGCGCCCTCTATGGCAATGTTAAATAATGTTGTTGACAGGGAGTCTCCCTGTCTTCATCGTCATTTTCTTGAGACTTATTAATTTTTCTTGGATGCCTAATTGATTCATATCCTTAATTAGCTCCTCCCTTATTACACTGTCAAAAGCTTGCTTGTAGTCAATAAACAGTATATGTAGATCTATTCCGTGCTCGTAACTTTTTTCGACTATTTGCGTTACAATGTGTATTGCATCTATTGTTGACTTACCTTCTCTGAATCCATGTTGGTATTCACCTATTTTTGTTCTAGTTTCTTTTTCTATTCTTTGTCTGATCAAATTAGTTAATATTTTGTACATTGTATTTAATAACGTGATTCCCCTGTAGTTAGTGCATTTCGTCTTGTCGCCTTTTTTAGGGATTGGTGTTATCAGACCACAATTCCAGTCGTTCGGCATGCTTTCTTCTTCCCATATTCGTTCTATTAGGTTGTGGATTCTGTGGGCTAGTTCCTCTCTCCCATTCTTAAAGAACTCATTTATAATATCGTCTGGTCCTGCTGCTTTCCTTGTCTTTAATCTGTTTATAGTCGCCAATAGTTCGCTGTATGAGGGAGGCTCTGATTGTTCTCCATTCCTATTTTCTGTTTGTTCTTCATTTTCTGCGTTTCAGCATCGTCTTTCTTTTTAAACAGTTCTCTATAGTGTGTTTCCCATTCTATTTTTCCAATATTTGCTGGTATCTCTTTTTTTCTCTGTGATTTTATGTATTTGTATAGTCTTGCATTGTCATTACTATTGGCTTCGAGTTCCTGCAGTAATTCTTCGATCCATTTCTTCTTTTTTCTTTTGCAGCATTTGTCTGACTCTTTCTTCTTCTCTTTATAGTGTAGGAGATCTTCTTGTTTCCCTGTGGCCACCCACCTGTGTCTTGCTTTGTCTTTGTCTTTACTAGCTTGCTCGCATTCTTCATCGTACCAATCCTTTCTTTTATTGTTTTCCATTAGTCCTATCGTCTCCTCTGCTGTTGTTAAGATACTATCTTTTATGTCTTCCCATGTTTTATCTATGCTCGATGGTTTTAGGACTAGTAGTTTTTCTTCCAATTTAGTGCAGAATTTTCTGTTTGCATTATCTGTACTTAGTTTCGACCGATTCCACCTCTTTCTCTTCTGTCTGTCGTTTTTTCTTAAATCTTAAAGACTTAGGACTGTAATTATTGTAACTTTTTCTAACATTGCCTGTATTATATTTTTTAGGTCGCTAATAACCCTTGTGGTTACAGCGTAAATAAATAAAAAAAAAAACAACAAATTACCAAAAATATCTTTACAAACACTTATTTTACAGTATTTTTCATGCTTTTTCCTCAAAATTATGTGACTTTTCCATATAATTTGCCGGTCTAATCTTAATCTTACATTGTTGAGCTATCTATAAGTAAAAAATGATCTTTTGCATATTTTGTTTATTGCATATTTTTATCACAAAATTTATACTAAGCAGTTGTTAGATATCTGTATCAAAGAGTGTCCAAGAAAAGGCTTTTTATTTGCTAATGTCCCTGGTCTATTATACTACAGAAGAATTTCAATGCCATACATAACAAATTAATTAAGTCCTCGGAACATCAAGGCATCAACATCAAGGAGCAAAAATTGTTTTATCCAAAAGTTGTTAAAACATTAAAGTAAAAATAGTACAAAGCCTTTTACCAAAAACTTAAAGAAACCGGTACTAAACTATTTCCAACTAAATTATCAGGGTAAATTTTATACAAAAGTTAGTCAGACCATAAAAGTTTACCAAACTTTGAAAAAACAAGGAACGTGAACCCTCTGGAGAAAGGCTGAAAATTTTACTTTAAATGAATTCCAAGGAAATCCTTCAGCAAATATATCCAGCTGAGAGAATTTAACAGATATTTTCTCAAGGTGGATTCACTACATTTTCGGCTCTGGGGATGAAGGCAGATACAAACACGTATCAACGAAATGCCAGTATGGTTTTTGTGAATTCGCCAAAAAATTGAATTTGGTATCGTAGAAAACAAACGTATGTACAGAAAAGATTTGAATTTTCGACTAAATTTGTGAGTTTATGTAAAATAGAGTGTCAAATAAATAAATTAAATATCAAAAAATCTTCCGTTTAAATAAAATACACACACATACATACATGTACATATACAGGATGATTGATTAGTGTAATAAAGCTTACTAGAGCCGCTATATAAAAGAAGCAATAAAAATTAATAACAAAAATTGTATGCAACTTTGAGGTTCACATTACAAAATTATTTAGAATGTTACTTGATATTCGATAACATAATTGCAGACCAAATTTAGCTTGTTTTAAATAGAACACCCTATATTTTATTTTATATTCGAAATCTTTTTCACTTTTTCTTTACAACAATATAAGGTTTTGTTCTGTTATACATGCCATTTATAAAGTAAAACCAATTCTCTGTAAAAATCGTAACAAGTTCAAATGCCTGTATTATTGTATTAAATGTCAAAATTTTCAAAAAATATTCTTCTTCTTCTTCTTACTTCTTGTATGTAGACTGTAAAGCCTATTTCTTCTTCAATATTAGCTTCCTAAATTGTTTACATTATCGCGCCGTCTTTTTCTTGGTCTTGCCAATACTTCTTCGTCCATTTGAAGACTTATCTCTTGCTATTTGTACTATTCTATCCTCTGCCATTCTACTGATGTGTTCGTTCCACTCTTGTTTTCGTTTTGTCGCCCATCCATTTATGTCTTCTATATTGCATGCTCTTCTTATGTTTTCGCTTCTCTCCCTATCCAACAGACTTTTCCCTGATATTCGTCGAAGTCTTTTTATCTCTGTTGTTTCTAGTAGTCGCATCATAGAAAATTGAATATAACTTTGTAAATACAATTTATTACATAATAAAACTTGATGTGACGGGAAAGTAAAGAATATTCGAATATAAAATAAAATAAAATACAATGCCCAAAAGAATTCTGTGATCAACTCTCTCATCCATCGGGCCATTTCGATTTCTGAACCCGACAACCTTAGAGAAGAACTTGGCCATCTGCAAAAAACCCTTGTCGTCAACGGTTACTCCAAGTCCACAATTCAAAATATTACACACCGACATCTACATCCCCCTTTACACCCTAGGACGACAAATTCAGAATCTTCGGGTAATACTCCTGTGGCTTTTCTTCCGTATATTCGAAATGTCACTGATAGGATTGGCAAAATTCTTCGCAAAGAAGGTATCAGGACTACTTTTCGACCACCCAAGAAAATCTCACAATATCTACCCTCTCCTAAGGACCCATTACCGCCCCTATCTTCCTGTGGTGTCTATTCTATTCCTTGTTCATGTGGACATGTGTATATTGGCGAAACTGGTCGTTCCGTCAAAACTCGGATTCAAGAGCATCAAAGATGCATTCGATCAGGTCTTTTCTCCCATTCTGCAGTTGCAGAACACTGCCAAGAAACCGGTCATTCCATATTGTTCGAAAAAACCCATATTATTTCTAAGAGCCCCTTCTTTTATTCCAGGAAAATCCGCGAATCTCTAGAGATCCGAAAAAATCCACATAATATCAATCGAGAGGAAGGATACTACTTGTCTCCCATCTGGAATCTCAGTCTAGAGCCGCCGTCCGGTCCCGCTACCACGATGCAGCCACATGATTGGCCAGCGCGCGCTTCTTGACGTTCGCGCCACGGAGTGTGCCGATACGTCCCGACACGACAGGTCACCGCGAATATAAATAGAGCGGCAGCGGAGTAATCGTCGGATTCACTCCCCGCCTCTCGACGCGTTAGTGTTCTGAGCTGTTGGACGTGAATCCCTGTCCTGGCATTTGGTTTTCACCTCTGGCTGCGTTGAGTAGTTGAGTTACTGTGACCAAATGCCCATCTTGGTAGTTAGTATTCGCCTCTGGTTGCGTTGAGTAACTGAGTTACCGTCTACCCATCTTCCTGTCTTTTGTTTTCTTTTTCTTTGTTCTCCTGAAGAAGCTACATACAATTGTAGCGAAACGTCGAGATGAACTCACTTTTGGGTCACTCACAAATGACACGGTCCAAACCCAGAAGACGAATAAACTATAAAATACAATGTTCAATTAAAAAAACGTTTCGTCTGTCACTATGTTATCGAATACCCTGTAATATTATAATAATTAATTCTGTAATGTGAACGTTAAGCTTGCTTACAATTTTGGTTATTAACTTTTGTTACTATCTATTATTATAGTGCATCTACTAAGCCTTATCACACTAATCAATCACCCTGTATGTATGTAGAATTAAGAATTATAATCTACAACTATATGTACATGGGTTCATATAACATTGATTGTTGTTAAAAGTTTTCTATTTTTAACAATCGTAAAATAGTTTCGAAACACAATTCAGATTTCTGCTTTATAATCTGAGCCTTCTAAAAATTTCAAGGAGAACAGACGTTGATAAAAGATGTTAAAAGAGACATGGGGAATCTAAAATTTGCATTCCATAAAATTTGCATTTGAATTCCAAGACATGTCTTTTACAACTAAGCAGAAATCCTTAGCGAATTGTGCTTCTAGTACTGACACAGAGTAAATCCGAATAAAATGAAGAAAGGCAGCAAATATTTGATTTCACGCAAACAAATCCTATGTATCTCTTGATACGTATTTCGACCTAATAGGTCTCGTCAGAAAAGCTATTCATAGGAGTCCTCAACGTGAAAAATCAATATTTTTAGAAGGCTCAGATTATAAAGCAGAAATCTGAATTGTGTTTCGAAACTTTTTTACGATTGTTGTAATTAGATGTCGCTAGTGCGTCCGTATTGAAGCCATGTTATTGTTGCTTCTTAAAAGGCAGAAAATATTAATTTTTCACGTTGAGGACACTATGAATAGCTCTTCTGACGAGACCTATTAGGTCGAAATACGTATCAAGAGATACATAGGATTTGTTTGCGTGAAATCTAATATTTGCTGCCTTTCTTCATTTTATTCGGATTTACTCTGTGTGAGTACTAGAAGCACAATTCGCTAAGGATTTCTGCTTAGTTGTAAAAGACATGTCGTGGAATGCAAATTTTAGATTCCCCATGTCTCTTTTAACATCTTTTATCAACGTCTGTTTGCCTTGCAATTTTTAGAAGGCTCAGATTATAAAGCAGAAATCTGAATTGTGTTTCGAAACTATTTTACGATTGTTGTAATTAGATGTCGCTAGTGCGTCCGTATTGAAGCCATGTTATTGTTGCTTCTTAAAAGGCAGAAAATATTGATTTTTCACGTTGAGGACTCCTATAAATAGCTCTTCTGACGAGACCTATTAGGTCGAAATACGTATCAAGAGATACATAGGATTTGTTTGCGTGAAATCAAATATTTGCTGCCTTTCTTCATTCTTCATTTTCTATTTTTGTTGACGCTTCGGCAGGTACCCCATGGTTCTTATTTTACAAATTTTAAAAATATAAAATTTGTGTCATTTTTAACGAACACTTGTTTCAAGGATAAAGATCGGCGTTTTTTGTTTAATATCACTATACAGGAATTTATTAGCCACAAACTTATTTTATGTTCTAGTGTGCTAAAAATTTTTCCATTCCTAAAAATCTAACTCTCAGACCAAAATGTTTCCAAAAATTTTCTGAAGAAGAATTGGCTTTTTGTGTTGACACACTAAAAAACTTTTCCACTAAAAATGAGCAAAATATATTCTTGCAGCAAAATATCAAAAAGGTGCCTGTTCAGAGACACCGTGACACACTATGCAAGTAAAAAATGGAATACCTTGATGCACGCCTAGATGTCAAAACCGTGTATAGTCTTTTTAAAGAAAAACATCCAAATGTGGATGTTGAGTATAATTACTACTCAAAATATTTTAAAGAACAGTTTTCTTTACGTTTTGGTAGACCCCAAGTTGATACCTGTATTAAGTGTGAAGAATTGGTTACAAAAATCAACAGCCAGTCCCTAGGAGCACATGCCAAACGTACCACAGAAGATGAACTAGCGGTTCATAAAAGAAGGTCCAAGAAATTTCACAACAAGATAAATATTGTGAGAGATATTTGTGAAAATCGAGAGGACGCAGTTGTTCTCACGTTCAATTTTATGCAAAATCTTCCTCTGCCCTGTATACCGATACAAGAGATATTTTATTTGCGTTAACTATGGGTAAACTGCTTCGGTATAAAAAATGTTAAAACCAAGGAGAATCTGTGTTTTACGTTTATTATGAAGGCCAAGCCAATAAAGGCGCTAATGAAGTTTGTTCCATGTTGTCCCATTATTTTGAAACTTTTTTACCGATAACGTACAAGAAGTATTTTTGTTCAGCGACAACTGTCCTGGACAAAATAAGAACCATACGATGATCCGGTTTTTGCTCTCATTGACGGATACAGGCAGATTTTCCAAAATAATACATTACTTTCCAATCAGAGGACATTCATTTTTGCCGAATGATCGAGATTTTGGGGTGCTGAAATCAAAAATTAAGAAGCATGACAGAATTTATGTGCCAGACCAATATTATTTCCTTATGGCTGGAGCTGGACAAATTTTTCCGTTTTTGAGATGAAGACACGTCAGATATTAGATTATCGTAATTGGTGGCCAACATATTACAAGCGAAACTGCCTCTCCAATGAAAGCCTATGTTCAAAGGTACAAAAAAGCAACAAAAAGAACTTCTCTCTATCGTCGTTTATGTCGTTTGAATACGATAAGGATGCAAATGGTACAGTTGTGATTCACGATTTTATTGACGGTTTTATTAGTCATACATTTCGTCTTTCCAAAACCAAACGCTCCGTGCTACTGCTACCAACTGCTACCAATATCATTAGCTTACCCAAATGACGCTGTAGCCATTAATCCGCAAAAAATTGCAAATATCAAGCAAGTTCAAAACAGCATTTTAGAAGAATTTAAACCGTTTTACGAGAAAATTTTCCAGTGGCAAACTGACCATATGATATATGTGTTTATTTACATTACATTTTTTCCAATAAGGTAAAATCTCTTGGTTAAATCCAGTTATATAAAAGCATCTAATCGTTAAATCCCAAAAATAAATTAAAAAGTAAATTACCACAAGAAAATAGCTTCAAAACCATATTAGGGATAACGTCTCCTCGTTTTATAAAAGCACAAAATTCCTCGAAAATAGCTTCAAAACAAATCTTCATCATTTGGGAGTTTATATGACAAGATATACGAACGCAAGGCCAGTCCCATATTTTCGGGCTAATTCTCTATGGTCCTTAGGCACAATTATTCCGTAACATTCTTCATCATTTCAGTCATTGTTCGCAGCCGGTACATGAGACATTCCGGTATTATTACTTAAAACCTTTTCAGGCTGGAATAAGCTATATAATGTGTAAACTGAATAAGAAATATATGCTTAGCGTGTAACCCGTGTATTTCGGACCTTACTATCAGACAAAATCACCAAGATTTAGTGCTATTTACGAGAACATTATTTTAAAACCCATATTATGGAATATTTATGATTTACAGAAGACTTGCATAAGGTGGATTATTTGTTTTTTGTAGCGATATTATTTCATTATATTTTCAGATAAGGTATTGTTAGTATTTATTGTAAACTTTAAAACGTGACCACTATATAAAAATAAAAATAAACGAAAGAAAATCATCAAGACGCCTAATTTAATAATCACTTTTTTGAAATATATTTTCGAACTAAACATTCTAACCCTGCAGAAAATACGTAACAAAAAGTTACACGAATGGACGCGTTGGGTTTGAGAGACTCAGACAAATTATGAATCATGTTTCAGAATCAACGTTTATTTCCAACATTTAGATGACAGAATTCGCTTGAAACTACCAACATTAAGTAAAATTTGGCCAAAAAGACCCTCTCGACGTATCTCTACCTTGCCGTGGTGAGAGGGCTTGAGTGTTTTAATGACTCCTGGAGCTATGCCGGCGGTAGCGTAGCTACTGGTAGGGCCTCCCTTGCCGGACAGATCTGGGATGAAAAACGAGACTAAGAGAGATACACCGGTCCTCCTAAGAGGGGGGTTGTGCAGTAGGCCAGCAACCTACTCATGTAAAAATTGAAAGATACGCTAAAAACCCTAGAAATAGGCCTCGGATGTTAGATCAGATTTTTGGACAACGAAAATTGCAAAGAAAAAGGTACATGAATATTGGAACATGGAATGTTCAAGGCTTCAGAAATAAGCAACAAGAAGTGTTACTTGAAATCGAAGAAAGAAAGCTGGACGTAACAATACTCTCGGAAACCAAAAAGAAGGGCAACGGATGTGAAAAGTTGAAAAGGTATATCCACTGCTACAGCGGGGTAGATAAGTCATCCCACGCAAAAGCAGGAGTATCGATAATTATTCACGAAAAACTGAAACAACAAATAAAGTCATGGGAGAGTATTAATGAACGTATAATCAAAATGACCCTTCAAATTAAAGGACGAACTATAGTGGTTATAGGAATTTATGCTCCAAATGAAGACGAAACAGTAGCGGTAAAAGACAATTTTGACACAATTTTAAGAGATGTGTTAGATCAAATCCCTAACCGATGCGAAATCATTATGGCAGGTGACTTTAACAGTAGAGTAGGCCAAGAAGAAAACAGTGCAGTAGTAGGACGACATGGAGAACCTACAAGAAATAATAATGGCGAAAGACTGATAGATCTGTGCGAACAATACAATTTAAGAATCACAAACACCTTCTATGCACACAAAGATATACACAAATATACCTGGAAACACCGCTCTAGAGACCAGAAATCCATCATCGACTATATTATAATGAGACAAAAACCAACACTAACAGTTTTAGACGTTAGGGTAAAGAGAGGAGCTGACTGTGGAAGTGATCATTACCTAGTAATCGGAAATATGACCATACCGAGATTGGGAAAATACGAAACAGCAAATGTAAATAAGAACGTAACAACAAATAAAGAGCACTATAATCTACAAAGTCTAGAAGATAACAGCGTGCAGTATTTATACCAAAGAAGGTTAGATGGAAAACTGGTAATAGAAAATAGAACAATAGAAGAAGAATACAAGCACATAGTACACAGTATTAAAGAAGCAGCAGAAGAGGCAATAGGCACTCAAAGACGCGCAAAACAAAAACCATATTGGTGGGATGAGGGAATAGATGAAATGATAAAGAAGAAAAAAGAAGCATACCTAACATATCTAGATAAAAAAGACGACCCCTCTAAAGAAATATATAAAAACCTAAATAAACTGGTGAAGACGGAAGTAACAAAAAGGAAAAATAGATCTTGGGAAAAGAAATGCGAATACATAGAACAAATGATTGGAGGATCGAAAAGTTCAGAAGCCTGGAGAACGCTAAAATCTATGAAAACGTCAACCAACAATCAATTAAATTAAAGTAACATAACAGAAAAAGACTGGGTAGACTACTTTATACAGTTACTACAAGAAGGACGACAAAATTTTCAATACGAAAATGCAAACAGAGACATACGATCAGAATTCATTGAATTGAACATGACAAATATCGTAGAAGCGATAAGATCTTTTAAACTTAAAAAAGCGCCAGGCCCAGGAAACATCTCACCAGGAAACAACCAGAAGAACGATGCGGATTCAGAGCTGGAAGATCAACTATAGATAATCTATTTACACTTAAAATATTAATCGAAAAGCAACAACAAAGAAACAAAGAAATACATATAGCCCTGATAGATCTTGAAAAGGCATATGATAACGTGCCGATAAATAATTTATGGAGTGAAATGCAAAACATGGAAATAAAACCTTCGTTAATAATAGCAACTCAAAAGTGGTATGTAAACAACACCGCATCAATTAAAATAGGTGGCAAACTTAGTGAGAAATTCAACACTACGAAAGGGCTACGACAGGGATGTTGTTTATCACCTACGCTGTTTAAAATATATCTGGATCGATCTCTACAAAAGTGGCAAAGACAATGCAGAAATATGGGAATACAAATAGATGAGGATATTCTCTATACACTATTCTTCGCTGATGACCAACTGATGGTAGCAGAAGATATAGACGACCTCAGCTATATGGTTAGGAAACTACAAACAGCGTACGAATATGGACTGACAATGAACTTACAAAAAAATCAAAGCAACAAATAGAGTAAAATACCTAGGAGTAGTGTTTACAAAAGACGGAAATAGCCATGAAGAAATAAATACAAGAATAAACAAAGGCAGAAACATTACCAAATGCCTAAACTCCATTCTCTGGGATAAAAAAATCACAAGTCGGACGAAAAAACGAATATATAAGACGATGGTTGAGCCGGTGGTAACATACGGAGCAGAGATATGGGACACTAGTAAAAGAAACAGGAAAAAATTACAAGCTACCGAGATGGATTTTATGAGAAGAAGCTGTAGATTGACAAGGATGGACAGAATCCGCAATGAAGAAATAAAACGTAGAATGGAGCAAGAAAAAGACATTATAGATGAAGTCCAGAAAAAACAACTAACTTGGTTCGGTCATGTAAACAGAATGGCAGACGAGAGGTGGCCAAAGAAAATATTAAAATGGATCCCAACCGAAAGAAGGAAAAGAGGGCGTCCAAGAAGAAGCTGGCGAGATGACGTGAATGAAGCCATGGAAGGAAGACAGCTAAATGAAGCCGACACCCGAGATAGGAAACGATGGAAACTAGGGACAGGAAAACAACGACAGTTGTAAACAATCTGTACTATATATATACATATATATATATATATATATATATATATATATAATATATATATATATATATATATATATATATATATATATATATATATATATATATATATATATATATATATATGGCCAAAAAGAATAGTCTGAAATATTTTAAATCAAAATTAATAAACTGATTTGATGTTTGACCAGCAAGCGAGAAAGACTTTATCGTGCTAGTTAAATAGTAAGTTTTTAAAAGTAATTAAGTATAAAACTAAGTGAAAGTGATTTGTATACTGAATATTGGAATCGTGAGTAGATAAAATATACTTTTTTCATCTATTTGGATTTAGATATTTAAGTAAATCACTGCAATTAGTTATAAGTATTATCCAATTTCCATGAACTGGTATCACAGCGAAAGCTGTAAAACAGCACCGGTTTTAGTCGGATTTTAAATCCATTTAAAAGATGTCATCTTCCAGTCAGCTACCACAAAATGCATCATACTCAAAAGCAGTTAGTCAACCACGTAGTATATTAATCCCAACAGAGATCAAGCTATTCTATTTAACACTCTAGAGAATTGTACAATTAATGACTATCTTGAAGGATTGAGTCAGCATATAGAACCAAAAAATATAATTTTCGCATCCCGTATATCAAACGGTAGAATATGCATATATCTATCATCTAAAAACCTAGTAGATAAATTCATAGCAGAAACAAAGAAGATAATAGTAAATGGAAATATACTAGAAGCGAGAAGATTAATAACTCCATCAGTCCGCTTAATTCTGTCCAATGCATGTCTAAGCATATCTTCGAACTTAATAATGGACGAATTAATAAAACTACGTTTAAATCTTTTCCCAGACATATCATACCTACGGATAGGAGCAACCAATTCTGCCTTCAGTCATATTCAAAGCTTCCGAAGACAAATTTTCGTTTCACCTTTTCCAGACAACTTTGTACTACCTAAATATTTTATCATCGAGTTGGAACAAACATTGTACCGCATATTTATAGCCCAAAACGAAACATGTTTCAAATGCAAATTAACTGGAGACCAGGCAGCTAATTGTCCAAATATTTCACCTTCTAAACATCCTCACAATGATAGTGCAATGTAAACAGAAATGAGACAAAATCATCAATAAATCATACTCAACACGATAATCTACAGAATACTCCCACAATCTTAAATACCACTCCCTCCATACTCACTACGTCTTCTCAAACCATATTACAAACAGTAGTATTCCCAAATTTATTTATCAATAAACCAAACCCAACAATGCTTCGCTACCAAATACATCTATACATTTGATCACTTCTTCAGTTACCACTACAATCGCAACACCTACATCGTCTGAGTCATCCTCTAATACCGAAAAACATAAATTAACCTCACCCGAAATAAGTTAACACTTACCTCCAAATTATGTAGAAAGGGAAAAGAAATTTTTAAGCTTCGATAAAGTAGTGGATCTTTTCGAAATTATAAAAGGATCAAGAGAAATAATCAGCGTAACAAAATTGTACTTAGAAGATTCTCATACACTTATAAAGTTTTTGACGGAATAACATCTATACTACATCGACAAAAGAATGAAAACCAAAAGCACCAAATTAATACGAAAACTTGGCAAACACACAGGTTTACTCCCTTCAGTGAAAACTTCATGGTCGGAAGAAAATTCTGAAAATATTTCCTCTAAAGAATAATTACATTCACCTCTCTGCTTCAATAGAACTTAAATGGGTTTTATACCCATTTTGAAAAACTAAAACATATTATCTCTGAAACACACCCGTCTTTTGTCTATCTACAGGAAACAAATTGAAAAAATTTAAACCATGTATATAACTTTCGTAATTATTCATGTTTCTATAATAACAGATTAAACCAAAACATTGCCAGTGGAGGAGTAGCAATTTACGTAGATGAAAAATTCATGAGCACACAGTTACCGGTGACTTCAAATAATATTGAATTAATAACTATCACAATAAATATACCTCAAAAGATTTATATATGTAATATGTATATCCCACCAAATCAAACTATATCTCAAGAAGATTTAACAGCCATTTTGGAACAAATCCTTCACCTAGATCTATCGTTAGATATTCTAACTACCACAATCCGATGTGGGGTTCCATAAAACTCAACCCGAAAGGACGAACTATAGAATATATTATAGCATCCCACAATCTGAATCTACTTAACGACGGAAGACCAACCAGATTCAACATACAAAATGGCACGTCATCGGCAATTGATATTTCTCTGTGTGACCCAGTTTGCACTACGTTACATGGGACATTCTACCCTACTTATATGGTAGTGATCACTACCCCATTATAATTTCTTTAACGCATCAGAAAACCACAAATATCGAATCGCCTATCTCAAAGTGGAATATTAAAAATGCTGATTGGACTAATTTTACCAAACAGATCGACCAGGACATTAACCAAACCAACTTCACATCATCAAACGACATTGACAAGTTTTTAAGTACATTTATACAAACCATCACAGCAGCCGCAGAGACGTATGTAAGAAAACAAAAAATTTAAAGAAACATAAACCTCTTCCGTGGTGGACACCTGAATGCAGCCAAGCTACAAGAGTGTATAAGAAAGCTTTCAATAGACTAAAGCATCATAAAACAGACGAAAACATAACGGACTACAAAAAACGAAGAGCTGAGGCAAGATACATTCTAAAAAAGAATAGAAAAGAATCCTGAGAAAAATTCATCTTATCTCTAAATACCTCTTCAAGCATAAGTACAGTTTGGAAAAACCTAAGGAAAATCTCTGGCAAAAGCCAACCATATAAGATTCCTTTTCTAGCAAAAAATAACAAAATAATTAGTAATAGAAAAGAAATCGTAGATATGTTAGCCGACCAATACGAATTAAACTCCAGTGATAAAAATTACACTGATAATTTTAAAATACATAAAAACAACGTAGAAAAAAACATATTGGGATTAGATGGACATGAGATTCACATCCTTCACTGCATCTGGCAGACAATGGGAAAAATTTATCACTAGACCTTTATAATTTTATCTGGAGTAATCCAGTTTTCCCCATCAAATTGGTCCCAAGCAATAATATTACTCAGTTTCACAAATAATATCAGATTTTTAGATATGGTTTTCGAACAAAAGCTCTCCTGGAAAAAATATACAGAAGAACTTAAAAAATCATGTCAAGCAGGATTAAAATCCATAAGGAATCTAAGTTCCTGTAGTTGGCTGTATACCATGTATCAGAAAACATTTTATTAAAAATCCTTTATAAAAGGTATATATAATTAAAAAAAACCCAATTCGGAATCAATATTCCATCATCAGTGTCTAGGTGTACATGTATTGAGCCACTAAATATCAGGGTAAAAACCCGTTAAAAATTATCTGTTTAAATTCAGTTTACATTATATGGTATTAGTCCGACCGTGGTTTGTTTTGTTTAAGATTTCATATAGGAAGGCTTGTAAAGTTTGTTGAATTTAGTGTTTTTTTAACTTTATTCGAATGTTTTATTTGTAAATTGTGTTTAAATCAATTAGAAAATATTAATATAAGTGAAATTTCATTAAATTTAGAACTTATAGAAGATTCTTAACGACAATTTAAAAGGCAAGTATAAATATAACCTAGAAAACAAACTGAAAATAATAATACTTTTGCTTCTTGTTACAAAATATGTAAACTAAAAACAACAATAATAATACTTTTGTTTTTTGTTACAGATGGCCTGGCATTGTTGTGTACCTGGTAGCAAAACCAATTATGCCAGTACTTTAAAAACAAAACAGGCAGAAAGTATGTTTTCGTTTTCCAAAGATCCCCAAAGAAGGTATACTGGGTTATGCTCTATTCATAGAGAAGGCTATACAATTACCAAATCTTCCGTAGTATGTGCCAAACATTTTCATGAAGATGATATTCAGCGGACTGAACAATGAGAAGATAAAGATGGAAATGTACACATTGAAAAGTTAATATTTCCCAAATTAAAAGGCAATGCAGTTCCTAATATATTTCCTGAAGTACCATCATATGTAACTGTTCATCGTACTAAAGAAAGAAGGAATCCCGAAGACAGAAGAAACTTTTTGCATAAGAAGAGGGAACAAGAGATAACATAATTATGACAATTAGACTTAGACAATAATATCCCATTGAAAAACTGGACAAGTAAAATTACAAGTGACTGTGTATATTTCTATGTATTAAACATTAATCAGTTGGGACACAAGTGTGATAATATTTGTGTAATACGTAGTGTAATAGTTAGCAGTAATTTTAGTGTAATCGTCAATGTAGGTAAGAATAGATTAAGTAGTAATGATTTGAAATGGATTTTACAATATAGTAAATTAACAAGATGGTCACAATTAGAGAACTTACTTTCTCATTTAGATCTGCTTTTTAAATAAGTGATAACAAATTTGAGTATTATATTCAAAAATCTTTTGAGAATATAGGCTATTTTAAATCGATATACAAGTTATAAATGGTATGTTACATTCAACACATTTTTCATGTACCTATACCTCTTTTAACTTGATCTACATATATGACAAAAAACCTATTCATATATAAAATTGCTACTTTCGTATACCTAAGTATGAAAATTCAACAAAAGTTATAAGTAAATAGTAAAATATTTAATTTTCAATTAGATTAATTTAGAACCATATTTATATTGTGTCTGATTTCTTAGGATGAATTTTTTAATCATAATAGTTACACCAAGTTTTTACTTAACAACTTAACAACAATATTGTGTTATTTATATGCTCAAGTACTTAATATTTAAAATTTCTAGAGATTCTTGACTGCATTTGATTGTAAGATTAACTGTTTGACACTGGATTTTAAGTGCAATAAATTTTACTCTAGTGATTATTTTATTGATAATATAACCTAAATAATAATAAAACTTTATATATATTTATTAGATAAATATAAGGTTTTATTAATTTAATTTCCCTAAAAATATTTCTGTAATGAATTGAAATTTTCAAAATATCAGTTTCCTAAAATTCAAATTAGTTCAAATTTTCTGGTAGACCTTACAGCTGATTATCGGACTACCGACGTCATAGAATGCGGTGTTGCCTTTTTTACTTCATGGCTTGGAAGCAGGGATGGGCGGTGTCGATAATGTCATGTCGACAATTCGATTGTCGACATGTCGACAATCATGTCGATGTCGAGTGATTTAAATTTGTTGCCAATGTCGACAATGTCGAGTATGTCGACAATTAGCAAACGATCAGAATGACGTTCCGTGCGCACTAATTTGAAATTTTAGGTTAATCTGGCTGCGCTGACTTATTGAAAAAGTATGCATTAATGTTTCAACAAGTTGCAAAGAGACCAAATAATCTCAAACTTTTGAAACTTTTAACCTCACTATTAACTTGCAATTGTCAAATTCATAGGATATTCCATAACTGTTTGATTGCAGGTTTTTCAAGTGTAAATGAATTTTAAATAGAATCATATAGAGACAATTTATTATGTGCAAACCTCATGATAGAGTAATGCAATGTAATGAATCTAAAATATTACCATATAGATGCAAAACCAGAAAAAACCAGCAAAACAAATTTCCATAGATTTTTAATTTTCTATCGTTACTCGTAAACTCGTAAAATTTACAGAAAGGTTTAAAAAAATTAAAAAGAAACGTAAACCTAAACGTCAGTGAACGAGGTAAGATTCAAAACCATAATCAAACATATCTCAGTACATTGAAACCTTACCTTGTTTCCTAATATTTCGTTTACTTTTTTTTAAATTTTACTAACTCTTTATTATAATAATTATAGTAAAATAATTACTGAAACAGTGTTGAATCTCTTCGTGCTTTGGCAGAAACTGCATAATAAAAACATTACAACATTTTGCGGTTTTGCTAATTTTTAACCAAAAAAAGAATTGGGCATTCCAGTTTGACCACTCGCCAAAATACTAGAGGCTTTTCAACTCCTTTTTCCCAAAGTGTTGAGAATATTCCTGAAATTGTAAACCTAATATATTAAAAATCAAAAGAGCGATAATTTTGTCTGAAAGACTTACCCGATTTAGTGTTAAATTTGTCCCATTCTTCTATGCCCTGATTGCACAACTTTCTGAGTAAGAACTGAGTTATTCTACCAGTGTGCTCTGACGTAAGCTTGGAATTTTCATATTTCGGATGCAGATAGTACGCAGTTAATGCGTACACGTTTAACGCCATTTGTTGTCTATGTTTCAATTTTTCTTTAAGGTTATCTGGCAGATTCAAATTGAGCCACAGATGAACGGCATCTGCTACAGATGTGTCAGATTTCTGACAAGCATTGATCAGATTACAAATGGGTTCATAAATTTCTATGTTCTGTTGAATCTCATCCACAAATTCATCGTTGAAGATAAATTCCTTGACTTTCGGCTTAATCTTTTTTTTCGTTACAGCGGCTACTTGTTTCATATATACCAGATTTTCTAGGAGACTTTTGAAAGAATCTCGGTAAGAGCACCATCTTGTTTCGGCCGGCAATTGGATTCTGCGCCCTCCCTTATCAACTATCATTTTTTCTAAATCTGGTTGCTTAAATTCTTTGAGGACAATGACCACATTGTCGACTAACTTTTTATCCAGCACGTCTTTGGCTAAAAGGTTGCCGGTGTGGCTACTGCACGTAGAGTGCCACATGTTGTGCTTGAGGAGGGATTCCATTTTAATCATTGCACTAGCATTATCCGAAACTATACCGTACGCATCTACATCGTATTTTTCTTTTGCAATTTTTTTAGATTCTGTTATTATTTCGGCAAGTTTTTCTCCAGTCTCAGACTCCGTGGTTAAATCCCAAGCATCAAGAAAGGCATTTTTTCCGTCTGCACTATGCAACATTGTCACAACCGTTTTAGAATTAGTAGATGAGTTTTTCCAACCGTCACACAAAATGACTGACTCGGTTTCCACTTTTTTACGTGAAATCTCAATACAGTCTTCATAGCACTTATTTAAAAGCGATGTACAAAGTTTTTTCCGGCCAGGAATTTTGTCTAAATAAGCAGGACGGATCGTTTTTATAAAATTTTTAAAGAGAGGTGATTCTACCACAGTAAATGGTAAGTTACAGCCGAATATAAATTTGGCTAGTGCAGTGCTTATCTTCTCCTCTTCATACTCTTGTAATATGTCCATATAGTCGGTGATTTTCTTTGATTTTTTGGCTGGTCTAGCTTGAGATGTAGCGAATAAATTTCTTTTATTCGTGCTTGTGTAGCTTGTGCTGGAGGAAGTTGGAGTACTTAAGTTAGTCAAATTACTACTCTCAGTATCAGTAGTTGATAACATCATATTTTCAACAATACTATAAGTGCCTTGAATTGCTACACCATTGTTTTCTTCTAATTCCAATAAGGCGGCATCGGTATCTAATGAATTTTCTATAATTCCATCTAGCATGTTTTCAGGTGAAGTTCCAGTCACAATAGCTAGCGAACCATCTTCCATAACTTCGTAACTACCGTTCGTTGTATTCTAAAATTCAAAATAAAAAGAAACTCTAAGGTGACTAAATATAAAGGGCGGATCTACGGACACCCTGTATACAGAAGTTGGCATAGATACAGCGTTTTGTACTTAATTCAATAGACCAATCCGTTTTTTGCCGTAAAATACTAAACTTGGTGTTTTTTTTTAAATGGGACACCCTGTATATAGAGATGCAACAACGTGAAAACCTCAGAATACAAATTCTGGGGTGAAAACTGATGCAATTTATGTCCCCTTCCGAATTCTAATTAAATAGTAATCAAGAAATCTACAATAATATATAGTGCGTTATTTTCACTTCTTGCCGTTAGATGGCTATACGGTTTTTGACGCCATGTTTTCTCCAATATACTACTACCGAAATGGTGATCCATGCGTTGTTGAGTTCTGCGGCTCCTAACACATTTTACGATTCATTTTTATATCATAGATAAATGTAAGTTCAAAAAGTTCCCCCCAAAATTTTTTCTAGATCCGCCCCTGCTAAATATGTAGTAGAACATACGTCCTATATACTCACTTGTGGATTAACTGTAGGTGTAAAACCTGTGTCTGAGCCAGTATTTTCGTATATCGAAACATGCGACATTTCATTATTGGATTGATTACCATTGCCACGATCTAACTTGCAGACGTTTCTTAAAATGAAAGTACGGGACGGGGTAGTTATCAGCCGATACAAATATCAATTTCAGAGAATAAATCTCTATAGCTATCCAGCTAAAATTAATTAAAATATTTCTTCTTACCTGTGACTTTGCAATCTTGCTGCAGCTGTATTTTTTATCACATTTCCACATACACAACATTTAGCCGCGTGCTTTCCTTCTATCTTTAATACTTTGAATGATAATATATCATAGTTTTTATTCAGTTTTCTGCCACTCATTTTGATTCTGATCAGATCAGATCACATTCAAAGTTTACAACTGAATAATTTCATAACATAACCTCACTTTTTTTCCATTATGGACACGTTGCTGACATTGTCGACATTGTCGACATTGTTGACACGTTCTCGACATTGTCGACACGTCTGTGTCGACAATTAAAGTCGACGTGTCGATGCCCATCTCTGCTTGGAAGTAAAGGTGGCTGTGGCATTGGTCAATATTTTATAGTCACATTTAAGAATAATCTGTAAATTTTTGACTTTTAATATTTTTAATATTAAATTTAATAAGTTTGTATTTAATAAACTGTAAAAAAGGATAAAAAGTTGAAATATAAATTATAATGACATAAGGCGAAAAGGTTAATAAAAAATACGTATTATAATAAAACTTAAATGAAACGACTAATGATTACCGTTTGCTTTCTGAAGGTAATAATATACCAACGAAATAATATCAAAGCAGATACGATAATAATTATGACATAATAATTCCGGATCAAAAAGAAGGCGAGAAAATATATTAAATTCATTTAAAGGCATACTGTCAAAGGATTTTCTTTCTTTGCTTTCTTCCGAGAACTAAATAATACCAATTAGTAGCAAAAATTTTGTTTCCGTTCAATAAACCATAAATCAATATAGGTTTTTAAATTGTATATAATTATAATGTGCCGCAGGCACATTTTAGAATTTTAACAAAAGAAAATACAAATAAAAGGTCTTTTAGAGATACTAAAATAGTACTTATTTATAATTTATTAAGATTATTGGATATAAAAGCAATATTGCCTTCCATAATTATTTAAACGTTGATATAATTATATCGTCATTAAAAAAATCGTAATTTAGAAAGAAATGACATAGTATTTTTTATAAATATCGGTAGTAACTTATTTATCATGCGAAATGACGTGACATTTATTGACAATTATAATAATAATTAGCGCGTCGAACCTAGTTGGCTCATGGATCTATTGGCTATTCCCCTATAGCTATTATTGTCCATTGATTTTATCCTCAAATTTGTTGCGTTGACTTTAGGGTTGTAAGTGATAGTGATGCGCAATATATAGCCTCTCCTATCAAAATGTGAACCTCACCTGCCTTTGTGATGATCTTGATTCTAATCATCCGGTGCATCCTGCTTTATAACAAACGAGGCTCTGGTGTCAGAGTGATTGTCGGTATAAGCAATCCCCCACTTACTGACCAACAGCTTCGGGCGGACGAGTTGGTAAGTGGTAGGGCACTCTTTTGTCCTGGAATTGAGAAATTGATTCCGAAGGCGAAAGAACTATAAAACTATAAATTAGTCAACGACATAAGGATGCAGAAAGCAAAGGAGAACTACTGCATTAAAGGCCTTTTGGCACTCCTAGTTTTAACTATCATGGCTGTAAATAATTTAAGTCAAAACATTAATGATCATGGATCTCGGAACCAAGATCTGGCAAGAGGACAATCTCAAGACTGCAGGGCCTCTCAGGTCGTTAATATGCGAAATCCTTGCAAAATAGCCACATGGAACGTCAGAAGCATGTTTGAGTCAGGTAAAATATATAATGCCATAAAAGAAATGAAAAGAATGCAAATCAGCATCCTCGGAATAAGTGAAATGCGGTGGCCGGGATCAGGAGTATGTGACGTAGATGGATATCAAGTGTACCATGCCGGAAATACCGATGCCAATCACTATAATGGAGTTGCAATCATAGTAGCAAAACACTTAGCTCAATCAGTATTAACTTATATCCCTATATCTGACAGAGTAATGCTAGTGAAATTTAGTTCAAAGCCGTTCATTACCAATGTAATTCAGGTCTATGCCCCAACATCATCCAGTGATGAAGATAAATTAGAAGCATTTTACAAAGATCTTACTGATGCTCTAGATCTTGTTAAAGCAGCAGAAAATACCATAGTCCTCGGAGATTTTAACGCTAAATTCGGCAAAGGACGCTGTTTAAACATTGTGGGGGATTATAGCTTGGGAAACAGAAACGAACGTGAAGATCGACTTGTCCAGTTCTGTTAAGAACACGATTTCATTTTATCAAATACTCACTTTAAACTACCACTAAGAAGACTCTACACCTGGAAGTCAAATGCAGAATCAGAAAACAAAATCATTAGGAACCAAATCGACTTCATTCTAATAAACAATCGATTTAGAAACTGCATCAAATCAGTTAAAATTTATCCAGGTGCTGACATTGGGTCTGATCACAATCCTATAGTAGCTGTTACCCGATTAAAATTAAAAAAGTTAATCAAAAGAAGTCTCGCCAAAATATTGATACAGTCTAATTACAAGACGAGAAAGTTAAGGAATCAGTTCAAAAACAATACTGTGAATGAAAATTTAATTTGGGAAAATATTAGTGAAAACGTCGATAAGGAAAACGAAAAAGAACGAAATACTTTACAACAGCATACAAAAAAAAATTCGATGTAAAATACGAGAAGCAAAGAATCAACATCTAGCCAAACAGTGTCATGACATTGAAGAACTTGAAAACAGATACAACACGTTTAACATGTATAAAAAAGTGAAAGAAGCGGCTGGTATCTTCAATAAGAAAGAAACTGCATTGCTAAACGATGAACATGGTAAAGTAATATTTGAAGTAGAGGACAAACTTAAAGAAAGGGAAAATTACGTCACAAACTTATTCGAAGACGATAGGAGTAGTTCACCTCCCAATATTACTAACTGCGACGGACCCTTAATAACACGCTCTGAGGTTATAAAAGCCATACAATCATCAAAAGATGGCAAAGCGACTGGTCCTGATGAAATTCCAACTGAAATATACAAGGTTATAGACGATAGCAATGTAATGCATTTATACCAGCGGCCAACTACCTAATGGTTGGTCTAATTCACTGTTTGTAGCTCTAACTAAGAAGACAACAGCAGAAGCCTGTACTATTATAGAACCATCAGTTTTTTAAACTACTTATTCAAAATTGTGTCCATGTTTTAATGTAGTGTTATATATAATTTATGTTCAATTTCATGTTTATTACATTCTGCGCTTGCTGGATAGCCCAAATTTGACGAAATGCCACTGATGATGCTGTAGAAAGCGAAAGTACTTGGGCAAGATTAGATTATTAAAATTGTGCTCGATATTTGCCATAAATTTTTCAAAGTTCATTTATTCGAGCATTCAACCTTATTTCAATTTAATGCATAATTATTTATATGGTTATTTTACTATCTTTTAAAAACATAACTAAGTTATCATACACTACTCTCGAGTCTAGTGATAATAAGTACTGAAGGTTCCAAGGGACTAATATATTGTGTTTATGTAAGTTATTATTATTAATCTGGATGGAATTATAGTATTTCTGGGGCAACTAAAAAATATATAATCTGGGTTTCCTTCTTCTGTACAAAATTCACATGGATCATTATCTAAAACCTTAAGTGTTTGTTGTAACAAGCATGTCCAAACCATCCTCCTATCGTCCAATATCTCTCACCAGTAACATTTGCAAAGCAATGGAGAGAATATTGAGTAAAAGACTGAAATGGCACTTGGAAAAGGAAAAACTTTTTACTCCAATACAAAGCGGATACCGTTCAGACAGATCGACAGCTGATAACATTGTTGCACTAGAATCCGAAATACATAAAGCATTTACAAATCAACAAAAAGTAATTGCAATATTTTTCGACATTAAAAAAGCTTTCGACACAACATGGAAGCATTATATCCTCAAAATTATGAAAAACTGGAAAATAGATGGTAACTTTCTCGCTTTCACCAAAAATTTTCTTCAAAACAGGTCCATACAAGTAAAAACGAATGGATTCATGTCAACATCGAAATCACTTCATAATGGAATTCCTCAAGGATCGGCCTTAAGTCCACTATTATTCTTAATCGCAATAAATAATATAACAAACCACATAAAGCTTCCCGTAAAAGCTAATCTTTTTGCTGATGATCTAGTAATATATGTTAAAAGTAAAAATATAGAATTAGCTACGCAAATTTTACAGAGAACATTAAACAGCTTAGAAATGTGGTCTTTAGAGACTGGTTTAACTTTTTCAACTGAGAAGACTAAAGTAATAATGTTTGACAAACGAAGAGCAGAATACAACTTAAACTTGTATCTAAATGGCCATCCTCTAAAACAAGTCCGCGAAATTAAATTTTTGGGTGTAATATTTGACTCACAACTCACATGGACTTCACATATCAACAATTTGATCAAATCCTGTCAACAAGGAATAAACTTACTAAGAGTTTTATCCAATCATAAATGGGGATCAGATACTAAAATTCTTCTTAATTTATATCAGACATTAATAAGAAGCAAACTCGACTACGGATGCATCTGTTATGAAACAGCAAATAAAAATCAACTAAAAAAACTGGATGTTATTCAAACCACATCTCTAAGACTAATCTTTGGGGCCTTTAGAACTACTCCAATAAGAAGCCTTCAAGTGCTAGCAGGAGAAATGCCACTATACCTCAGAAGACAATATCTATCACTATGCTACGCTTCAAGAATTCTAAGCGCAAAGGATCATACCTTTCTCGCAAGTTTAGTATCGGAAGAATCACTAGAACAATACACAAATTACACCACCAAGACAGTACCATTTTACGAACGAGTTAAAAGATTACCGTATTATATCAATCAAATTACCTTGGCACCCATAAAAATATACCAAACACCTCCCTGGACAGTTTTCTTTACCAATAGTAGACCTCTCCTTACTTAATCATGATAAGCATTTACACAATTCTGCAGAGATCAGGCTTCAGTATCATACAAATTTACTCAAATATTCCACTCACAAATTGTTTTTCACTGATGCCTCCAAAACTTGCAACGGAGTAGCAGCTTCTACTGTATCAGAAAACTTAATTTCTGCCACTAGATTAACTCACGGCTGTAGTATTTATACTGCAGAGCTACAAGCAATACTTGACGCACTAAATCATTGTAAAACCATAAATGAAAAACAAATACTAATATTATCAGATTCATTAAGCTCTTTACAGGCCATTAAACATGTTTATCCCACACACATCAATCTATTCCTAATTAAGGACGCGTTGCAACAGCTCCAATTTTCTGGGAAAATTATATCATTTATGTGGGTCCCATCCCATGTCGGAATATCTGGTAATGAGCTAGCAGACAAAACAGCGTTTGAAGCAATAAACAATGTGAACATTCCGACTACAACAGATATACCAATATCAGATACTAAGACTTTATTAAAGACTCATGTGAATAAAATATGGCAAGAAATATGGGATCAAACAAACACAAATCTTAAAAATATCAAACCAGACGTATCCTCAAAAAATCTTAATATACCACCAAAACGAAAAGACCAGGTAATTATCAGCAGACTCCGACTTGGGCATACACGACTTACACACGGCTACATAATCTCCAAAGAACCACTACCAATGTGCCAAAGATGCCAAACACCTTTCACAGTCAACCATATATTAATAGAATGTCCAGAGTACACCTCAGCCAAGGCGATATTCAAGATACCCAACAGCCTGAAAGAAGCACTGGATATAAAATTCAATGAAGTTCTGTCTTTTTTAAAACACTGTAAACTCTATAATAAATTGTGATTTAATTTTTGTTACATTTACATACATGTACATAATACCATATTGTTGTAAGTCATAACTTTTAAAATGTATCTTATTTTCTATATTTGTATCATAAACCTACCGCTAATAACCCTAGTGGTTGATGCGGATAAATAAAAATAAAAAAAAGCATGTCCAAATCTCAGTTTAATGATTATACCAATGAGTTTTAGGAATATCTATTTGAAGAGAAGTGTATCTATTTGGGCTAACAAAGGAATATTCCTTCCATATATTATCCTGCCTTTGGTATAATCTTAATTTTAAGGAAACCAGAAAGTCGCAAGCCGTGATTTTATACGAATTTTCTCTACCAGATAAAATACTTTCTTTTGCTAATTGGTCTACATGTTAATTATTTCCCAAACCTATATATTCTTTAATCCAAACAAAGAGTACATTTTGTCCCTTGTTACTAACTTTTGTTTTAATATCCTTAATTTTGTAAATATAAAGTAAGTACGTATTTGTCAATCCTGGTTTCCCAATAGAGGTCAAAACTGATAGAGAATCTGATAATATCACTATATGGTCCAGTTATATTCAGTTATTTTCAGTAGCATAAAGTAAGGCCTCATATATTGCAAGAGCTTCTGCTCTAAACATAGAAGTCTGGCAGTTCAACTTAAATGTATGTTCTATTCATTCCAACGGGACAAAAAAAGCGCATCCAGTGTCGTTATGATGAGCTTTATATTACACATAATAAAAATTATATTACAAAAATACTTTCAATTCTCATGAGATCAAAATTTATGAGAATCATTTAAAAAAGATGAAAACAAATATGAAGATGTGTTTAGTTTGTCCCATCGATATAACATGCTATATCCACCTCAGACATCCTATCTTAATCTTTTTTACGAGATCTGGTTCCTGGTATATTTTATTAAGTTAAAGTTATACCCAATCTCTATTGCCATTCACCGCTTCACAGAGTCACTTTAGTACTTTTCTTCTTTAATATTTTAATAATTATTACAATAACCAATAAGACTCCAGAAACTGAAAGATATGTCTCTACTTTCATATCAGATATCAGAAGAAAGATGAATGGCCCGTGCTGCATTTTCCATAAAAAAAAACTATAGTAGGAGAAATTTCTGATTTCATCAAAAAATGTATGAAAAGGTTTAATTTTCATAAAAACAGAAGTATAGAGTTTAATTTTTGAAAGTTGACTTTTGGTAACTACCTATTTATTTTTTTGGATTCTCGAATTAGCGTCCCCCTGAACAAAATATTATCAGTCGCCATTGCCTCTGTTTGCCAGATTAAAGTAGATAAATACCACATTAACTTCTTTGGCAATAAAATCAGTCCCTATCGATAGTCACACAATGAATTTATTGCAATAAAAGTTGTACGTGATTTTCGCAGTTTTTATTCTGACAGATATTTAAAGTTTTTATAACAAAGTTTTGTACACAGAAATAATCTCAATATAAACAGGGTCCCATTTTAGCACTTGATGTACAAACATTTTTGACGTATTACTTTCTAAAATCTTAATGAATTTAAATGAGTTTATATTAGATATAGAAATTGAAACAAAATATTCTTCTACAAAAATTCATTAATTGAGAAAATTCAGAAATATTTTTTATGAATTTATGATAAACTAAGTGGCGTCCCGGGTATTTTGTAGTCACTTTGCCTGGATAAGGGTTAATCCTCCGCTAGGCACTCCAAGTTTCATACGATCGTTGCTCGCATGGCGCCTGTGAGACTGTTGTATTTGCGTGCAAATAGAAGATTTATGAAGGGTTATTAGAGATTTGTTTAAATAAAAATACAATAATGTCAATTTGAAATAAATATTTTCATGAAAAGAAGGATAATATACCATTTTTGTTGTGAATAAACCACAATTTTACTTTAAGTTTATTTTTAGTTTATTTTTTATATAATGATATTTAGTAAGTTTTGACATAAATAGTTTATTTACAAATGTGTCATTAGATATGACTTTAAAAATAATAAAAACAAAATTAGAGAATTATGATACATTGGCAGGTAGAACAAGGCTTAATGTATCAGCTATAATAGAGTTCATCGTCATCATCAACCTGTATGCGTTCACTGCTGAACATAGGTCGCCCTTAGCTCTTTGCATCTGTCTCTGTCTTGTGCGGCAAGCACCCAGTTATATAATCTAGTTATTTACATTATACACTGTGAATACCTATTTTCAAGTAAATAATGAATTCTATAAACAAAATTTCTACTAGGTCTACTAGTCGAGTAGTGGGTGCTAGTCGAGTACAAGGTTTACTAATAGGCTCTCTTTTTTTTACAAGTTATTGGCACTGGCAAAGCCAAAAGGAGAGTCATTTTTTCGTATAGTTTTATCAACGATTGCTTTCATTATATACATGGTCCATTGGGATACAATAATCGTAGTGTTTCAGTAAATGCCTAAAGATTTGGGTTACTTATTTTTTTTTATTTTTATTATTTTTTTTAATTTTCATTTGTTTATTGTTTGATTTGTTGGGGTTTTTGTTTTATTTTTGTTTTTGTTTATATTTTCGGTTTATGCAATTTATTCACATGTCGCAATACTGCTCACAAATAACTATAAGTAGAGTTTACATAATCATATATAATGTTATAGATACTATTATCTTCTAATGTCAATGTTTTTGAAACATTAATTGGAAATTTCATATTGTAAGATATCAAAGTTTGATAAAACATCAATTTCTATTTTTTTTACGGGCATTCTAAAAACGAATATGTTGTAAGATAACCTTATACTTAAGGGGGGGGGGGGGGATTTTGTCCTAACATATATTTATAACTTAGGTAGGTACTTAATAAAAAAGTAGGGAGAATCTTTGATTTTCAGAAAATTTTGACTGCATTGTCGGCAATTTGATATAGTACGGCATTCATACACATATTTTCGGGTTGAAACATATCGGGTCATACACATTCAAGTGAAAATGGTGTTTGGATGTGTATTATTACAAAATCCTAAACCTGTATTTTTTGTTTCTAGATCTTTAACCGATGGTGAAACTAGATTTAGCCAAATTGAAAAGGAACTAAATGCAATCCTATTTTCTTGTACTAAATTTCTTACTTATATTTATGGTAGAGATGTTAAGCTTTTCAAAGATCATATGCCATTGATTTCGATAATGAAGAAAGGCATAGCAAAAGTAGATTCTCCTAAACTACATCGTATGACGGTGAAATTATTAAAATATGACTTAACTGAAGAATATAAGCCAGGCAAGGAAATGCTGATAGCTGATTTGTTGTCTCGATTTTTTTTAATTAAGAGGTAGGGGATGATACTTTTGTAACGGAAATAGTGCATACATTAAATATAACACGAGAAAGGAGAGAGAAATTTATAGCTGAAACTAAACAGAATAAGAAGCTTCAAATAATTAGAGATTTTTGTGAAAAAGGGGGGCCGTTATGTGCATTGAGTAAATCTAAATCAATACATAAATTTTTTAGATTTAAAAATTAGCAGACTTCAAAACAAACATGACTTCTCCATATTTTATAAACCTACCCATACTGACACGACTATACACAATTCATCATCCCATCCAACACAACATAAACTGGCAGCTTACCATAGTGTGTTACATAGATTAACAGAAATTCTGATGTCAAAATACAACTTTGAGACAGAATTAAATATAATTAAGCAAATAGCAGTAAACAACGGATACAACGAACAAACAATTAATAAAATGGTAAATCAAAAACTACACAAGAAAGCCCTGAAATTAGTATTTCCACCACCAGAGAAAAAACCCAGTACCTTCTGCTCGATTACATATACAGGCAAAATAACAACAAAAATTGCCAAATACATAAAAAAGAAAGGAATAACACCAGCTTTCCGAACAAATAACAACCTAGGCAAATATATTAAAAATAACAAGAGCCAAAATAAAAAACACTTAAATAGTGGTGTGTACAAACTTCAATGTGGCGACTGCCCAAAAACTTACATCGGTCAAACTGGTAGAAACTTTGATAAACGAATAGCAGAACATAAAAGGGCTTTCAAGAATAGAAAAACAGATTCGACATACGCACTTCACCTTCTAGATCATAATCATTCTTTTAATGACAAATTTAAAATTCTTCACATTCAAAATAAAGGCCTTAAGCTATCTTTGTTAGAATCTATGGAAATCAACAAATTAAAAAACACAGATATAATTCTGAATGACCAACTTGAGACAAACAGTTCTCCCCTCCTCAACCTATTTCATTAGAGACTATAAATTTGTAAACCCAAGCCAAAAATAGATCACTTGAGAAAGGCAATCAGCCGAAACAGCTGTAGTGATAAGATTTAAAATAAATTTTGTGGAAGTTTGAAAACGAAGTTTTCAGTGTTTTATTGTTACATTTACTACAATTGTGTCTGGTTGTTTTTTAAAAACAAAGCATATGCTATGATTTTTCTGACGGGTATGCTCGAGTTAAAGTTAATTTCATGTAATTAAATGTCTATCCTGCATTAAATACTGAATAGTCATTATCAATGATTATTTATATTAGCAAGTATAAAAGATAATTTATTTAACTTGTATTTTGAAAAACATTTCCATTTCCATGAAGAGGCAATGGAAACGTTAAATATAACGCTTTGTTGAGTAAAATCGTGGTTATTACCAATTAAATATAGTAGATAACATATAAATCGCACAAAAAGCTCTAAAACTTTTGATTTAAGAGTATTATCAATGCGCATCCTGTATAAGGGTCAAAAAATTTAGAACAGAATATAGTATATACAGTTTATTCCCTTTGTTGCTGTAATTCCTACCAAAATCCTAACTTGTATCGGAACCGTTGGAAGCCAGGCACAACTTAAGAAGCAAATCCCGGGTTGATAAAAAAATAATGAAAGTATTAGGACCTACTTAGATAACAGATGTTCTAGTTTTTACATCAACTTCGCCCGTACCTAGAGGCACACTGACGTAATGCTCGTAAATCTTTAGGGATTTTTTGGTAGAATGATGGAAATCCAAGGTTTATATGATAACATATCTACTTTCTGTCTTAGCTTAACATACGAGTATTATGTAGTTTATTTTGGTATAAAAATGTTTAGTGTGAGTTGCTGAATCGTTAGTGACATCTGATTTTCAATAATTTGATAAATATAATGTTAAGATATTTGTATTTTTTACTTGTTATGTATAAAAATGTATTTGTTTATACATAATTGTAAAGTAATCTTTATCAAAAATGTAAAACTTGTTTTTAATAAAAAAAAAACAATTTCTGGAGATATTAGATATATCCTAAAAAGATCTGTTGAGAACACCCACATTTCTTTCAAAGTCCCGAACAATCTAGGACAATGTTTAACCAATACAAAAGATCCCATCAACTACATGGATCGTAGTGGTGTTTATAAATTACAGTGCTCTGATTGTGATGCTACATATATAGGTAGAACCTGTAGATCACTAACTTCCCGTTCCTTAGAACACACTAAAAAAGAGAACACTTCCACCTTCTCACAACATCTTGCACAACATAAACATACCCTCAACATCCCAGAAGACGTCTCTTTGTTACATAATATCCCTCAAAAAATTTTTCTAAAATTAGATCTATATGAAGACTTGGAAATAGTCAAAGAAAAGCAAAGTAGCCCCAATTGCGTTAATCGTCATGTATCGTTCAACCGGGACTTTCAACCCTTACATCGACAACTCTTCTCATAGTCCACGCTTCACAATATTGCCTTACTTTCTTTGCCCGACTATCCTATACAAACTTCAACACCTTTAATCCTATACAATATTTGTGTTTCTTTAAACAACCTTTCTCTACACTATTGCCACACCTTCACCTCAAAAAATTTTCGACCCTATTGTTAACTTCAGAACCATCCATATCTATCATAACAAAATATTTCAACATTTTCTCCACTCTTCACATCTACATCACATTCCTATCCATTCTTTTCTCTTTCATTATTTCTTGGTCAACTCATTTATCAAACATGTACTCAATAGTTTTAACTCATTATTCTCTCAAACATTATCTAACATTTTATCAAAATTCATATTATTTGTGCTTCTTCAAACAACCAGTCTCTAAACTTTTGCCACTCCTTCCCCTCATTACTTTTCGACCCTAGTGTTAACTTCATAACCACCCACATCTATCATACCATAATATTTTATCATTTTCTTCACTCTTCACATCTACATCACATTCCTGTCCATTCTTTTCTTTCATTATTTCTTGGTCAACTCATATATCAAACATGCACTCAATAGTTTTAAAGTCAGTAATCATTCAAACATATCTAACGTTTTTCAAAATTCATAAATTTTTCCCCTATTACAAAAAATCCTTATCCAACATTGCTCACCTTCTCTTGGTCAACAACTTAGTAGCACACTCATACATCAAATTTTAGGTTTTTACAAACCGAATTTATTACTACTAAAATACATTTTGTTCAGGGTGCTAGATGCTGTAAGCATAAAGGACCCCTATTATCTCTAATTGTTGATTAACTCCTTTTCTCCTTTAACCATCCTTCTTCTTCAGTCATTTCCTCTACTTTTATTCTCATCAAGTCTCCGAGGAGCTCAGCCTCTTCAATTTTAAATTAATCACATAGGTTATAACTCTGATTTCTTCAGCCTGTAGATTTTCAATTTACCAAACTTATTTTTATTAATTTTTCACCATACTAACAGTCTTAAATACAGTCATTTAAATACGAGGTCTTATATTAGCTTCAAATATTTGCTATTAAAATTTTTACCTGTCCTAGATGTGATAAACATAAAAGGATAATTTTCATATATATAAGCTAATCTAACATAAAATACACTTTTAGACCATATTCCATACGACAAAAAGTAACATAGGTTGCCTAATACACAGGTCATCCTCTTAAACATGACTTTAACACCATTGGTGATTTCACATCGATTATAACCCAAATTTTAAATCCCAACACCTAGATTGCTGTTATTATTTTTTTAAAATCATCAAAATAATTTTTGAATCTTTTGGCTGTAGTAATACTAGGTATAACTAATATAGTTCCATGTTACATTGACATTTTGTTTTTGACACCGTTCATAGGTATATTGTAAATCAGTTTCCAGCTGTTCTCCGTGCGTAGAGGTTTTCTCCCCGGCTCTGGAACTCAATTTTACAATGTATGTTACCTGAAGTCATATTTAATTTAATACTGAACATCACAGTTTTTTAACAACAAGATGTATAATCTTTTATAACTATATGTAATTTAAAGGGTTTTTACCCATGTATTTTGGTGGCTCAGGCATTTTAACCTAGTAAGTATAGCCATTTTTGCTTTTTAACCATAGTCAAAATTTCATAACCACGTTTGTTTTAACTAAATGGTTTATACTTATTTTAGGCGATTTTAAACCTGATGATGGACTGTTTAGTCCGAAAACGTTTGTTTTTTTGATGTAGCCCTTTTAAGGGTTTTTAAATAAATATACCCACTTACGAAGACTAACCTCTTTTTTTGTGATACGTAGTATACAGCCAGCTACAGGAATTGTTTTCCTTGTGGATTTTGTTTTTAATAATATTTTAGCTGAACGATCCGTAGTCTGTAAATTTTGGTATGCGATAAAATGGGCCCAACATTTTTGACCCGACGCGACGGCCTTATTTAGTTTAAATACAATTTTATGTGCATAGGTATTAAAGGTACAAACATTTATAACTAAAACATTGTATAATTTCAGAAAATATGTATTACATAATAGTTAATTTTCCTCATTGTAAACGTGTTTTGATCTATTGATAAAACACCCTTGATTTTAGATAGACACACGTAGCACCTATTTTTTAATAACATTTACTCCAGTTACTCGGCCTATTTGTTGCAGGTTCGCAACGATACATAAACATTTATTAAATATGAACAGCCTTTTTGTTAGTTCCATCTGTCAAATATCACTACATGTGTGTGTACCTAAGATAAGGGTTTGCATTCCATACACAGACTCGAGTTCTGTCTTTCAACCCGGACACATGTGTTAAGAGTACGGAAGTCAGCATCAGTCTGTCGATGGAGAGAGACGTCAAAGAATGTGCATTACTATGAATTTTGTGGTTCCAGTGTCGCTGAAGACATAATTTGCGATAGCGTTGGGGATATCTTTTCATTGGGTAAGGAACAATACACCATTAATTTGTTGCTGCATATATCAAGTACGGGCACTTGGTATATTTATTTGATATTTGTTTGGAACTTCATCGCATTTGTGCCGCGATCGCGATTGAACATTTTCAATTGGAAATTTTGCATTTGTTTCGGTTTATTTACTGTATTCTTATATTTGTATTTTGTTAACACCGGTTTATTTCATGTGTGCTTTGTATTAATAATTGTATTAGTTATTTGTATGCACCGCATTATTACTTGTTTTTATACCATTGATATATATATATATATATATATATATATATATATATATATATATATATATATACAGTGTAGGAAAAATTTTATGGTCGGTATGGACCTTACGTGAGATGGAGTGAGAAACAGCTGTTTAAAAAGAGAGAGGTATATTAGGTACGCCCTTTATATCGCCGAACCTTCATGCCTAGAAATAATAAAAAAGGGGAAGTTCAACGTTGCCAAACTTATCGGTTTTATTTGACCTGTTGTCTTTTTTGCATTTGAACAATGTTCTATCAAGAAGATAAAATGCTCAAGATAATCAAATTTGGGCGAAATTGATTTAAATGGCAGGTTACTGTTTTTTTATTGGGAATATGCCACAAGTTTTCTTTACAATAATTGTAATATAACATTTTGATTTCCATTTCGGAAATCGTTTTATATAAATAAAATTTATTAATGTTTCGTATTTTAAGTACGATTTCCGAACTAAAAATCTAAACATCAAAATAATTTCCCAATATGAAATAATAAACAATTAAACATGCATACAATAACGCCACATTAAAAAATATTCATACACTAATTCTTTGGCAACGTCTAGTCTAGATAGTCGTCTGGTCAAAAGATCGAGTAACGAGAAGTAGAGGTGGGTCGTGCTAGTTTATCGTTAAGAGCGTAGGAGCAAAATTTCGGGCCAATGTTTTTTAAAAGCATTCATTTTTTTCGAATCCTGAGAAAACTAATAAATATTTTTGAAAAATTTAAACGCAGAATGAAACAATACATTATTACCGAGAGCCGAAAGTCCCTGAAAACTTCTATAATGTTTATTTTAATAAGTTATAGGGATGAAAAAAAAAAACAAAATTTAGTGTGATTTTTAATTTCAAATATCTCATTAAAAAAACTTTTTGTTTATTCTAAGGGACTTTCGGCCCTCGGTAATAATGTAATCTTTCATTCTGCATTTAAATTTTTCAAAAATATTTGTTAGTTTTCTCAGGATTCCAAAAAAATTTAAATTTTTTTAAATGCTAAAAAGCATTTAAGCATTTTTAAATGCTAAAAAGCATTTAAAAATTTTAATTTTCATAAACAAGTAACTATGATTGTTTAAAAGTAGTTTCAAGTAAGAGAGTACCTACATAAACAAACATAACGGCTATTATCGTTTATGTGTATATCTTTTGAAGTGAAAGAAACTACCTAATGATATATTTATTATAACTTGAAAAATAAACTAAACAATACAAATAGTAAATCGGACTTACATTTACATTACACGTTATTATTAAATCGCGAATAGTCTAAATTGACATAAAAACATAAGTTTTTCTTGTAATGGACTCTCGATGCAGGTGTACGTGTAGATGAGTCATCTCCAATTAATTGATCAAAAATACACCATGGACTTAAGTCATATTTATTGGTTTCTTTTTCTTGTACTGGTTGATTTTCAATAGTACAATCTTCTTGTTCGTTAATTATAGAAGTAACCAGCTTCTTAACTTTTTGTTTTGTTCTGCACTTTAAATCGTGAATCCATAAATGTACATAATGACAATGTGCCACTCTGTTCTATCCCTCTAAATCTTTTTGCTAAACCCGATATTAGTAATTGTACTATGTCGGATACTATGGATGTAAGTATGCCGTTTGCTAAAATTTTATTGCAAGATTCTTGCAGGCAGCGTACCATAACAATCACTGAACTAGCATTCAAGTATTTTTGGTCACTCATTGTACTTGTTATTTCTTTAAACGGCCGTAAAATTTGGGAAAGTTGAGAACAAATAATCCAGTGTTCTTTATTTAGATTAGGTTTAAGTCTAAGTCTGTATTATTTAATACCAATGTGGAACGGGTTGCCTCTTCTAACTCGGTCATTCTTTTTAACATGTAATAGGTGAAGTTCTACCTAGTTTCCACGTCTTGGATTGGCCGTTTGGGAACTGTGTTCTGTTGTAATTAATACTTTAAAAGCCTTTCTGAAGATAAGGTACTTTTTTGAAATGTGTTTTTTTGCAGAATTGTCGAAAAAAGGACTTTTTATTTTATCTATTTGTACACGACAGCATTTAAGTGCGTCCCCCACCAATAAATTTAATCATCATCATAAATCACAATCATCATAAAACAAAACATATTTAATAGCTTTGACCATATTTGAGGAATTATCAGTTACTGCAAAATTTACTTTTCGTTTTAGACCCCACTGATTAATAATTTCAGTAATCGCTGTTTTCTGGATTATGGTTTCCAGAAAAATGGCAGCAGCCTAATAAAAAAGTTTTGAATACTAAATTTTCGGTTAAATATTGTCCTGTTAATGCGAAGTAACTCTCAGTTACTCCAGATGTCCAGAGGTCAGTAGTAATACAGATATTTTCTACTTCTTTAACAACTTGTGATCTAATAATTTGCTCACTTTTGACATAACATTCCTGAAGTAATGAACCTGACAAAGTTTTTCTTGTTGGCGGTTTATATCCAGGAATCCACCCTGCAAACTTTTTAAAAGCTGGTTCTTTAACTATGGAAAACGGATGAAACGAAAAGTTTAGTAAATCTTGAAAATCAATCAGTCCAAGAAAAAGAAACTGATAAAGATGACTTAAGTCCATGGTGTATTTTTGATGAATTAATTGGACATGACTCATCTAAACATACACCTGTATCGAGAGGTATAAAAGAAGTCGACATGTAATTGTCTGATGATATATTACCCACAAACAATTTCGAACGGAGATTGGAACTGTCCATTACCGTGGTGAAAAAACCATCGCCATGTATATCGTAACTTAACCACTATATTCATAAAATGTTGTAGTATTGTAACAAAATCTTTTCCTTGTGAACACATGTTTAACATCTGGTATAATTTTAAATAAAAGAAGAACGCGATTAACAAGAAAAGTGGAAAAACTTATGTTTTTAAATGTCAATTTAGACGATTCGCGATTTAATAATGTGTAATGTAAATGTAAGTATTTAAGTACCATTTGTATTATTTAATTTATTTTTCAAGTTACAATAAATATATATCCTTCGTTAGGTTCTTTTATTTCAATACTTATACACATAAACGATAATAGCCAATATCGATACATTTTTGGCAAAGTAACGTAAGTGACATTTTTGGCGAAAATAATGTTTTTCAATTAAACTAATGCTATTACTGTTAAAAAGGTACTGAAAGAGTGTAGTAAGCCTAGATTTACTTTAAACCTTTTTTAGGACAAGTTTTTTCAGTCATAATTTAAATAAGTTTAAGCAGGTTGAATTAAAAAATTGTTTTTTCTACAAATCGTTTTTGGTGACTTACGTTACTTTGCCAAAAATGTATCGATATGTTTGTGTACTCGCTAATTTGAATACTGGTAAACAATCAACTAGTTACAGTTTACGAAAAACGGTTCCGATAAAAATTAAAAAAACGAGAGGACCCACCTCTAGTTTTTTAGGTATATTAGGATCGGAACCAGAGAATATCTGATCGGAACTAATCGTCTCACTAATGGGCAATGGCCAATGAGTGTTAAAAGGATTTTAGGAGGGGAGACGAAGGGGAAATATGATTGTTATCTTTGTCTAATTCGCTGAAAATATGATTTTATATCTGCGTTAGATATCCTGTTAAATTTTACCATACCGACCTTAAAATTTTACCTACACTGTATATATCTTTTATGTATAGTATGTTTGCGGCTATGGTAGGTTTTTACTTTTGTTTTGTCAGTGGTTCTTTATAGAATCGACATTTTTGTTTTGGTTTGTTTATGATTGTCTTTTGGTGTGTCTGTTGGTGTGTTTCATAGTAGCTAATAGTTAAGTTTGTAATATATTCTTCTTCTTTTAAGTAATATATTCTTCTTTAATTATAATGGTATATTTGGTTATGTATATTTATGTTTAATTTCATTGCTTGTTAAATAGAGTTTTATACAGTCCACTGGCTTTGATTTCTTTTCTTTAGTTGAATATACATAACCAATTCGAAAGGGGGAAACCAGCGAGTTCTGGATTGAACAGAATATCTTCTCTCCCCTTCAGGATGATCCCAATTGTTATATTGATGTCATCGTATGTGCAGAACGCAACACTATTGACATCTTAAATTTTGTCGGACTGAACCGATTCATTTGAAATTTGGTAAGTTGATGGAAAGTGCTCAAATAACAAAAATTATACAATATATGTGCTTCTGTCCTAGGGGTGGTTGTCATCTCGTCTCCATTAAGAGATTTTACGTATAAAGGTACTCTTAAAAAAAAACAAAAAAAAGTTTTATCAATTTTTTTACAAAGTAAAAGGAAAAAAATAGGCACTACTTCTTACACATTCACCGAATACAGTACCTTAATATTAGACATTCCTACAAGCAATACACTTGTGATTTTATTCTTTTCTTTGCATCACGAAAAATTTGCTGATGTTAATACCGGGAATTCAGAGCTTGTGATATTTTACAACGCAATAAAAGGAGAAATATATGCACTTGACAAAAAGTGCATAGTTTATTCAACTAGCCACAGAACCAGACGGTAACCAGTTGCTATTTTTTACCAACTACTTAATATCGGCAAGGTTGATGACTAGGTAATCTGGTTAGCTGATCCAGGAAATCCGCAACAGAACAGGTTTGAGTACATAAAATCCCTGTAGCGCCGAATGGTAAAATCTCACATAAGGATGTTCCTCGCTAACAAACGTCTGCCCTGTATGTTGCGCCTTTCAATTGCTGCTGTTCTAGAGGAAATTGTTCCATATGACAAACTAACTTAACTGAAGTAGTAGGTAAGATTAGGAATATGTTTAAGAAAAGCAGATAAGAAGATAGGAGAACTGTGCCATTATTGTCACACTGCTGTCTGCAAACAGTGTAGTGCAACTGTATGCGAAAATTGAAAATTAACCTTGAACAAATAAACAAAATACGAACTCAAATATATTTTACTGCCGATTTTCTTTAAAGTAATACGTTTTTATTATTTTGTGGTAAAACGTATGCACTTCACCTTTTATGCCACAATCATTCCTTTATGACGAATTCCAAATTCTTTACATACAAAATAAAGGCCTTAAGCTATCTTTATTAGATTCTATGGCAATCAACAAATTAAAAAGTACAGACATAATTCTGAATAACCAACTGGAGACAAACAGTTATCTTTACGTCAACTTATTTATTTAAAGAGTGCTTTTTCTTCTACTGCCATCTCCACTAATGAAGGTTGGTTATAACCATTGGAAATTCGACTCTATCTTCTGCTTTTCTTAAAAGCGTCTTTGTGTTTAACCCGTTTCAGTTGCGAATGCTTTTCAGTCAGGATCTTTGTCGTCTACTAGGACCCCTTTTTGGGCCTTGACTGGAGTGGACGTGATTTAACGTAGTTAACAATGTGTACGGCTTGATCGAGAACTTTCTTTAAAGCCGATGGCATTTTTTCGCGACAAGGTCATGGCGATGCAGAACGCAGTAACTGCTACTACAATTGGGTGCAATATTCTTTATTCTTGTTACAGTTCCTTTTATTTTGCCGACCATAGCTGCAGCTCCGTCGCTGCACACATCAATACATTTGTTCCAGTCAATATGGTGTTTAGTCATATAATTATCAATGACTTTAAAAATTTCTTCTCCTGTTGTGTTGGTCTCCAAGGGTGTACAGAGAAACAAATCTTCAATTGATCCTTCGAAGGGGTATCTCACGAAAACAAGCAGTATTGATAACCGGCGACATCTGTACTTTCGTCAAGTTGTAAAGCAAATATCTCACTGTCTTTCAAGCTACAGATTAATTCATCTTCAATGTGGTCTGAAATCTTATGAATTCGATCAGATATGATGTTATTTTAACACTGAACTGCTGCAACTTTTTTTGCTTATGACGATATCTGCAATCGTGTGTGGTTTACCAGCATCACAAGCAATTCTGTAACTTCTGTAACATCAGCAGAAATGATGCTTCTAGTCTTGTGTCGCGGCCAGATTAAAATTTCTCATAACAGTAGAATAGGTCATAAAAAAACACAGTAGATAACAGGAGATTTTTTATAATTTCAAATTAAAATTAAAAAATTTTTTTTTTAAATTTCAAATAAAACAAGGCTACCTTACACTACACAAAACTGTAGTAAACAAAAAAATTTAAGTAAATCGTACAAAATAGAAAAGTTAAGTGCTGTTAAATATAGTGTGACATGGCGAATTCAGGATACTCAAGAAAGCGTAAGTAAATATCATGTTTCTTCACATTGTAAATTTATTATATGTAATCAAATATTATTTTATACAATAGTAGACATATCAATTTATATACTACTTTTTTGACATGGATAATTTATTGTTGTTTTTTGTTGATAACAAATATTAAAATGTGATGTCCATTGCAATGGACAACAGGTCTATATTGATATTTTTGTTTCAGGTTTTAATCGTGAAAATCCAAAAGATCGAGATATTTTAATGTCCTTATTATATGATGATGATGAACTGGAAGAATTAGCTGATAATGTGCTGTCTCAAATTGAAGATCAATCAGACATAGAAGATGTCTGTAACGAAGAGATTAATGCGGAGATTCCTGAATTGTTTATGGGCGATGTTCCAGGCTATTCTCATGAATTAGTATCTAATGTAGGTAAAAAATATTAATTAATACTCACAACATTCTAGCTTTTGTTATTTTTAGGAAGAGCAGTTAATATATAACCCTGTGGATACCTTGCAGAAAAATTTAAAATCACCAACAAAAAAAAAGAACAAACCAAAACTAGAAATGAGATGGAACAGACGCAAGTTTAGTACAAGGAAATCTCATTCAAAAGCTATAACAACAACTTTGGAAATATCAGGTACAGGAGAAACAAAGGATCCTATAAATTATTTTTAAAATATTTTCCTCATACTTTTTTTGAAAAAATGGCCGAAATGACCAATATCTATAACATCCAAAATGACAATCATTTTCAACCAACAAACCGATGTGAAATGGAAAGTTTTGTAGGGTTACACATACTCATGGGATGTTTATCTTTTCCAAGAGTCAGAATGTATTGGAATAAGGTATTTAGCATAGATGTCTTCCGCAATGTTATGAGTAGAGATAGATTTTTTAAGCTTAGGAGTATTGTACATATTGTTAACAATCTAGAGAAACCTAACGATTGTACAGATAAATTGTACAAAGTAAGACCATTTTTTGAGAGTATCCGAAAACGTTGTACTGAGTTACAAAAAGAAACAAACCTGTGTGTGGATGAGCAGATTGTACCGTTCACGGGAAGACTCAATATTAAACAATATGTAAAAAATAAGCCATCTCCATGGGCATTAAAATTTTTGTTCTGTGTGGAGAAAGTGGAATTGCTTATGACTTTATAATCTACCAAGGTTCAACAACGGAAATTCCAAAAGAGTTAATCGACGAGTTTGGTTTAGGTTCATCAGTTGTTCTGCACCTGGCCAAAAATATTCCAAAAGAAAATTATCTTTACTTTGACAATTTTTTTTCTAGTTACAAACTTTTTGAAGAACTTTATAAGAAAAATATACAGATTGAACCAAATTAAAACGGAACATACAATTTAATACATGTCTGTTTGAACTGCATTTGAAATAGTGGACCAATATAAAACTTGGACAAAAATAAATCCATACCTGGGTATAGACATTGTATAAAATATCGTTCAACTATCTGTCTCGCAACAAAGTTGTTTGCGTAAGACGGGTTTGTCTAAGGAGGCGATAATAGTTCAGGAAATGAAGTTCGAAAAAAGTTAAAACCTCGCAATTTTTTCGTCCTGCATGTATCCAGTTGAAATTTTAGCAGAAGGTAGGTAATAGCCCAAGGATCAAAATCTATATCGAACCGAAGTGCGCTGAAGGGTTTTAGGGGTGAAAACTACCCCTAATTGTCAAAAATTATAAAATAACATATTAAACGTGAATATGGGTAAGATTTGGTTTGAATTAGTTAAATAATGATTATTTTATACTTTTGAATAGAGTTCCATCATATTTCAACCCTTAAAAAGCAACCCTTGTTAGAGATTAATGTAAAAAATTACTAATTCTAAAAAAATGATTTCGCCTTGGATCGATTTGGATAAAAATTTGGATTTAAGCTCAATTCACCCGCTGCTTTATAGTTTATGTCATGTCGACGAACCCTGATTGTTCTTAGGGGTGAAAACTACCCCTAATTGTCAAAAATTATAAAATGACATATTAAACCTGAATATGGGTAAAATTTGGTTTGAATTAATTAAATAATGATAGTTTCGTGCTTTTGAATAAAGTTCCATCATATTTCAACCCTTAAAAAGCGACCCTTATTAGAGATTAATATAAAAAAATTAGTAATGCGAAGAAAATGATTTCACCTTGGAACGATTTGCATAAAAATTTGGAATTAAGCTCAACTCACCCTCTGCTTTATAGTTTATGTCATGCCGATGAACCCTGATTGTTCTTAGGGGTGAAAACTACCCCTAATTTTCAAAAATTGTAAAATAATATTACAAATCTTAAGATGAGTGAAATTTGGTTTGGATTAGTTAAATAGTGAGTTTTTTATACTTTAAAATACAAATTCATACATTTTTAACCCTTAAAAATCAATTGTTATGAGTGCTATAGGTGAAAACAATTTTTTGCCAAAATTTTGCAACTTTTCAACTGTTGAAAATCACCCTTTACAACATTGCAGTTTTTATAAACTAATTTATAAGATATAAATTGAAAAAAGTAGAATTAAATACAAAAAAAATTATCAACATAAAAAGGCACCATATATTCTTATACATTTACATAAATAGTTGAAAATATTTACATTTATAGGTAAAACAATTATAATATTAATTTTATTCGTCATCAATTACATCTTCATCGTGATATATGTCATCCTCATCTTCTTCAATTATTGGTGGACTGTTATTGCACCCTTCACCTGAGCACCCAGAACAAGTAGAGTTACAGTATAAACCAACTTTTCTGCACCCATATGAAACGCCGCATCCTTTTTTGCATTGGCAAAAAATAATTTTCAAAAATTTATCGGGTGCAGGTTGTTTGTTCATGCGTACGGGTAATAACAAACCATCTTTGGAATACCAATCTGTTGCTCTGATATTTTCATTGCCAAGCCATAGACATATGAGCAGATGTTTTATTCTGTTGTATGGGATTTCAAAATAAGAACGCTTAAAATTTCGAATGTATAACGCCCCACTAGCTAATATACCGGTTTTGTAGATTATTATGCTCCGAAATGTACTGTACTATACTAATGGAATTTTCCAGAAAAAAATTAACTGATTTTTTAACGTATTTCCTTTAATTTTTAACGATAGAGTGTTTCTTCAAAAACGATTTGTAGAGGTTTTAATAGCTACAAGGATCTGTGAATTAAATCTTTTTGGAACCCTTGGTTTTTAAATGGGGTGAGTTTAAAGGGCTCGAAAAAGATGGTGCTTGATCGTAAATCGATGCTTTAAACGGCTATATCTCGCCAAATATTCATTGTACAACAAATCTAAATAAAGGATAATTTTAGTCATTAAAAAAGCTACAATTTGGTAATTTTTATTTTTTTCATATATTCAGTATTTTCGGGCATATTTAAAAAAAGAAGGGTAAAAAATATGAAATTGTAAATCGTTTCTCGCTTTAAGCTGTACTTTTTCTAAAACTAAGCATTTTAAATGGGTCAAACTTCTTGGACGTATTAACAATACATCTACAAAGGGAATTGCAGAAGGGTGAAGATCGATTTTAATTATGGGGGTGGTTAGGGTGTTGTTTTCCTCGATTTTTTCGTAAAAAATGAGGGTATTGACCTAATTTTTTTATGATAGGTCTATTTATGCTCTTTAAAAAAGGTTTTGTGAGTTTTCTTCCAAAAATACATCATTTTCCCGATATTTGACTTTGAATCTTTCAAATTTGGCATTTGAAGAAAACCGCTGAACATTGATATTGTATTTGTAATTGTATTTGTCTTTTTAAAAGCTACAAATTTGTTCTCTACAATTTTTTTGATAAAATGCACCATTTTCGAGTTATTCGCGAAAAATCGATTAAAAACGTGGATTTTTTCGTCTAAAAGTTGTTACTTTCAATCGCGAATAACTTGAAAAATATCATTTTATAAAAAAAATGTATAGCACATTTTTTGTTTAGAATCACTTTTCTAATCGAAACCTGTAGTTCAAACGTAAAAAAAATTTTCACCCCGGAGATGGGGTGGCAACCACCCCCTAGGCTTTGGCGCACTTTGGTTCGATATAGATTTTGATTCTTAGGCTATTACCTACCTTCTGTTAAATTTGAAGTCAATCCACGCCGCACGAAAAAATTGCGAGGTGAAATGCTACATTTCCTGGACTATAACTGGTTTGACAGCATAATAAAATCGTAGATTTATGTGTAGCTTTCAATTTTTATGAGTTCAGAATCCAGCAGCCCGCTGAAGTATGGGATTTTTTATAATATAATTATTTGACAATCTTTTGTTGGCCAACCACCTACAGCAGAATTTAGCCGAAATACATTATATTCCTATGTTCCGAATTTATTTCGTTCAATCTGTATACTCTGTTGTAACTATAAGAATTGACAGATTCCAGAAACCTCCATTCACAACAGATAAACAATTACAAAAAAAAGATCGGGGATATAGCGAAGAAGTGGTAAATGATGAGGGAACCGTGGTTTTATGCAAGTGGCAAGATAATAAGTCTGTGCATGTCGGTTCGAATTTTGTTGGAAAAGGAAAAGAAGACTTAGTAGAAAGATGGGATAAGAAGCAAAAGAAAAAAATAACTATTCAGAGACCGCAAGCGATTCAATTATATAATAAATCAATGGGAGGTGTAGATTTACTAGATCAACTATTGTCATATTATAGAATCTTTATCAAGTCAAAAAAATGGACATTGCGTTTAATCTTCCATGCCTTTGATTTTGCTTGTGCCAATAGTTGGCTAGAATATAAAAGGGAGCAACTTGGTTTACCGTCCAAAGATCAAATGGATTTATTAGATTTTAAAATACAAATTGCTGAGGCGCTAATTAAAGTGGGAAAACCCATAAAGAGAAGCGTTGGTCGTCCCAAAATATCAACTGAGAATTCTCCCCACACTCCAAAAAGACCCAGAGTTGAAGTAAGACCATTGAAGGAAATACGCATAGATAAAATAGATCATTTACCGGATTACGACAACAAAAAGGAAGCATCCAGATGCAAAAATGTTGGGTGTAAAGGGAAAACACATGTTTTTTGTGAAAAATGTAATGTCCATTTATGTTTTGTAAAGAAGAAAAATTGTTTTAAAAATTTTCATTTGAATTAAATTAACATTTGCTTGATATAAATAAAATATATTTAAAAAAAATATCGTATGTGACTATTTTCCTAAATTCTTATTATAGTCCCAATGTCCATTACAATGGACATTCTGTCAAATGACCACCTATTAAACAAAAATGTCAAAAATGTGATTTTAGACTATTACAATCTTCTGTTAAGAAGATTCAATAAAAAAAAAAAATTTTTCGGCAGAGAAAAAGTCAGGTCTGAAAGGGTTAAAATGGATCTTGTAAAGAGCTATGAGTCATGCTTGCCGACACAAGTTTACGGTTTACGTAATATTTACAAGGAAATTACAGTTCCCTAAATTGACTGTCTAGATTAGAGAAGGTTATAAAAATTTTTGACTTTTGAAACATATATTTCCCTTAATGAATTTAGAATATATTATTAGTTCAAACCATATTTTTGCTTGTCCTCGATAGTGGCTCGATAGACCGTTTACGTCAAAGCTTTCATCCCTAATCGAAAATAGTCACAAATTCATAAAATATACTATATTCAATAATGGAGCAAAAATATTTAAATATTATTTTCACACAATACAAAGAGCAACAGCTAAAAATAAGTGACAAACTTTAACGGACAAATCTTCTCAATAAAATCAACACAACTGTTTTAGAATTACAGAAAAATTTATTTTTAAAACCATGTCCTTGAAATAAAATACTTTTCCGGGTATTTTCTTACACAATTCCTTGTTTGCAGAGAAGTCCAAATGCACTCATAACTCTCTGTGGCCTGTAATCGTGAGTCATAATATACATTCTTATCCCTCTTTGTTCGCGTATTGCTGCTTGTTTTATTAAATCTTCTCCCTTCGCATGCTCTCAAATTCTTGGTAGATTAAGTTTTCCTGAAAGCATGTAGTAGTATACGTTGTTGTATATATTTTTGGGTAAAATGGAAATCAAAAAGAAAGGGGATAAGAGTTATTTGCGTTCTTCCTTTTATTAAACAATTTTTTTTGAAATATAATAAAAAAATACTCACAGCGTTTTCTTTTTGTGCTTTTGTGTTGCTAATGTCCATTTATTGAACTGCATGAAATGGGGTTTATAAGTAGGAATGTTTACCAAAGAATGTACTATATAAATGAAAAAAGGGCTCTTATTTGTTAAATTTAAACGTTAAAATAGAAAATGACAATCATTATTCCAAATTTCATATCCATGCCAATTCTTTACGGTTCAAATTCCTTCTTTTTTGTATTTTACCCACAACTATATTCGAAGTAATAAGTATTTTGTAGCCCTAAGCACTTATGACACCCTTTAGAACTAATTCAGTTAGCGTAGGCTCCAAATATCCGGTATTTCATATTTTTCCGATTGCAACCTCTTTTATACAGTACATATAATATCGATGGCTTAAAGCACACTAATTGAGAAAATCGATTTTGAATGTTTAAACTCTTGTACCACAGCGTTACAGTCAATATTAAACTTTACATCATTTTTTTATGATACGGCATTAAATGGACATTAAAATGAGTAATTAAAATAAATACCTTTCCTCATAAAAAAATAAAAAAGACTTTTCTCAATAAATATAGATATACAACAGATAATAATTACAACAGGGATAGTGATGCGCAATACATAGTCTCTCTTATTCAAATGGTCAACCTCACCTGCCCGTGAGATGATCTAGATCATGATCATCCGGTACATTCTGCTAGATAACAAACGAGGCTCTAGCGTCCGAGTGATTGCCGGTATAAGCAATCCCCACTTACTGACCAACAGCTTCGGGTGGAAGAGTCGGTAAGTGGAAGGGCACCTTCTTGTCCTAGAAATGGAAAATCATTTCTAAAGGCGGACGAACCAGACATGGTCAACGGCGTGGAGATGTATAAGACAACGGGAAAACAATGCATTAAAGGCTCATAGAGCATCCCTAGTTAATCATCATGACAAACAATACAACCAAACAATCTACTGATCATAAAACTCGGAAAACAAGATCCGGCAGAGGAGGAAACTCACAAGACTGCAAGGCCCACCCGGTCGTCAACATGCAAAAACCTTGCAAAGTAGTGACTTGGAATGTTAGAAGTCTACATCAAGTTGGAAAAGTACATAATGCCGTTAAAGAAATGGACAAGGTTAAATATAAATATTTTTGGAATCAGCGGTGTACAATGGCCGGACTAAGGAAAGATTAAAATCAACAATAAAACAATATATTATTCAGGAAGTCAAAATGGTTCATACATATAATCATACAAGCTGTAATAAATTTCACTCCATACTCAAACAGAATAATACTCTTACAATTAAACCAGAACAAACCCAAAATAAACATCCTACAAGTTTATGCTCCAACTGCAGACAAACCAGAGAGCGATATTGAAACTTTCTACGAAGACCTAGACAATATTTTAAAATCCATGAAAACGCAAGATGTAACAATTATAATGGGAGACTTTAACGCAAAGGTTGAGGAAGAAAAAGTAAAAGAATGTACAGGAGGATATGGTCTGGGCAACAGAAATGAAAGGGATGACAGATTTATTTTGCCAAAACAATAATTTTGTTATAGCTAATACATTGTTCAAAATGCCAAAGACTATATACCTGGAAGTCACCAGCAGATCAAGAAGAGAGAATTGTAAGAAACCAAATAGACTATGTATGAGTTAGACAAAGATACAGGAACGCAATTATATCCGCAAAAACCTATCCAAGTGCCGACATAGGATCAGATCACAACCCAGTAGTGACCAAAATTAGGCTCAAAATGAAAATAATAAAAGGAAGAACAACAAATGCAAAAATCGATACAAGATTGTAACCGTTTCAAAAGTTTTAGAAAATTCATTATAAATTTGATTATTTTTTTTTAATAAAACTACTAACCCCACCTATCTGCCAGGTGCTTGTATTCGACTCAAGGTTTCTACGGTAATTCTCAACATATCCGATAGATGAGAACGATATTAACTTGTCAATCACGCCCCCAATTCAAAACCGTTGAAATAGCGTCGCTTCCTTTCCTGTTACAAACGTCCACCCGATAGGACGTGTTTTAGAAGTGAGTCTCTAGGTTAGAGGTAAGCTACAAAGAAAAGCCTTTTCTTGTCTATATTTCAGATGAATAATTATTTTCAGACTCTTTCCGGGAGGTTAAAGTTCATTGATTATGTTAAGTTAACTGAGACAGTTTCCTATGGTCCAATACTTCCCTATATATGGTTTCCAATAATTACTTATAATATAAATGGATTCCTATTAGTAAATATTTGATGAAATAACCAACGGATGAGAAGAAGCAGAGTATATCCCTTTTTTCCTGGTTCCCAGAGATTGGATAAATAAGGTTGTACCTATTTTTTTTATTAAGCCCTATCAGGAACGCGAGAATTATTTATGGATTCACAGAGACAAGAATATAGTGAAATATTTTAATTTTGTTTAAAGTTTTGACTTAATATGTTTAGTTACTAATTAACTACTAAAATGCTTTAAATGTAAACAAATTTCGAAATTTGGGAAAGAAATATAGTTTCATTTATTTTTAATAACCAATTCTTGATTTAATACGATATGAAGTTGTTTTGTTTGTAGTAAAGTCAATATGAAGTAAGATGTTAGTATCCTTTGGGAATAATATAATTTTTAATGTTTCTTTTTATTACTGAATTTTAATTTTTTTATCCTCGTCCCCTACGAGGATAAACAAGGGGTGGCGTCCAATGATTTGACATGAAATTAATTATGAAACACAATTAGATAACATGAAATTATAATTCATGTTATCTAATTGTGTTTGAAATTTTGATGTACTACGTAGTTTTTTGTGCATTTGACCTTACCACACCTTCTCTCCGACATAGAGCTAACCTGACCTTGAATTAAATGTATGTACTAGATGTTATCAAATATCGACGTTACAAGATTAAGGAACCCACTCATAAGGCAACGCCTGGCAGATAAAATCAACAACATATTAATAAATGTTAAAGAACAAATTCTGCAAAATACCGAGACGGATAAAAAATGGATATTAATAAAGACAGAACTAGATAAAAGTCAAAAAGAAATTCTAATACCAACCAGATATAAAAAGAATCAATGGATAACGGAAGAAATTTTAGATTTAATGAAAGAAAGACGTCAATATAAAAACAAAGATAATCAGATGTACAAAAAAGTAGATAAACAAATAAAATACAGAATTAAGAAAGCGAAAGAACAATGGTTAAAAGAACAATGCGCAGAAATAGAAGAATACCAGAAAAGACATGATAGTTTTAATACTATTACTTTAACACAGTTGTGTTGAATACTAACGACAAATTAAAGAGATGGACAGAATACATCAATGAACTGTTCAAAGACAATAGAACAGAGCAGATGGAGATAGAAGTAGAAGAGTATACGGTTTTAAAGAAATTAAAAGAGGAAATTAAAATGGCATTAACAAACAGCAAAAATGGTAAAGCAGTAGGTTCAAACCAAATTCCTATAGAAATCTTAAAATGCATAAATGAAACCTTAGACATTATAGTAGACTTATTAAACTTAGTATACAAAATAGGACACATACTGAAACAATGGTTACTCTTCACCTTTTGTGCTATCCCTAAAAATAAAAACGCTAAATATTGCAGTGAATATAGAACAATATCAATAATAAGTCATATTCTCAAATTATTCTTGAAAATAATACATGGTTGTATAAATAAAAAACTGGAAGAAGAAATAGATGATAGTCGGTTTGGGTTCAGAAACAGACTAGGAACCAGAGTAGCGTTATATGCTTTTAATGTGTTAGCTCAAAGATGAATGGATGTATGCTTGTTACGTTAATTTTCAAAAAGCATTTGACAAAGTAAGACATAAAAAATTAGTCCAAATTCTAAAGACAAAAAGCATAGACCATAGGGACTTACTTATAATAACAAATCTCAACTGGAATCAAAGACCACAAATCGTAATAGATAACGAACCCAATCCAGAAATTGAAATCAGGAGAAGGAGTTAGGCAGGGATGTATTATGTCCCCATTACTATTTAATGTATATAGTAAAGCCATTTTTAAAGAAGCATTACTATCTCAAAGTGAAGGAATAATAATTAACGGAAGATCTATTAACAACATAAGATATGCAGATGACACTGTGATTATGACAAGCTCTGCTGAACAACTCCAATTACTGCTAAACAAAAGAAACAGTTTCTATAAAAAATATGGACTAAAAATGAATACAAAAAAAAACAAATACATGATAATAACAAAGAAAACAAATATACCAACAAACATACATTTGGGAAATGTACCGATAGAAAGGCTTGATAAATACAAATACCTAGAAACCTAGATTTCAGATAATAATGATCAAACAACCAAAATAAGAGCCAGAATAGAAATAGCAAGAAATGCGTTTGTAAAAATGAAAACAATTCTCTGCAAGAAAGACTTTAGATTAGAACTGAGAGTAAGAGCACTGAGATGCTACGTGTTTTCGATACTGCAATATGGACTTGAAAGCTGGACATTAAAGCAAGAACACATAAATAAGAACACCCTATATAGAGCAGTGTCGATTGCGTAGAGTAAAGGGAGGGTGCGGGTGTCTCGTAGGTTAGGGAAGTCGCTCTTGCATATGGTGTAGAATATAGGTATCAACACGGAACCTTGTGGAACTCCTGCTGTGACTTTACCTGCTGATTTTACATTGAGTGACACACGAATGGATAATTTTAACGAATTTAAATGGCATGCCGATGTTCAGTAGTTTTTTTACCAGCCTAGCATGCCAGGATTGGTCGAAGGCTTTTTCAACATTCAGAAAAATGCCTAGTGATAGTTTACCGTCATTTTGACTTTAAGTGAGATGTGTGACGATTTCTGTCAATGCCGATGAGGTGGAATGACCTCTAAAGCCAAATTTGAATGTAGGGATGATATTATGTTCTGTGGTAAAGTTAACGAATTTCTCCTTAAGCAATAAAGCATACTGCAATCTAGGTTTTATCACAAGAAACTCTCGACAACTTCGATTCCCACTATGGCAATTTATCTCCTACTAACAGAATTTAGACACTGGGTAATGAGTATAATCAATCTTATAATATTCATTTCATTTTAATAAGATTTTTAGGAAAATTTAATTAAAATTTGATTAATTTAATGTGATTTAGTTTAGTTTATTTTAATGTTATCATTTCTTCTTCTTCATCTTCATCTACCAAATGGATACCCATTTTTTAGTTCATACTTTTTTTATTATTTCATCCATAATCAGGTTGACCAATAGAGGACTTAATGAATCTCCCTGTCTTACCCCATTATCAGCTTTAATAAGGTCGGGTAGTTCTTCTTCTACTTTTACTTTTATTGTGTTGTTTTGGTGGATATTTTCGATCGTTTTGATTATTCCCAGAGGTATCTCTCTTGCGTACAGTAAGTGGATCTTTTAATTTGACCAGGTTAAATGCCTTTGTAAGGTCCACGAAACATAGATATGCCGGTTTGCTATATTCTAATGATTTCTCTTGTACTTGCCTCATTATAATATAGCGTCAGTGCATGATCTTCCCGACCTAAAACCTTGTTGTTCTTCTGCTAGTGTTATAATTCATTCAATTTATTTGTTATTACTTTGGTTGTTAATTTTAATGTTGTGTTTAATAAATTAATTCCTCTGTAATTTTCCGGGTGCGATTTGTCTCCCTTTTTGAAGAGAGGTATTAAGATGCTGGATCTCCATTCTTGAAGAATTTTGTATTGTTGTATTATCTTTTGGATTAGTTTTAATAGTTGTTTGGTTAGATCTGGTCCTCCGTACTTTAGGAGTTCGTTCGGTATTATGTCCTCTCCTGGTGATTTTCTATTTTTTAATTTCCTTAATGCTTCCTTTAATTCTTCCTCCTCAATATTTATTTCTTCGTTTGTCGTCACCTCCAGTGTTGGTGGTTCATTATCGATACCTTTAGCAAATAGGGATTGAAAATAGTCTACCCATGTTTCCTTCTGAATGTGTTTCGTTTTTGTTAGTTCGTTCATCTCTTTTCTTTGTCCATTGATCATTTTCCATAGTTCTTTTGATGTTCCGTAGAAGTCGTGTTCCATCTGTTTTGAGAAACTCTGCCAGTGTTCCTTTTTTACTTGCCTAACTAAAATATTTGTTTCATTTCTGATTCCTTTATAGTGGTTGTATGTCTATTTTGTTTGTTGTGTTCGGTATTGTAAAAAGGCTTTTTTCTTTTCTTCACGTTTTGTCTTCACTTCCTCTTTAAACCATGCTGTTTCTATGAAACCATTCTTGATATACAGAGGGAGTCATAACTATTGGGACATAGACTAAGGACAGATTATTTGGACCAAAATATGGCTATTTGGCCAAATATGCCTTAATAAAATGTTGCTGGAATAAAAGATACAGGGTGTTAAAGTTTATTTTTGTTTCTCGTTTTTTGCTAATAGTTTTTCTGTATATTTATAAATTGCTATCAAAATTGGCACAGAGGCATAATCTTAGACAAGAAATAGTATTTTATTTACAATTCCACTATCAAATACCAAACTAATAAACAAAGATGCAACTAACGTAAGGTTTCCGTTTTGACGATAAATCAAAACAAAACACACTTTAACTTAAAAGAACTCACAAAAACTTAAACCAAATGTTCTACATAGTCTCCTCCGATTTCTATGCCTTTTTTAAATCTTTTTATAAAGGATTTTCGGACGTTAAAAAAATATTATTCTGTCCTCTTATAAGATTAGCTGCATTTTGAATGTATCTCCAAAGTTCGTCTCATATATTAATTTCATTGGCATAAACTAAGGACTTCATATGTCTCTAAAAATAAAAATCTAGCTGGTTGTACTCAGGACTTCTTGGTGGCCATTGAAAATCACTGCCTCATCCATCGTTGAGGAAATACGTCATTAAGATGATTTCTAACAGCTAATGAAAAATGAGGTGGCGCTCCATCCTGCATAAACCACATTTTTCTTCTTACATCCAGTGACAGATCATCTAAAATATCACTAAGAGTAAGTTTCGGGTATGTTTAAATTCGGAGGAAGAACATAAGGCCCTAGTAGTTGATCGCTTATAATGCCACACAGACTATTGTTCTGAAGCTATTTTCTTGTGGCATTATAAATTAATTACTATTTATAACTGGGAATAAGCCACAATTAAAGATAAAAATACGTTTATTGACGTTTCAATTTCCAATTCGGAAATCGTTCTCAAAATACAAACAGTAAATATTTACTGTTTGTATTTTGAGAACGATTTCCGAATTGGAAATTGAAACGTCAATAAACGTATTTTTATCTTTAATTGTGGCTTATTCCCAGCCACACAGACTATTCAATTTAAACTCATGCTGAAAATGTCTAGCTTTAATAGCATGCGGGTTTTCTTCTTCTCAATAATGACTATTTCGCCAATTAAAAACCCCTCGTCTGGTTAAAGTTGCTTCGTCGGTGAACATAATATTCTTAATAAAGTGTCTGTCATTGCGATGTTTATTCAAAATACGTTGGCAAAACTGTAACCTTCGTGAAAGATCTGTTGGAAGTAAATTTTGAACAGGAGTGAAATGATAACGATGGAGGTTCTCTTTTTTTGGAATTCTAACAATAGACAACTGACTTACTCCTGTTGCTGCTGATAGATGTCGTGAACTTATTTCAGGATTTTCATCTACTCGAACCAAAAGTTCATCTTCTTGATTAGGTGTGATTTGTTTCGGTCGACCACCCCGATTTTTAGTGTGAAATGACCCAGTTTCACCTAAACTACGATATAATCTTGCAAAAGTTTTGTGATTTGGTTGCCTTCTGTTTGCGTATAACATTCCATACCTTCTGGCTGCCGAGCGACCGCAAAAATTTTCTTGTGCGTATACGCAAATCATATCTCGCATTTCTTCATTAGTAAAATGATTGTGACGAGGCATTTCAATCAAAAAAAGTAATGATTACTTTTAAAAAATGCAACATTACACTACACTGTCACATCAAAAATAATTTACTCTGAACAAATGACATTTACCAACAACAATTATCTGACAGTCCAAAGCAAACTTTTAATAAATGAAATAATATTTGAAATCCTTTTTTAAGACTCTAAGCAGTTCGACTGCGTTTTTATCGAAAACGGTTGAAATTATCATGTTTAAACAAGAGTACCAATTTTACGTAAAAATGATGTTTACGTCATATTTTCTAATAAAAATTACTAAAAAGTTTCATCAAAAAAAGTTTAGACTCAATTTGATCATTAGGAATGATCCACGTGGCGCCCTCTATGACAAAACGTAAAATTGTAAATAAAATACTATTTCTTGTCTAAGATTATGCCTCTGTGCCAATTTTGATAGCAATTTATAAATATACAGGGAAACTATTAACAAAAAACGAAAAACAAAAATTAATTGTAACACCCTGTATCTTTTTTCTCAGCAACATTTTATTAAGGTCTAACTGGTAAGCAGGTTGTGTATGTTTTCAATAAAATTGATAGTGTGTAAAATAATTTTTATATCTAGAATGTCAAAGTTATTATTTCTTAGAAATTCTTCTGTTTTTTGAACGTAATCATGATGGAACATGATAATGAGGCAGTTACCTTTATCAGCTTTAGTAATAATACGATTGTTACTATTCAATTTTGTAGATATTTGTCTAATCAAATGTAGTTGTTTAAATCATTTGATTTTTATGTTATTAACATTATTATTAAATTTGATAAGATCTCTTTGTAAAGAAAGGAAACAATTGCTTTTTAAGTTGGTTTTAGAAATGTAGTCTAAAGGTAAGCTTTCTATTACAGAATCTATGTCAACTGAAAATTCTTCAACTGTTTTGTTGTTAAATGGTATTAAGGTAGAGAATTTTAATCCGTTAGACAAAAAATCAAATTCTTTATTAGTGAATGAGCAATTTGTTAGATTAACTATGCGTTTGTGAAATCTAAATTTAACGGAGCCATTCGATCTATTAGTGTTTTGAATATTATTGTTGTGAATATTTTTCTTATTTAGTAAATTGTGTAACTTATTATTTAATCTATTGAATTTGGAATGTTTAATGTATTCTAGGTTATCTAAATGAATAGCTATGGAATCTCTAAAATTATCAAATGAAACCTCTCTTACAATGTTATCATATAGTATTTTAAGCTGAACATTAATCTTATCCAAATGAGCATGATGCCTACATAGTTCATTTTGAAGGAATTTTCTTTTTATTTGAGACTTAAAGTTAAAAGTAGCAGTGAAAGGTATTATTTTACACACTATCAATTTTATTGAACACATACAAAACCTGCTTACCAGTTAGACCTATTTAGAAGTGTGTACAAGTCTTACAGTCTTTTTCAATACATTTTATTAAGGCATATTTGGCCCAATAGCCATATTTTGGTCCAAATAACCTGTCCTTAGTCTATGTCCCAATAGTTATGACTCACCCTGTATTAGTGTTCGTTACTTTTATCTCTCCAAGTGATTCTGTTGCTGCGTTAATTATGTTATTTTTGAGTTGTTTCCAGCTTTCCTCGATGTTATCGTTTTCTAATATTTTATTCCCAACGATCTTCTCTGATATTGTTTTCCTGTATAAGTATTCAGTGGATTCCGGATTTAGTCCTTCGACTTTGATTTTTGTTTGTATTGGTATCGCTCTTTTGGGTGGGAAGTATTTCAGGATTATTCTTATTTTACATAATACTAGGCTGTGGTCGCAACTACATCTGCTGAGTTGAGGCATCTTACGTCAATTATTTTTGATGGATGTATATCTCTGTTGGTTATAACATAATCTATCATAGATCTTTGTCCACGGATGTTATTAAATGTATATTTGTGTTGGTCTTTGTGGTCAAAAAATGTGTTGTTTATTCTTAGTTCGTTATTCGTGCAGAAGTTGATCATCAGTTCTCCATTTTCGTTCTTAACATTCTCGTTATGTTTTTGTTTAATGCCGGGTATTACTTGATTGCCTATTCGAGCGTTAAAATCCCCCAATATTATCATCTTTCCTCTGACTTGATCTACTACTTGTTGTAATTGGTCGTAAAACGCTTCCCTTGTTGTTTGAGGCTTGTTATTTTCTGGGCCATATACTCCGATGATGTTCAGGTCTTCCTTCTCCATTCTTATCTTTGCTGTTACTATTCTTTCTGATATGTATTGACACTCTTTGATGTGATTTTGGTGCCTTTGGTGTATTAGTAAGGCTACACCTTCTTTGACCCTGTTTTCTTTTGCTACTCCACTGTAGATTAGTATGAATTCACCTAATTTTGATTGAACTTTCCCTTCTTTTTTGTTTCCTGTAGAGCACAAATGTCTATTTCTTTCTCTTTCAGCACTTGGTTATTTCTTGGTCCCTTGAGTTGAGTGATCTGATATTTCAAGTAGTTATTCTCATCTGGGCGTTGGAGGTTTTTCGCTTGTCCTTATTTCTTGCCGTAGTCGTCTTCATAGTATCAATCCGCTTTCAAAGCTGTACATTGTTTCTTTTGAACAGTTTTTGTTTTTTACGATTGGTAGTTTGCTAACCTTGCCAATCACCTTCCACATCACGTTATCATTTATTAAACATTATTTAATACTTAGTTTTTAGTATCGGAATTTTTGTATATTTTGTACGATCAATGACCGTACCGGTCGTATGTAGTCGGGATACTACAATTTACATAAAAAATACTATTAAGTTGACACACAAACAAACTCATCACTACTACCGATAGCTAGTTAAAATAGTATTTTCTGTGTAAGTTCTACGAACAAAGATTCTATGAATCCTTCTAGGAATTTTAACCAATATGTATTATAACTAAAATATTAATTTTATTGGCATTAATTAAAATGCTTTATGTAATTAATTGATTTCCTTAAGTAATTATTTCACAGACTTAAAGCTAAAATCTATAATAGTTTTTAAGTTTAATTATTTGCTCATTTTGTATAAATCGAATTGAAATTGAGCATATTTTAGAGAGTTTATTTAAGCCTCCCTATGCCATATAAACCCGAATTATTGTTCCCTTATCCTTTAAAAATTATGAATTTCATGACTCATCGAAAAAGTGTGTCGACACAAAAATGTTGAACTCTAGATAAGGCCGAAGTTTAAATGCAAAATGTCACCGTGAGAGCTTATCATTTTAAAGTATTCTCTTTAACTTGTCGGAAATTCTAATTCAAGAGAAATATTTCATGGAAATTGCCACGTAGGGACTGAATCAACGACTGTAGTTAACGCAGTTTTTACTGAACGATTATTACTTCCTCATATCAGTGGTATAAACTACGATCATTCATTCTAAAAACTCATTTCAATATGTACTTAATAGATATTTCCTGTCACGTACCACAACCCTGCAATTTTTTCACAATTAGGGGCGTAAAATGTTCGAATTTATAGAGACAAGCATAGAACTTTTTTCCAGAGATTTATATAAAAGTATAAATAATGGAATACACTACACGGTTTTATGTCGTTTATTGACACTAATATTGATACATTTATAGAATTTAAAAAATATATGAATTGTAATAATAAAACCAGAATCATAACCGCGACAAAGATAAAAAAATAATGTTCTTCTTATTTTAGCTTTCGTTCATATAATGAAAGGAACATAAATCGTTTTGTTCAAACCCTTGAGTCAACAAATTGGTCAGAGGTATTTAATACAATTTCTGCTGAGGATAAATCATTACCTTTTTTAAATACTATCCAAAATTACTTTCGGTCCCATTTTTCACTACTTAAATGTAAACCTAAAAAATGTACATATTCGAATTGGTTTACGCAGGAATTGTACAATTTAAGGAATCAGCTAAAACTTTTAGAAACGATCTGTCAGCAAAATAGTAATCTTGGGCCAGTCCTTCATTTGGCAAAGGCAGAATATTCAATTAAATTAAAAGCAGCTAAAAGTAGTCACTTCATGAGACAGTTAAACGAATCATCAAATAAAATATCTACTAAATATCTTACTAAAATAGGTGGGTTTACATCAGCATCAAAAAGCCGTAATAGTTGTTCTATGTTTTTATATCCAACTAACCCACAGGAAATAACTAGTATAGTCGGAAGTTTTAAATCCAAACACAGTTGTGGTTTTGATCAGATTTCCCATAAGTTATTAAAACAATGCATTCATGTTCTCGCAGATCCACTGATGGATATTTTTCAAAGATAATTGAAACTCTGGTTTATACCAGAATGAACGCATTCCTAAAAAAGCATAGTGTCTTGCATAACTTTCAACATGGTTTTACATCTTCTAAGTCTACAACTACAGCTCTTGCAAATTTCGTCAGCTTAGTGTTGGATGCTTTGTACAGACGAGAGAAGGCATGTGGTTTATTTCTCGATTTGTCCAAGGCTTTTGACAGTTTGGATCATAATTTGTAACTAATAAAACTTAAGGGGATTGGTATTTGTGGTGAAGTTCTAAAATGGTTTACTTCCTACCTAGAGAATAGAAGACTAAAAGTAAAGATAACATCTAATGGACTTAACGAATTAATGGACTTAATGGAGTAAACGAATCAAATACATTGGATATCGATTATGGTATCCCTCAGGGTAGTGTATTGGGTCCTCTACTTTTAATAATGATATAGCTTTGATAACTAATTCGCTGACTGGGGTTAATTTCATCAGTTATGCGGATGATACCAACATTCTAGTCACAGCAACGTCTGATCAAAATTTGCAAAATAAAACAACACAGATACTATCCACCATCAACAGTTATTTTTTATCCAACAAATTAGTTTTGAATGAGGAGAAATCAAAGTGTATGATTTTCCCATCAAATAATTTATTAAACCATCAAGCCACTATAGAAGCAGCAATAGATAAAACAGACTGCACGAAGTTGCTGGGAGTACTTCTAGTAGACAGTAATTGTAAATGGTCAAACCACATTTCTAATTTGAAATCCAGATTAAGTAGCGCATGTTATGCATTGAGAATTCTTTCACGTTTCTTTCATACATCAATATTAACAGTATATTTGCCCATTTTTACTCAATAGCCAAATATAGCATTGAAGTCTGGGGTTGTACCTCTGAATTGGAGTAGATATTCGTACTTCAGAAAAGAGCTATTAGGATAATGTATAAAATGAAATTTAGAGATTCTTGTAGAGGCTTCTTTTTATTGCACTTATAACAATGTCTCGTTATAAGTGCAAAAAAAGTTCGTTATAAAATATCTTTTTATCTGAGATTTTAAATAAAATCCTAAGTTAAACCTTCCTATCTATCAAAACTCATGTAAGCTTTAAACTGATTGCTTTCGTGGATTATCTCATAAATTGTATATACATAAATCAAGTTCATTTAAAATTACAGTCTGATATCATTAATATTACGGATGAAACAGCAAATTAAAATTAATTGCGTTTTTCTCAAAATAGCACAATTGGTAGATAGGACCTTTCCCTTTAGCAAGGCAGCATACAAGATAGGGAGATAATTTGGTCATCTGATGAGATATAACAAATATCGTCTTTCTTTCAAGAAAAGGTGGATGGTCATGAAGATATCCAAAAAGAAGAAGAAATTTATATATGAAATACCTATGCAAGTCGCTAATAAAATACGTCTTGTTATATGTCTTGTTATGTTATTAGCCGATGCGATGTTTGCAATGAGCAGGGCAATAGAAAAATAAAAACAAAATGTTTTGTTAATAATTAGCTTCAATCAACCACTAGGTGGTTATTTGTTGTATTTTGTTGAATACATTTTTTTTTTAATTTAATTTAATATATTAATAAAATACATAAACAAATAAACAAATAAAATATGAATAATATTAGATAAAGATTATCATACAAGACAAGAATTTTCAAGGAGGTGCAAAGCCCCAACAATAACTATATTCCATATTTCTTGTGTCTCAATTAGCCCCAAGCTCTAAACTCCCTCTCACAGAGTAGAACGCGCAAAATTCTGAAGGAGAATCTCAGGAAAGAGCAAGCAAGCAAACCACCACTATTTATTTACTTGATTTATTACGTTTTATCAACATCCGTAGAAATGTGAATTGAGTGCTGAAGAAATGGGTCTCCCGACAGTTGAGTTTTTGCAGCCTCCTAACAAAACGCAAGTGATTATGAAGTGCCAAGCACAAAATTTTTTTTCGAAATTTCGATCGAGCTTGAATTGCTGTTGGCAAGAAGAAATGGTGTTAGGGTTGGGATGGTAATTGTATCGAAAAATTTATTTATAAAACTTATTTATCAAATATATTTATACTTATAAATAGTTCTGAAGAAGGAGGTTAAATTTTTTTGTTTATTTAATTTTTTTTATTTTAAATCTACTTAATGTTGCACTATTATGGGGTACAGGGTTCAGGACTAGTTTAATCGTCCAAGCGATCGGTTTTAATAACTAAACTTAATGCTAATTAAACCAAACAAGTTTGTTTAGTGTTGTTAATTTTTTTTCTCGTTTTCTTTACGAAAGTAAAGCAAAATAGCCTGAGCGTTATGTTGATGAGGATACAATGGATAGTTGCAGTGATACAAATCATTTCCATGGATTTTTCTTCAATCAGACTGGGCGGGGGATATCCTCAACCTCGACACGGCACGTCCCATATGGCTGATAGGGAAAGTTCCTACAGATATGTAGGACAGGTACGAATAAGGCATTGCTAAATAAGTACCCGCGGATCAACTGAGGATATGACATTACGCAGCAATAATGTCATTACTGGATTAAGCCTGTGGGAAGTAAAAATCCTGTATGCTTAATTCCAGATACTCACAGGCGACACTCACATTATGAGTTAAGCGCTTGTGATACTGCGATCTTAGGGCACTCTTTTGTCCTGGAGTTTAAGAAATCGGCTTTGAAGGCGGAGGAACTAAGACTTTTAGTGAACGGCATAAGGATGCAGAACGCAAGGAGAAAACACTGCATTAAAGACTTCTTGTAAGTATCCCTAGTACAATTATCATGGTGATAAAAAACTTTAAGATTCAGACTACTGATCATGAAAATCGGAATTCAAGATCTGGCAGGGAAGGTAAATCTAGCTCAAACCGTGAGGCCTTCCAGGTCGTTATCAAGAGAAATCCTCATGAACGAAACTAAATTCTAGATGATGGATCTCTAAGAGTATTGCGAACAGTCATAAAGATAGGTACACGGAACGTTAGAACAATGTACGAGGCGGGAAAAATCTATAACGCCATCCAAGAAATGGAAAGACTCTCGATTAATATTATGGGAATAAGCGAAATGCGCTGGACAGATACGGGATACCGAGTTATCAAAGATCACAAAATATTCTACTCAGGAAATCTTAAGAACGAACATATAAATGGAGTGGGCCTAATTATGAATAATAAAATCGCCAATTGTGTCAGTCACTTTGTATCTGTATCAGAAAGGATGCTCTTAGTTCACCTAAACACAACTCCCATAAAAACAAACATTATTCCAGTATACGCTCCTACAGCGGACGCCCCAGAAGAAATTATAGAAGAATTTTACAATGACCTTACTAATATTGTCAAAAGGATTCGGAAAAACGGAAAAAGGACTTTAATGGCAAAGTTGGCAAAGGACAAAGTGAAAATTTAGTGGGATCCTTTGGTCTGGGGGAATGTAATGAACGCGGAAACCGTTTGATTGAATTTGCAACTGAAGAACAGCTCGTAGTAACAAACGCCTTTTATGATCTTCCCCCAAGACAACTATATACGTGGAAGTCTCCCAGGATACTACAGATCACACAGTACGAAATTAAATAGACTATATTCTTATTAACAAACGATTTAGAAACTCTATAACATCTGTTAAAGCGTACTCGGGATCCGACATAAATTCGGACCACAATCCACTTATCGCCAAAATGAAACTTAGTTTAAAGAAAGTTTAAAGACCAAAAATTATGAAGTACGATATGAACCAACTGAAAAATAAAACAGTAAAGGAAAGGGTACAAAAACGCCTAAAAGAAAAAACGTGCGCTCGTACAGAAAAACCAAGGGCTCGTACAGAAATAGATAACACAGATGTAGAACTAGAAAATTTGCACAATGTAAGTCAAGAAATAACAGAGAAATACTTAAAACCTGAAAGAACAAAGAAAAAGGAATGGATGACGGAGGAGATTCTATGTATGATGGAAGACAGAAGAAACACTAAAGATAATAAGAATTACTATAACAACATAAATAACGAACTAAAGAGGGCTATTAAAATAGCAAAAGAAAATTGGTTTAGCTCGAAGTGTACAGAGATAGAGTCATTACAACAAAAACATGATTCATTTAACATCCATAAAAAAATTAAAAAAGCGGCAGGCTTATATAAACACTAGAACACTGGATTCCTGACAGATAATCAGGGAAATATAGTACTGGAAATAGAGCATAAAAGGGATATTTGGATTAAATACGTGGAAAAAACTTTTGAAGATGTACGAAGTAACACTGGTATTATAACAAACACCAATCTGGACCACCATTTACAGTCGAAGAAGTAAAATATGCCATAAAAAGCACCAAAGATGGTAAAGCAGTAGGCCCGGATAATTTTCACTCAGAATTCTTAAAACTTGGATGGACTATAATGGCATAAAATGGTTGACAAATATATTTAACAATGTATATGCAATCTTCCAAAAAAACCCAATGCGAGAAAGTGCGAAGACTATAGAATTATAAGCCTTATGAGCCATTTACTTAAAACATTTTTAAAGGTCATCCACAAAAGAATATCTACAAAATGTAAGGAACAACTAACAAGAACACAATTCGGATTTCGTGATGCTCTGGAAACACGGGAGGCCCTTTTTGCTGTACAGGTGCTATTTCAGAGGTGCAGGGATGTAAATTGTGACAAATACGTATGGTTTATAGATTACCAGAAGGCATTTGACAGAGTAAAACATGACAAGCTAATGACTCTAATGCAAGAAATTGGAATTGATAACAAAGATCTTAGAATTATCAGAAAACATTTACTACAAATAAACGGCCAAAATCAAATTACAAGATCAGTTCACTGATAAAATTGCAATAGAACGTGGAGTACGACAGGGCTGTATTTTGTCTCCATTGTTGTTCAATATTTATTCTGAATGGGTATTTAAGGAAGCTTTAGACGGTTGTGCGAAAGGAATACTAATAAACGGTGAATGGTTGAATAACATTAGATATGCAGATGACACTAGTGGAGAAGAGGGAGATAGCTCCTTTTACAACCAATCTAGAACCTTGATAATTTAGTGGAACATTACAAATTTATCACAGTTTTGGGTATTGTACACCCGAAAAATATACTGCTAATAAAAAACGAGTTTTTGTAGAATTTCGTAACATGGAGAAACTAATCATGTCTCCCCGTACTCCGGGAGACTTGATCCTTGTGTATGGGAGACTTGATTATACCTTTCCAGATTTACGATATTAAAATAAAACCAAAAATTGGATGCTGAAAACTAACTTTACTCAGTAATGACTTATAACAAATAATGTTATTAAAAATATATAACACTTTCTGACAAAAAACTATACTGAAAAATGATAAAAGAAAAAAAATTATTCTCGAATATTGAACATCCTTAGTGATTTGGGAAAGACAAACCATCCTATGCGCTTACTGTAGCTCCTAAAAGTCGGGCGTGGTAACTTTTTTAAAATTTGGTCACGTGGGACTTCACCCATGTCTTCTTTTTCTGGCCACTTAAAGGTTTTTTCCATCCCTTTTTTGGGCAAATTTGATTTTAAAATCCTCGTTCTTTTTTTCCATTATCTGTCCTACGTATCGATGGACTAAGTTTCTTTCGGAGACAAAGCTGACAATTACCCAATCTTGCACACTCAACTCAAACTCGTCACCTTCTGCTTCCGATTCACATTCACTATCTGTCTCTACTTGCATTTCATCATTAGGATCATATTCAGACTCTGACGATAGTAGTATAATGTCACTGCCCCCCGAACTTGAAGATTCCCTCAAATCCTTAAGTTTTTGTTTAGTTATTCTTTTTAGGGCTCTTATTTTGGCCCTTTGCTCTTTTTCTAATTTTTTCTCTTCTTTAGCCTTAACTTCAGCTTCAAGCGCAAGTTTTTCTGGTATTGCTGTGAGAATTTTTGTAGTTGCTCGCTTTCTACCCTTTGCTGAAGTCCCGGGCCCGGCTTTAGGGTGGGGTCTAATCATTTCTGGGCTAGTAAACGTGGCAGAAGGGAAAGAATGGTTATTGTGCTCTTTTGATGTTTGTTGTAGCTATTCATTTTGTGAAGTACCTCCATTTACAGAATGGGATCTAATTATTTGAGGTGTGGTGAAAGTACCAGTAGAAGTAGAAGGCTGATTTTCGTCCTCAATTAGTGTTCGTCGTAGTTGTTGATTATGTGAAATGGATCCACTTGAGGAATGTGGTCTAATAATTTCAGGGGTTGTGAAAGTGCCAGTAGAAGTGGAGAGTTGATTACTGTTATCTATGGCTGGTTGTGCAACATCAAACTGGGATAAAGTGGATTTGTTTTCCGGATCTTCGCGATCAGTAACATAAAATAATAAAATTTCGCCGACATAAAATCTTTATCGGTGAAAATATTGGAATTGAAAGGCCATATACCCGTAACTCTAAATCCACTCTCAATATTACGTGGAGTAAAAGCTAGGGGGAAAGCGTAAGCTAAGCATCCTCCGACTTCATATATTGTAATTGTCCTTCCTGGGTGCGCCACCATCCAATCATCACAGGCAGTATTATAAAAACTCTTGAGAGGGCCAAATACACTCGTGTCTAACGCCTGGAGCTTATGCGACGTATGTGGTGGTATGGTAAGAAGAACTATTCCGTGTGCTTTGGCATACGTTATGGCTTCCAGACTAACGTGGCTATCGTGATTGTCCATTATGATTAAAGATTTATTGTCGGTAGTCGCCTTTACATGTTTTTGAAAATGTTCCAAAAATTTGACGAAATTAGAAGCGGTCATCCATCCACTTTCATAAACTACGCCGGTGGTCCCTGGTGGGCTATGATCAATCATGCGATCTTGAGAAAGTTTTCGAGGAAAAACCAAAAAAGGCGGTATATGATTTCCAATTGCGTTGATTGCACCACAAAGAGTTACTGTGGGTCCACGTTCCCTGACGTAATTTTACCAACCTGTTTTGCACCTTTGCATGCAATAATCTTCTTTGGCTTATGGACAGTTGAAAGGCCAGTTTCGTCTATGCCCCAAATTGCTTCTGGTCCAATTTCATTGCTTTCAAGAACTGTCTTTAAATTTATGAAAAATTTTGATACATTGTTTCTGTTGAAGCTAGTTGCTCTAGTAAGACTGGTTGCTTCCGGAGATCGTAGTGATAAGGTCTTCATCCTCTTCAGAAATCCGTATAACCAGTCGTAACTGGCTTGCTTATGTTTATTCCACGAAGCAGGTATTTTTTTATTATTTCTTACGGCAAACTCGTATGCTAGTTCTTTTGTTTGTTTGGTTGTAAGGCCATGGTGTAATTTGCTGGCAACATCTAAATAATCTTTAAACATATTTTCCTCTGTATTTGTAAAAATTTGAGCCTTCTTGTAATCAGGATAATAGGTTATTTCAACATTTTCAGATCGTTGTCGGCGAACGTATCTTTTTAATGTCATAACATTTATTTGATAACGACTTGCCGTTCCCTTGAGAGACGTTCCGTTATTAATAACGTCTAATACAGCTTCTTTTAACTTCTGGCTGTCGACTTGTGTTCTTTTCTTTGCTCCTTTCCTCCCTATTGACGTGGCATATCTATAAAATAAAAAACACTCATCTATAAGGAGTTTCTGGGAGACTTGATCCCGGGATCACATCTCCCAGATAAGATGTAATCAAGTCTCCCCCAAGACGCCATTTGAATATTTTTGTCTATAAAAATATGACGACAAACTAGAACTCATTGCAAAATGTGCAAAACGTAAACTGAATGATTATAGTGTTAAATAAAAATTATACGAAAAACTCACCTTAACGAATATTAAAGAAAATCAACTTGAAATAATTCTGAAAACACTTCTCGGTAGGGACAAAAAACTTGTAATAAACACGTGCTCTTCGTTGTGGATTCTAATACAAACTAAATTAAATGGGATCTTCAGACATACTAACAGCTACGCTTTGTTGCCGGTTTTATAATTTTAGGCTACTTATTTTATGGCAATTAGTAAAAAACCAATAATAAACGCTCAACTTACAATCAACCAACAGAATATCGAAAGAGTCGAGCAATATACATATCTAGGCACCAGTTTATCTAATAGCCGATGGGACCACTCAACAGAAATTAAACAGCGAATAATAAAAGCAAAAGCAGCATTCCTTATAATGAGAACCATTTTCAACAGTCGAGATATATCATTAAAAACAAAATGCCGTCTATTGAACTGCTACATATTGTATTGTATTGTATATTCTGGGTTGACAGAGTTAATAATGTGGAGCTCCTGCGTAGAATGGGGAAAGAATGTGAAATTCTCGTGACCGTCAAAACTAAAAAGTTGGAATATCTAGGACATGTAATGAGAAATCAAGAACGTTACGGCCTTCTCCAGCTGATTCTCCAAGGGAAGGTAAATGATAAGAGAGGACCGGGAAGAAGACGCATTTCCTGGCTTCAAAATTTACAAAAGTGGTATAACACGACTACCACTGAACTGTTCCGTGCTGCAGTAAACAAAGTAAAGATAGCTGTGATGATCGCCAACATCCGGAACAGATAGGCACTTTAAGAAGAAGAATGGAATGATCATATAAGCCAAATGACAACAAATAGAGTAGTACAGACGACAAGAGACGGCTCCCCAATAGGAAGACGATCAGTAGGAAGGCGACGAAAACGATGGAATGTCAACTTACTGGAGGCACATTGAAAAACAGACTGAATCATGTTTATATAAAAAGAAGAAGAAGAAAAAGCCTATAGGAAGCTTATATATATATTTATATTGTTTAAAATAAAAATGTTCACAAGATAATATGATGATGTCAACACAATTTAAAGATGTTTTGTCGAATAAAATTCAAAGAATATAATTGTGTTTTAATAACTAAATTAGAAGATATACCTCCCCACAAATATAAAATTCTGGTAAGTACTTTTTTATTTTTTTGTATGATTCACCACACCCAGTATTATTATAACATATTTACCCTCCTAGAGCTATTATTTCTTGTTAGATTTTATTACAGCTCTTACTTTTTTTCTCACTCTTCGCCCCCAATACCAAATATTTTCAGACATACCATACTAGAATGTCGGCTTTCGTAAAAATTTATTTAGTTTTTACAAGAAATCACGTTACGGCGGAACAGTATAGGGCTCTCCGTCGCACCTCAATTCGAGATGACGCTTCCATCACAAGAAATTGTCGTTGTTTTTGCGAAGGGGGATTTCTTTGGCAATCTGCGGTAGTGTTTTCGCATAGTGCGGCTTTCGTGAATTCAAATGGTATAGATTTAATACCGGGGAGGTTTTTGTGATATTTATCACTCTATCCAAACGTGAGTGTTCGACAATTTAGTATTTAATTATGTTTTTTCTAATGTTAACACTCAAATTAACATAGCCTTACTATTTGTCAAATATTTCAAACACCAAATGGGCAAAATGCCTTTATTGCGTCATAACTTTTGTAAAAATCTTTCATTTTTATACCGCCTCGAAAAACTTAAAAGTCTTAGGTGAAACCTGATACTTTGCTAGGTTTTCTAATATTTCTACAAGCAACATAAATTATTTTTGTTTTAACCATTTCGCTCACGACTTTTTATTTCGTATTATAAAAAATATATTATGTTGGTATCATTTTTGTTTATTTTTTTCAAGAATTTTAAACGTAATTTTAAAATTGTTTGTTTATCTTTAAACGGGTTAGGGGTTGTCCCCATACGAGAACATTGTGCATAAGAGGAAATAAAATGGTAGAATCTCAAACTTGTAGTAAATTTATTGCAGTGAAGTACAAATAGTATTATGTTGTGTCATAAGCAAAAAAACAATTTTTCTGTTTATCCAGGCACAAAATGTTACATTTGAAGCAGATATAATTTGACTTTCCTGTACATCCCGGCTTTTTGCACCTGGAAAATTTTTCCGTTTACTTCAGGTCTTTAAACTTTAATAAATTTTTTTTCACCTGAATCCCACCGATTGTACATGTCAGGTGTAACAGAGCATATATAATTGGATGCTACGACAACTGATTTGACTAATACCACTTAGTCATAAAGACTTCACCATCCCTATTAACTACTTGCTCGTAACATCCACGGCCTCGTTTTTTTATTTTTTTGTCGTCACTGAAGGATGGATTTTTGAAGCGATCTAACCGGGCTGTACATATTGCATATATCTGTTCCACAATGGTGTCTACGTAACATTTTTAAATCCGTTTTGTAGTGCTTCTACCTACAAATAGGTGGCGATATAAGTTTTAAATTAAAGTTTTTTGTGTGCCTGTATGGGGCCTATCATGGAAATGGCTGATAAATACAACGGCCCCGAGTACGGGCGCTTCTTAAATGGAGCAGGGGTGCTAAGAATCTCCCGGTCAGCTAAAAACATGAACACATTTTCTAAAGAAAGAAAAATAGGTACATGGAATGTAAGAAGCATGTACGAACCAGGAAAAATTCATAACACCATTAAAGAAATGAAGCGTCTAAATATAAGTATCCTTGGAATAAGTGAAATGAGATGGCCGGGGTCTGGAAAAGTAACTGTAGATGACCACATTGTATACTATTCAGGAGAAGACAGCTCAAAACACAAAAATGGTGTAGCAATAATTGTGTCGAAGGAAACAGATGAAGCTGTAAAAAACGTCGTCCTATTCTCAGACAGGATACTGATGATACAAATACAATCAACAACAATCAATGTGAACATATTACAAGTATATGCACCCACACAACACTATGAACAAGAAGAAATTGAAAAATTCTATCAAGATTTAGAAAAAGTATTAGCACCTACAAAGAAACACGATCTCAATATTATCATGGGAGATTTTAATGCAAAGATTGGTGAAGGTGAACAGGAAGATGTCATAGGGAAATATGGTCTGGGAATACGAAATGAAAGAGGAGATATGTTCGCATCTTTTTCCGTAAAAAAGCAATTAGTAATAATGAACACAATTTTCAAACTTCCAAAACGTCGTCTTTACACCAGGAAATCACCAGCAGATACACCTGAACGAGTTTTTCGTAACCAAATAGACTTCATATGTATAAATAAGAGATACAGAAATTCAGTATTATCAGTAAAAACATATCCAGGGGCAGATGTACCAACAGATCACAATATTTTAGTAGGAAAAATAAGACTGAGATTAAAAAGAGTTGCAAGGACGAATAAGCAAACAGTTACTATTGATAGAGAAACGATGCGAAATGATACTGTAAAACAAGAAATAACTAGTATATTAGAACAAAAGATGAAGTTAACATCAAGCAAAGAAGAAAGTACTGAGGAAAACTGGACGAGAATTAAAGACATCTTAAAGACTGTTCAAGAAACAAAATTGAGTGCGTTAAAAGCAAGAAAAAAACAAGGGTGGATGACAGAAGAAATACTGAGACTTATGGATCAAAGAAGAGAAGTCAGAAATAAAGATAAAACCGAATACAAGAGGATCCACGCAATAATCAGGCAGAAGATAAGACACGCGAAAACACAATTTCATAGTAAAGAATGTAATGAAATTAAACAATATGAAAAGAAACACGATACATTTCATCTGCACAGGAAATTGAAAGAGGTCGCTGGAAACAAATGGAAACAAGTATCCCAAAGTTTAGAAGACAGAAACGGACACAGAATATTAGACCTCAATGAAAAGTTAAAAGAATGGGAAAACTACATTTCTGAATTATTTGAAGATGAGAGAGTAGAACACTATACACCGATTGCTGTATCAGGTCCATCTATAACAGAAAGTGAGGTAAGACGTTCAATACAAACGGCAAAAAATGGAAAAGCACTTGGCCCCGATGAAGTAAGTGCTGAAATACTAAAGTTTTTGGGAGAAAATGGAATTAAAGCTCTGTGTAATCTCTTTAACAGATTTTATGACACTGGGATATTACCAACTGATTGGTTAAAGTCGTCATTTGTCACAATACATCGAAACATCGTCCAAAGACATGCGGTGATTATCGGACAATAAGTCTGATGAGTCACGTTTTGAAAATCTTTCTGCGAGTAATACACAGCAGAATTTATACGCTGTTAGAGGACAGAATTAGCAATACTCAATTTGGGTTTAGGAGTGGCTTGGGTACAAGAGAAGCCTTGTTTAGTATACAGGTGCTAGTACAGAGATGCAGAGATATAAATCAAAATGTGTATATTTGTGCAATCGATTTTGAAAAAGCTTTTGACAAAATCCGACATAACAAAATGCTAGAAATATTGGAAACAGCTGGATTGGACGATAAAGATCTACGAATAATTACAAATCTATACTGGCATCAAGTGGCAAGAATAAAGGTTGAACAAGAACTGTCGAATGAAATAAATATAAAAAGAGGAGTGAGACAAGGCTGTATATTGTCGCCTTTACTTTTTAACTTATATTCGGAGGAAATATTTAAGGAAGCCTTAATGGAGACAACCGAAGGTATTATTGTGAATGGAGTAACCGTCAACAATATTAGATATGCCGACGATACCTTAGTCCTTGCCAATTGCGGAGAAGACCTTCAAAATCTAATGAACAAAATAAAACAGACTTGTGATCAGTATGGATTAAAACTCAACGTTAAGAAAACTAAATATATGATAGTTAGCAAACAAAATTATATACATGATGACGGTATAAAAGTCGGAGATGCCACACTGGACAGAGTAGAGAAACTCGTGTATCTCGGCAGTAATATCAATGAGAGCTGGGATCCAACCGCAGAAATCAAAAGCCGAATAGAACAAGCCCGAGCTGCCTTTGTAAAAATGAGAAACGTACTTTGCAGTCATGATCTTAGCATTGACCTTAGAGTTCGTATGATATCTTGCTACATCTTTCCTGTCCTGCTGTATGGAGTAGAAGCGTGGACCCTAACTGAAGCTATGCTTAAACGCTTGACAGCCTTTGAGATGTGGGTATACAGACGACTACTGAAAATAAGCTGGGTCGACAGAGTTAGAAATGAGGAGGTCCTTAGACGGCTGAACCAAACAACACAACTGGTCAATATAATAAAGAAACGCAAGCTGGAATACTTCGGTCATATTATGAGACACCCTGAAAAATATGATCTTTTACATCTGATCATTCAGGGAAAGATCCAAGGTAATCGTGGTCCTGGTAGAAGAAGAACATCATGGCTAAAAAATCTAAGGCAATGGTATGGAAAATCAACTACATCGTTATTTAGAGCTGCTGTCAATAAAGTCACGATAGCGAATATGGTAGCCAACATGATATCCAACGATCGATAACGGTCATGGAACTAGAAGAAGAAGAAGTATGGGGACAACATAAATAAACGGTCACCACAGTTATTTGAGTAATACAAAAAATGAAGAATTTTATGTCCTCATATGAAGACACTATGAGCGAAAGGGTCAAACTCTGCCAATTTTCCAAATTTTTGAGAGTCTGGTTATGTATTTCCCGGCACAACTACAGTCATGTAGTTAAATTACAACTTCACATTTTCGTTTTTGCCCGTAAACATTCTCAATTTCCATATTAATATTATTTCTGATATACTTTAATACTTTATAAACCTCCTACTCTTTGCCATTCCTTTAAACTTGCTTCATAAACTTTCAATACTTCTAGAACATCATTTTCGTAATATAATTGTTAAATTCTGCTTATTTTTGGTCCACAAATTTTTTTAACCCTTGGGCGGGCGCGTTTTTCAAAATCACAAGACGAAGCGCGTGGTGACACTTTATTCTGCAATCAGAAAAACGTATAAACAATTTTATAAACGTTAATAACGTTCAAAATGTAATTCCGACGAAGAAATATGGTGTTTTTTTATTTTAATAATAGGTACCACCTATTAACAAATTTATATATTTAATTAAAACAAAAAATAATTTACATCATTTTTTGTACCACATACAACGTTTTGTATTTTCTCTACAATAATATTCAATTATTTTTTCAATTTAGCAATTCTGACTTTCAGTTCAACTTTGGCGACCACAAAAACCTTATACTATTTTTCCCATGATATTTATTCAAATTTATTATATACCGTCGCCATATTAGATTCGCCATTTTGAATTTTACAATTTGGATATCAGAGTCGTCATGGGCGACCCCAAAAACCCTACAACTTACATTTTTTTAAATTTTTAAAAAGTCACAAAGTAAAATAAGCAGTTCAAATAGTTTCTAGAAACACATGTAAGTAATACACATACTGACATTGGAGAGATGATGAAGAGTTTCCTTAACGAATTCAAAGCTATGTTTTCACAACTAATAAATCAAGATAGCGTGATCTTAAGCATACTTTCCACAGTAATAAATAAATTCAGTAATGGAACTTAAGTCACTACGAATTGCACAATGGAATGCCAACTAGTTAGGCAACCGTAACATAGAAGTTACTTACTTTCTTGAACATAACAAAATTGATGTTCTACTCATATCGGAAACCCATTTCACTGATAGAACGATGTTTAAGATCCCTAATTATTCTATTTACAACATCAACCATCCTGATGGAACAGCACACGGTGGCGCTGCTATTATTGTACGCAACACCATACCACACTATGAGGGAACAATGTATCAGACGGAAAAAATACAAGCTGCAGTAATCTGTATCAGTTCTCAATCATGGTTTTTTGACAATGCGGCAATGTACAAGCCCTCAAAGGCATAATATCACCACAGCAGAATATGAAGACTTCTTCAAACATTTATCAAACAAATTCTTAATTTGAGGTGACTGGAATGCCAACAATGAATCCAGATATGCCCTCTTCAAGCCATCCTGCAAGGAAAAATATTTGGAAAACGAGGTCCAGGAAGAAGAAGAACATCTAGGTTAAAAAACCTCAGAATCTGATTCAATATAACATCTGGGCAGCTTTTCCGCACTGCTGCAGATAAGATAAAGATTGCCATGATGATTGCCAACATTGGTAACGGATAGGCACATCAAAAAGAAGGAATGCGAAGCATACAGACTGGGGGTCGAGACTATGTACGACAAAGGGAAAAAATCTCAGACAAGCCATAGCTCTTATTTATCTACAGGACAACCCACCTGCTGGCCATCAGATCCAAACAAAATCTCAGATCTCAGACCTTAAATTATTTTGACATACAAGCATCCTGGGATCTGTCCACCGACCATACTTCCATAATTGTCACACTATCTACGCAAATTATAAAACGTCCGAATATTCTTATTCCTATAAAAAATTGCAGTGCTGTCTTCCTGGATATAGAACAAGCCTTCAACCGTGGCTACGTCACAAAACGTCACTTTCAAGTCAGATTCCTTACAGAAACCTCTCATTACTATCCCATAAAATCCGGAGTCCCTTAAGGAAGTGTCCTAGGTCCCCTTCTGTACCTCATATAGACTGCTGATATCCCAACAACAAATACGACCACAGGAGCCATGTTCGCAGATGTCACCGCCATAATATTCATCGATGATGACCCCCAACTAGCATCAGGAAACCTTCAAATACACCCAAACCTACTACAAGACTGGAAGAATAGATGGAACATAAAAGTTAATCATACTAAGTCTAATCAAATTAATTAGAACATCATATGCCCGAGAATCATTTTGAACAACATATTACTACCAGTAAACACAGAAGTCAAATACCTGGGAATGACACTGGATCAAAAGCTCACTTGGAAACCACACATCTTGGCAAAAAAAATCCGAATCAACATGAAAATACCTCAAATGAATTGGTAAATAGGCCGAAAATCAGAGTTATCTACAGATAATAAACTTCTCTTGTATAAGTGCATAATAAAACCTATATGGACATATGAAGTGCAACTATGGAGCTGTGCAATGTCTTCTAATACCAAAATCATTCAGAGAATCCAATCCAAAATACTCAATTATTTTCAACGCGCCGTGGTACCTTAGTAACAAAAACAGTCCATGATGACTCTGGTATACCGTTTGTTAAAGACGAAATCAGCAGACTAACCAGAAATTATTAACATCTGGCAGCACATCCCAACGAGGAAGCAAGTCAACTACACCTCCAACCAGAAGTCAGATGAAGATTGAAGAGACAGTGGGCAACAGACTTTATTTAAAAATTTCAATTTTAATTTTAATTTTGTTTCAATTCTAGTTTCAAATTATAATCCTACATTAATTGTTAAATTTGTTTAATTTGTTAGTGTTAGTATTGGGAGTGTTATTAGTGGATAATTTCTCCTCTCACTTATTTGCAAAACCCACATTTACTAATAGCTTGTAATAGCATATTGTTAATTTGCAAATTTATAAAAAAAAAATAAACAATAGTTTCTAGACGTATTGTATAAATATAGTTTTTAGTATTGACGTAATTTCAGTACCTTTCAGAATAATAAATTTTAGATAAAAGTCACTTGTTCGAAAAAGCGGCAAAATAAAAAGCTCTGGTAATTATCGAAAAGTAATTATTAATGCTATTTGTTTAATAACATCAAAGCAAAAGTTCCGACGTAATCTGACGATTCCAACAGGTGCTTATAAAAGACTCTATTCCTTTTAAGTCAATAAAGCGTTTGCTCTACTTTATAATGAAAATGCATTCAATGGCAACTCCTTGAATATTTCTTATTTTAATTACTCTTTTGGTGTTGTAAAAGAGAAAAAGATGGAAGATGCTTAAGACGCGAGAGTTTTAAAATTAGAGCATATAAATTATGAACTTCCTTGGATCAAAAATACATATTAGTAAAATCACAAGAATAGTTATACTATTTTCTAACAAAATTCAAAGATATATTGTGGAAGGAACTGATTTTGCCATTTTAAAAAAAGGAGCTCATAACAAGAAAAGCAACGAGTTTTATACTGCATTTTAAATTCATGGATATTAGCTAGTCAATTTAAATATATACCAAGATCTATGTATGCGGTATAATCTTACATATTCAACTTATCGATACCTCAAAGCAACATTAAAATAAGTCACAAATTTTAGCACACCATTAACATTGAATTTCTTTCACTCTATACTGTTAACAGAAGGTATGCATATCAACACAAGATTTTGCTCTGCAATGATTAAACCACTGTATTCCTTTCAAAGTTCATACACAGTGAAATCAACAACAGTGAGATATCTCAGTGTTGAACGAAATCGTTACTTCAAATTATTTTATCAAATCAAATCAAATTATGTCACAGCGATACTGGGATATGTTGACAATGCCACACCGTCTCAGTCTTGTAGCAACAAGTTTATTCACGGTTAGTCACGTGTTACTAATCTGTTTCTAGTAAAAAACTCTAGTTTTGAAAAATAGTTATGGAGAATTAATGAAAGAGGAAAATTTATAGTATCCCTGTTTAATGATAACAAAAATGAATCAAAAGGTAACTGATAATAGGTAAAAAAGAGATTTTAGCAGACTTTAACTTACATTATCTTGTCAAATTTACCTCTAAAAATCTAATAGACAACAAAAAAACTCATTTCCTCCAATTCAAAGATATAGTGCTATTAAGTCCTCCATTTCAATTTAATGTCTGTGTTGTCCTTTTAAGTGTGTTCTGTTTGTTCCTAAGTGTCCTTTATTGTTTTAGTTTTAATAATTTTAACATATTTGACATTACAATTATCTGCTAAACAACAGTAATCTAATTAAACTTTATCAAAGAAATTTAATAATTACAAGTTAAAAGAATTGCACACCCACACAATTATACATCTAATTTCATTCATTGTCATACAACTATCACCTTAATAAAAAAATTTCAATAAATTAACACACATTACGCCTGATCAAGAAGATGAAGTAATGGTTCGCGTTGACGATAATTCTCAAGTAAGTATACGACGTTTATCTTCAGCGTTAGGAATCAGCAAAACTTCAGTTTTAAAAATCGTGCACCGTGAGTATTTTCTCCCTTACCATTACTTATCTATTACCAGCAGATTTACCTTTAAGATGCAGATTTGCAAATGATATCCGAAACAGGCAAAATCTTGACAACTCTTTCGTCGATAGAATTTTATTTACGGACGAAGCTATATTTACACGTAATGGTGTTTTTAATTTAACCCTAGAAAGGTGGACTATGGTAAATTTGACGACGCTCCTCGGTTTTCGTCGCAGTTCGGGTGCAGTTGCGTAACCTCTGCCCATACACTTCTCTCTCCACTACTGTATTTATGTAATAGATTTTTTGAGGGCACGTCGTCAATTTTACGAAAGTCCACCTTTTACGTTAGTTTTTTTTTCTCAAGTCATTATCTAATTCTTTTTTATATTTGCAGTAAATATTATTTTATTTAATTGTAGCACTATGTCATCACGAAAACCTTTAACGGCAAGTGAAATAAACGATGAAATACAGCGTATAATGAATGGTGAAGGTAGTGCGCAGGAACCTTTTGAAGATAGTGGAAGTGACTGGGAAGTAGAAGAAGATGCTTTGGAGTTTGAATCGGACGATTCAGATGAAGAAGATGACTCTAAAAATAGTGGTAATTCCAAAATTTTCCAGCCATCCAGTGTATCCAGTTCATCTGTAAATTTAATGGATGCAGATATAAAAGCAATAGTGGTGGAAAGCGAAAAATCTACAGAAGAGGTACCTGAAACATCAGGTGAGAACTCCACTGTTTCTCAGTTTATTGTAAATCCGGGAAAGGCTCTAAAAGGTAAAAACGGGCATAAGTGGTCAAACGAAATACCCTCATTGTCAAAAAGAACGGCAGCTAGAAATATTATTCATTTTATAGCTGGTCCCAAAGGAAATGCCAAAAACTACACAAAAGTTCTATAAGAATATTTCTTACATTTTTTTTCAGAGGATATATTATGTCGTACCCTGTTACACTCAAATACTGAAATTACAAGACAATCTAAAAAATATGCCAGTCCTCTATCTGTCCTTTAAAAAGACAGTCATCTATCTGTGAAATATATGTTTGACAGTAATATATCAGGAAAATTTTATCAGGCTTGCATGAGTGGTCAGCGTTTCAAATATCTCATAAACTGTCTTAGGTTTGATGAAAAGGAAACACGAAAAGAAAGGCAGCAAGATGATCCTTTTGCACATATACACGAAATATGGGACATTTTTATTACCACCTGCAGAGAATCATATACACCTTCATCCTATCTGACTATTGATGAACAGTTAGTAGGATTTCGAGGACGTTGCCCTTTTCGAATGTATTTACCTGATAAACCTAATTCGTATGGTCTCAAAATCGTAATGATGTGTGACATCTCTTCGAAATATATGATCGATGCTATTCCAGGCAAGAAAACCAATACAAATGGTTTGCCGTTGGGTACATATTTTATAAAGGAACTTACAAAATCAGTTCATGGTAGTAACAGAAATATTACCATGGACAACTGGTTTACATCAGTTAGCTTAGCAGAGGAGTTATTAAAAAATCAGTACAAACTGACAATTATCGGAACTCTTCGCAAAAATAAAAGAGAAATTCCACAGGAATTGTTCAATGTAAAGAACAGAGTCCCCAATACATCTATGTTTTGTTTTGATAAAAGAAAGACATTGGTATCATATAATGCCAAAGAAAAATAAGTTAGTTTTACTTTTTTCAACATTTCACGAAGGTGCTGATGTTTCCAAAATAAATGGCAAACCCACTATAATAACTGATTATAATGGAACAAAAGGCGGAGTGGATACATTTGATTAAATGTGTTCGAATATGAATACGGGTCGTAAAACGAGGAGATGGCCTTTGTGTATCTTCTATAATATGATAAATATTGCAAGTATTAACTCGTATGTTATTTACACCACAAACACATTAAAAGCAAACAAAAGTTTTATCCAATACGAATATATGGTTGAATTGGCTCGTCATCTCGCGAACCTGGCTGAGAGAACGATTGTGTATTCAACTTTACGTCGAAATCTTAAGCAAAATATTAAAGATGTCCTCAAATTTCCGAAGAAGTTGAACATCCGTTAGGTACCTGAAACGAGTAAAAAGAGGCGCATGACTACCACATATTGCAACCAATGCCATCACGCTATATGTGGCGAACACCGAGGTAATATATGTACAATGTGTGCAAATGAGTAGTGTACATCGACTTTATTTATATGTGTACCACTTACTAAGACTTACATTATTTCTAATTTTTTGTAATAAAAGTGTTTATAATTACATTTGTATTTTTTTTTCAATTTTTTGTTAGATGTCGTAAAAATTACGATAGTCTACCATAACTGTCAGTAAATAATAGTCCACCTTTCTAGGGTTACGGAACAATGATTTCTGGGATATTAAAAATCCCCACGTTAAAAGAGAAAGGCATTTCCAACATGAATTTAAAATAAACGTATGGTGTTTTTGTGGCCACGCGAGTTACCTCGTAATTGGAATGGGAAGAACTATTTACATTTTTTACAAAATGAGTTTACTGATAAGTGGGATGAATTGCCATTAAACTTAAGGCAAAATATGTGGTTTATGCAAGATATTACACTAACACATTAAACAAAGGTAGTGAGAACATACTTGAATACCAACTTTCCGGAACGTTGGATTGGTCGTGGTAGTTATTTTCCTTGTCCACCACGTAGTCCAGAATTTAAACCGCTAGATTTTGGTGTATGGGGCGCAATGAAACAACGTGTCTACAAGAATCCCATAAACACTCGCAACCAACTTTGGGAAGAAATAAATACTGCAGCAGTTTCTATTGACCGATGATGCTATTTAATATGAGACAATCTTTTATGGAACGGATTGATAAATGTTTTGAGGAAAATGGTGGACATTATCGAACACTTACTTTGACAAAGAGTTTAATCTTAATTAGCTTAACTATTTCTTAATTTGGTTTAAAAATAAAATGTTTATGACTTTAATTTAATATAAAACGTAAAATGTTTTATGTCAAATTTAATTATCCTATTATTTTGTCAAATCATATTATTAATTATCCTGTTGATATATTTATTTTATTTAATATTTCGTTAGCTATTAATTTTATTAAAGATATTTCATACCAAAATTCAGAAGTATTAATGTTTTTGTCTATTTTTCTTTCGTTGCCCGGAGTAATTGCGGTAAATCAGAATTATGAAATTGATTTGTAAAATGCGATTATCTCGAAAACTGTTGAGTTTTAAAGTTATTAACAGGTATACCTTTTTTATGTTAAAATGTATATTTAATATTTTTTATCAAAAATATCGATAACTTAAAGAGCACAAAAGTTAGGTGCAAATGTATGCCACATATGTGTCATATGTGGCGCTCTCTACAGATTGAACCAAATTAAAACGGAACATACAATTTAATACATGTCTGTTTGAACTGCATTTGAAATAGTGGACCAATATAAAATTGGACAAAAATAAATCTATACCTGGGTATAGACGTTGTATAAAATATCGTTCAACTATCTGTCTCGCAACAATGTTGTTTGCGTAAGACGGGATTGTCTAAGGAAGCGATAATAGTTCAGGAAATGAAGCTCGAAAAAAGTTAGAACCTCGCAATTTTTTCGTCCTGCATGTATCCAGTTGAAATTTTAACAGAAGGTAGGTGATAGCCCAAGGATCAAAATCTATATCGAACCGAAGTGCGCTGAAGGGTTTTAGGGGTGAAAACTACCCCTAATTGTCAAAAATTATAAAATAACATATTAAACCTGAATATGGGTAAGATTTGGTTTGAATTAATTAAATAATGATTATTTTATACTTTTGAATAAAGTTCCATCATATTTCAATCCTTAAAAAGCAACCCTTGTTAGAGATTAATGTAAAAATATTACTAATTCTAAAAAAAAACTACCCCTAATTGTCAAAAATTATAAAATAACATATTAAACGTGAATATGGGTAAAATTTGGTTTGAATTAATTGAATAATGATAGTTTCGTGCTTTTGACTAAAGTTCCATCATATTTAACCCTTAAAAAGCGACCCTTATTAGAGATTAATATAAAAAAATTAGTAATGCGAAGAAAATGATTTCACCTTGGAACGATTTGTATAAAAATTTGGAATTAAGCTCAACTCACCCTCTGCTTTATAGTTTATGTCATGCCGATGAACCCGGATTGTTCTTAGGGGTGAAAACTACCCCTAATTTTCAAAAACTGTAAAATAATATTACAAATCTTAAGATGAGTGAAATTTGGTTTGGATTAGTTAAATAGTGATTTTTTTATACTTTAAAATACAAATTCATACATTTTCAACCCTAAAAAATCAATTGTTATGAGTGCTATAGGTGAAAACAATTTTTTGCCAAAATTTTGCAACTTTTCAACTTTTGAAAATCACCCTTTACAACATTGCAGTTTTTATAAACTAATTTATAAGATATAAATTGAAAAAAGTAGAATTAAATACAAAAAAATTTATCAACATAAAAAGGCACCATATATTCTTATACATTTACATAAATAGTTGAAAACATTTACATTTATAGGTAAAACAATTATAATATTAATTTTATTCGTCATCAATTACATCTTCATCATGATCTATGTCATCCTCATCTTCTTCAATTATTGGTGGACTGTTATTGTACCCTTCACTTGAGCACCCAGAACAAGTAGAGTTACAGTATAAACTAACTTTTCTGCACCCACATGAAACGCCGCATTCTTTTTTGCATTGGCAAAACATAATTTTCAAAAGTTCATCGGGTGCAGGTTATTTGTTCATGCGTACGGGTAATAACAAACCATCTTTGGAATACCATCCCCAATCTGTTGCTCTGATATTTTCATTGCCAAGCCATAGACATATGAGCAGGTGTTTTATTCTGTTGTATGGGATTTCAAAATAAGAACGCTTAAAATTTCGGATGTATAACGCCCCACTAGCTAATATACCGGTTTTGTAGATTATTATGCTCCGAAATGTACTGTACTATACTAATGGAATTTTCCGGAAAAAAATTAACTGATTTTTTTAACGTATTTTCTTTAATTTTTAACCACCCTGTATAAAGAAAGAATAATAAACATCTTAGAAAAAACAAATACGGATAACAGGTCTGAAAATACTTCAATATATTTAGAAAACCAGTATAACGCCAGCAATAACGATCCATTCTTTGTGTATATTGAATACATAAATAAAAATATTGAAAGATTATTTCCTATGAACGACGAAGGTAGGACATTATTTATTAAATGAGTTTTTAATTGAAATTGATGTAGTCGATATAAAAGCAGTTAGTATTAATAGGGTAAAAGTAATTTTCAAAAGCTATTTTATTGTAAATAAAATAACTAATCATAAATTATTAAATAAAACTGATCTTAGAGCTCACATTTACTTAATCACGGATTACCAAATAAATATCATTAACTTTAATTTTATTACCAACATAGACGTGTGTGCAATTTTACTTAATAAAATTCTGTATCTTGGTAGAAAAAGGGCCAATGTCCAAAATGTGCTATAATGAGTTAACATCAGTACTAAAATAGGTCAATTTGATACATTTATCAGAAAAGAAGCCAATGTCCAAATATATTTAGTTTCAAGTTATTTTTATCATAATTGGCCATTTCCATAAAATGAAAAAGGCCAATGTAAATCTCACTGGAGTTTGGCCCTTTAATTATTATTTCAAACAGGGCCAATATCCAGCTTCCTGGACATTTGCCCTCACTAAGACATTGTGACAGTTGTTTTTCTAACCTCAAAAAATTTACCAGGCTGTGATGTGATGTTTTGCATTTTTTGCTAAGGGTTGTACAATGAGAGTAAAAGAACTCTAACAATACTAGAACACTGTAGATTGTTTTCTAAAAATAGTAAGTTATTACTGTTATTTGTAAAAATACAAATTATTATATTTGATTTATTTTAGTTAGCGAAGGTGCTAGTACAAGTAAATTAACGTCGGCAAGTTGTGATTCCTCTGACTTATATTGTACCGTCAATAACAATATAATACTATTACGTCCTTTAACTTCTAGTAAATGGGTAAGTAAATAAACTATTTGTGTACCTTCTTAGTTGTTTGTTATTAATTTACTTTCTATTTTGTGTGGAAAAGTCATGATTTACGTGTTAGGCATTTTTTAATAAGGAATAATTTTTGGGAAGCAAAGTACTAAAGAAATAACAACACTAAAGTAAATTCCCCTTGATGTAATAATTTAATGATCTACATATTCATTATGTTTGAAGCCAATATCTGCTTTGACCCAAATAAATTTTATGTTGACTCCAGTCGATGATAAATAATACAATCGATCTTTTATTTCAAATATGTAAGGGTTGCTAAATGTTGGGGGCAATTCAATGTTGTTTATGCTCTGCAAAACTGAAAGGCAATCTGACAGAATTAAAATATGTCTATTGCAGGTGTTTTTCACATATTTTAGAGCTTCAAGTATAGCTATTGATTCCGCTGAAAAGATTGAAAATTCATTGGTAGTTTATACTTGACTTCTACGTTTGTAGCAGGTGAAAAGTATGCGCATCCAGTCCCTTTTGTTATTTTTGATGCGTCCGTGTATATTAATGTGATTTCCCTGTAACCCTGCAGTAGAGATCTTAGAAGATTGCTACTCATAATGGTGTTCTCACTATAAGTGGGTATTATAACCTCAGTTCTGTGGAATAAAGAGAGGTAGTATAAGCTTCTGTTAATCGAGTGGAATTTCTTGAAACAAATAGGATTATTCTGTAATGCCATGCATAAAGGCGGGAAAGGTTTTTTCTCCCAATATTTGTTTGTAAGATCTGACTCGTTAAGTTGACGGACGTTTGAAAATAACTGGGAATTAGTTAATAGAATTTTAAGAAGGCTTTCTTCACTTAAAAAGTTTCTTCTATTTTCAAGGGGTAGCTCAGCGGCTTCAACATATAAGGGTTATATAGGGGTTGATCTCATAGCACCCAAACATACCCTCATAATAGAATTTTGAAACGTACAATTTTTCTTAAAAGGTTCTTCGATTTTTACAGATCCACATAAAACACAATGTTCTTGGCTGCTTTTGCACTGTTTGATATGTGTCCAAATTTCAAACATCTATAGCATTGTGTGACCCTGCCTATAAATTTTTCCACATTAACATAAACAAAATTAACGGATATATGGCTGGGTAATATGTTACCTTCAAAGCTGACTACAATGCTCTTCTTAGGTACATATTCAACTTTACCATATTTTTCAACTTTCCTGTGCATTAGTCTGATGTCTACAACCCTTGAGTTTGAATTTATGTTTTGTTTTAAATAATTAGCGTCGTAACTTGTGTCAACGTCTCGAGTCAGACCTTTGACCTCTAAAAGGTGATTAGGTATGAAAGCTTTTAAGTTTAAGATCTTGCCCAGTCGTTCCTCTTTATATCTGACAGTCGTATACCTAACTTTGCTCTTTCCATTGTTCTTTCTGTTGTGGCTAGTTTATTCATGTTTGCCTTGGTTGGGGTCCAGGTTTGACATCCATATGTCATATGTCATGATAGGAAGGATCATATGCTGGTACGTTAAAAACTAAATATTATATTATTTTCAGAATGCGCCTGCCTGTCATTAATGACGATTTTTCGTTAAAATACTGCTTAGTACAACCTATTAAATTTAGTAATAATTAAATCCAATCTCCAAAAGACATAAACACAATAAATTAGGCCTGTAAACCATAAAATTACTAAACCAATATTGTAAACAGTCTTTACTTGATGTGCACTTAATATACTATGCATTTAACTTGAGTTTGTTTTAAAAATATTAAGTTCAACGAAAATGCACACGTGTGTGTATATTTAATTATATACTTAATATATTTTCATTGAGAAGCATATGATCCTATAATGGACTTGTGGAATCCAGTTCATAATATTTCATTTAAAGGAATATAAGTTTAAGTATAGATAAGACTATATGGGTATTGCGATCCCAGTTATGCAATTATGTATTGTTCTGAAAAAATGGACTTGGGATAGTATGCCTTCCATATACAGATATATATATATATATATATATATATATAAATATATATATATATATATATATATATATATATTAGTGGATTCTCTTGGGCTTAGGTTCATAAAAAAAAATTAGTTTGATACTAAGACATTTTTATATATTTTTTCCGACGTTTCGGCAGGAAATCCATGCCTTTTTCAAGAATATATATTGACAAAAAAAAACATTCTATGACAGACATAATACGGTTTAAAAAATAAACTTTTGACTTACCAAGCATGTAAATATTAGGTATTAACATGCTAGCTAATATTTACATGCTTGGTAAGTCAAAAGTTTATTTTTTAAACCGTATTATGTGTGTCATAGAATGTTTTTGTTTTAGTCAATATATATTCTTGAAAAAGGCATGGATTTCCTGCCGAAACGTCGGAAAAAAATATATAAAAATGTCTTAGTATCAAACTAAATTTTTTTTATGAACCTAAGCCCAAGAGAATCCACTAAAAAATATATATTAAGGTTCAAGAAATAAATTCAAACTATATACATATATATATATATATATATATATATATATATATATATATATATATATATATATATATATACATATATTGTTATGATATGTAAAATCAAGAAAAATATTGGTTTGCTTAAAACATTTCAAAGTTCCAAAAAATTAAAATAATTCAGATAAGTAGGATATTAAACAACAAACATTTCGAAGAAGGAAAATCTTTAAATTTTTGGATTACCTGTATTGAACAAAACGTAAGATATGCATAAATTATTTTCTTTGTTAAAATATATTTGTGTGACGTGATTAAGCTGAAGTGAAATTCTAGACAATGGAAACGGGTTTTCCAAATATATTTGTGCAGTAATTAGGACAATAGAATAGATTTTAGAAAGATATGTTTTTGTTAGTTCTTAAGAATTGGTAGGGAAAGAAATTTTGTAAATAAGTTTTAGGAAATTTTATAATTGTAGGTAAAAATTTGTTGTGTTATCGAAATGAAGAAATGGGAGATGTATGACGCGTTTTGATTGGATGAGATTGAAAAAGGTGGGATGGTTGTTTTGAGAATGAGACGTTAGTTAGTTTTGGAAGAAAAAAGATAGTCAGTTGGTTTCCAAGGGTGCAAGGCGAACGGCCGTTGTTCTCGGGTAGTTTCCCAGAGGTAGGAAGCAGTAGCAGTGAAAGTTTGTGAGTTTTCGTGTAGTTAGTGTATCTGACAGAAGCTGATCCAGTAAAAGATTGTAAGTTATATTTTCTACTTATATTCCAAGAGTCACTGTTCAAGCCAACGAGAGAATCAACGAGAGATAAAGAGATATCTTCTCTTTATCGTAAAGAGAAGATATTCCAAGAGTCATTTTTCACTCAGGCCAACGAGAGATTCAGTTTATTGAGAGAAGAAGAAGCTAGCATAATTTGGACGATTAGTGCATTTGAAGGAGATCATTAAGGACGATAAACTTGCACTAATTTGTTGTAAGGTTGCTGATTACCTAGGGAGCTGCTAAGAATAGATAGTGTAGGCTACAAGGAACAAGGATTTGGACCAGTCATCATCATAGAGAGATAGTTTTGTTTTTCTGCAGTTTTTCTTTCATTGATAACACAATTTTTACAATTACTTTAGAAAAGATATAAATTTTTCGATTAGGAGATTTAGAATAATAATTGGGATTTTGAGATTTTAACTAATATTGTTTGTACCATTAATTTTGAAGGTTCACGTACGTAGAACAAAATTTTAAGAATCATTATATGAGATATTGTTTATTGAAAACATTTGAGTGTGAATTTTATTTCATTATTTTTATTTCAATATATAATGTTAGATCCTATATGTTTTTATTATTCCGGTTTTCTTTGGACCTTACCTTTCACATGTAATAGCATAGATACTGAAGCACGAATATAACCCTGAGATAAGAGAATTAAAAAGTGTGATAGAATCATAGTCATATCATTTAAAATAATTTTGATTAATTAATTATTTAATTAGCTAATTAATTGCTTGGCGCACTAAGACTTTGAATATCACAATAAGGGGTGGAGTGGTTCCTGATCTACTCGGATCAATCCCCTTCCCCAATGAATTGTAATTTTATATATATATATATATATATATATATATATATATATAGATATATATATATATATATATATATATAAATATATATATATATATATATATATATATATATTATATATATATATATGTATGTATAGGTATATAAACTAACTTCGCATTTACTTACATATTTCTTTAAAAGCCAACATAGTTTAAAAAACCTTTGTTTAAAAAAATGCAATACCAGCATGTTCTTCAATTTTTGATCCATCTGTATAAATTATTGTTACTTATTATTAAAGATATTAATATTAAATATTAAAGATTTGGATTGAGGATTAGATAAAATTGGGAAGTCTGAATAAAAAAGCAATATGACGGATGGTTTGTTTATCAGCGCTTCAAAATCTTGATCGTAAAAAGGAAATTTTGGGAGCTGTAAAATATAAAACGGATGTCAATATTTTTAAGAGAGCTGGATGTTTGTTCAAAGCAATTAAAAATGTTATCCAACTCCATTTTTCCTTTATTTTAAATACTTGTCTGGTTTGAACAGCAATGATCGTTTAATATATGTAAGTTTTCTGCTAACCTTGCTTTTTATATGCTTTTAAAACTTCAGATCGTTCTTTTATTTTATCTCTACATTCCTTATCCCACCAATAAGGCCTTGAAGTTACACGAGTAAAAAGTTTTTTATGAGTCATAGTCTTTGACGCGACTAGAGAGATAATATAAAACAACTTGACTTTCTTCTCATTGTTTGAAAAATTATCGAGTGATAAAAGTGTAGAGAGTTGCTTCTCTAAATCTGTGTAAAACATCCTCCAGTCAACACGGCCACTATTCCATTTGTTAATTGATTAATAGTTATAAACGAAGTGTTTATTTTAGCTATATTGATAGCTATAGGATTGATAGAATACCAATGTGTCGGAGTAGACTGACAAGTTTATACGATTTGTTAATGAAGCTGAAGTGATAGTGAAATCAATGCCGGAGTGGTTGCCAATTGGGATGATACTAGTAGGTGTTCCATCATTTAGAGAGACTAATTCGATCAAATTAATGCTTTAGACTAATATTACGGTCATCCTAAATCGGACCTCACATGTTCTGATGAGCACAAAAAACTGTTTTAGTACAAATGGATTGTTTAATTAAGTGAATCCAATCTGCTTTTTTTATCCTGATATCACACGGTTAGTAAATACACGAGATATAGTAATTTTGTACCTTAATAGAAAAATTGGGTTAACAAGTTTAGAGTATCTGGTTTATTTAAATATCTAATCAGTTTCTAAAATATTGTGTTTTTTTTAAATATGTATTAACATAATGCCAAGCTTTATTGCACTGATTACCAACTATCTTATAATTTTTCTTTATACCTAGAAAAACATGGACATTGGCCTGTGCAGATTTTGCCGGACAGGGAAATAGTTGGAATTTTGATCGACTTTGCGCATGTCGTCATGGCGAGACAAAGCCAGGTTACTTGTTTGTATCATATTTTAACGATGCAACATATGGTAACGTTGTTCCATTACTGTAATGAACAACTTCAAAACTTAAACTGTTAACGGTAAGTGTACCTCGATGCCATATCTTGCACTAATAAGTCATAACTAGTTACTTTCTGTAAAGACATGTTTTGAAAATTAATAAGTAATTTGTAAAATTAATTAAAGAAATATATGAATCTACGATTTGATTGTGTGTATTACAAACAGAATAAATATTGCTCCAAAACATAAATTAAATATAAAAGGCCGGCAAAGTGTAAAGAATTTGACCATAAAGGAAAAGCGGGTTAAACTTGAGACTTTATGAATATTATTTAGACATTTATTCTTCTAGTAAGCTTCTAGTAAGCTTCTAGTAAGTTTTTTAAACAATTTTTTGTTATTTTTAAGGCTTATCCTCGAATATTGTAACGGTAAAATTCAGAGAGATGTCTATTTCAAAAATATCTTTCTTTACAAAAACAAAATCCATTCACGAAGAATATTCTAAACGTCATCTTGTACTAGAGGTAAGCTTTATACCTACCTTATACAACCCCCTATTGTGTAAAGTCTTGGGTCTATACAATAAACAAGTGGGCGGCCTTCTATTCAGTGCGGTTTTGAAATAATGTTGAATAAAAACATTCATGAAATTAAAATGAAAGAATTTACGTCTATTAGTAGAAGTGCGATTTATAAAATTAGTACTTGAAGCATAAATCGCGGGAGGAATATGTGCATCAGTTTTCAAATATTTATTATTTACTATATAATTTCTAAATTGAACCACTTTCACTTCTTTAGTTAACAATGTATCTGTTTTGACAACTAAATAGGTAATTAGACAAAATAATTATTAATTTCAAAACAGGAGTTTAAAGAATTAGAAAGAGGTAGCCCGGGCCCAGTTAAATGGTCAAGCTTATTCCAGTGGAAGCAATAAGGAGGATTATTTTTCGTTTTGGCACAGCTGACATGCTCTCTCTAGCACTACAACCCATGAAACTGTGGTAAAAAGCATGCTTTATTTATACGGTTGTGAAACACGACGATTAACAGAGACAGATTAATATCGAAGAAAGATATCTCGTCGAACTTAATGCCATAAAGTATGAGAATAGAAGGTACAGTCATGGATGGCATACAACGAAAGCAGCTCAAATGGGTACAGGTCCAATAAATGAAAGACAGTAGACTCCTAAAACAAGTACCTGTATGAACACCTACCGTAATCCAGAAGAGAGGATTACCTTAGAAAACACGGATGGAAGGAATAAGAAACTTAATGAGCTCGAAAGAACTTAAAGAACAATGGAACAACCGAATTGAATGAAAAATGAACGTCGGAAGACATTTTATTGTCATTGTTATTTATAGTGTCATTGTATTTACAAAAGCACAAAGCATCAAAGTTAAGCTAGTACTAGATAATACAGAAATTGAACAAATATCTTTGTACAAATACCTTGGAGCATGGATCACAGAAGATACTAATTAGACAAAAGAAATAAGATGCCGCATTGGAATTGCACGGTCAACTTTTAATAGAACGAGAAAACTTTTTTGTAATCGAGATATCAATATATCGCTCCGGATAAGAATGCTTTGATGTTATATTTTCTTTACCCTTTTATATGGGATTCAAGCTTGGTCCCTTAAAAAATCCAACATTAAAAACCTAGAAGCATTCGAAATGTGGTGCTACCGACGTGATTTGAAAATATCATGGATGGATCGCAAAACAACCGAACAAGTTCTCGAACAACTAGGAAAACAATGCGAAGTTTTAAATTCCATAAAAATCAGGAAATTAGAATACTTGGGGCACATCATACATCACACATCAAGACGTAAAATCTAGTGGTTACGCAATCTCCGTGAATGGTTTGGATGCAATTCAACAGAACTATTCATTCAGCCGCATATCCAACAAAATGATAATTGCCAGAATGATTTCCAATCTCCGATAGGAGTGGAACTTGAAAAAGAAGAATAAGTACATTATTATTATATCATATTATATATATATATATATATATATATATATATATATATATATAATATATATATATATGTATATATATACATATATTTATATAATATATGATATAAACGATATTGAAAGAGGTTACAACATAGACAATCAACAAAATCTACATCGACAACTACACAGTGAACACCCAACAATAATAGAAGTGTCAAATGCCGTCCTAAAACTCAAAGACAATAAAGCCACAGGAATCGATTAAATCTGTTGGAAAATATATAAAAAAAGGTGATGATCAACTTTTTGCAGTAACCCATAAACTAATAGTACTTATATGGCAAAATGAATTTGTTCCAGAAGAGTGGCTAAATGAAATAATATACGTTGCATAAAAAGGACGATTAACTGGATTGTAAGAACTATAGAGGCATTACTCTGTTAGCATCTTCACCTGTTAGCACCCTGCTTGGCAGGGTCACATATCAGATCAATTTACGGTTGCAAAAGGCTTGAGACTGGGAGATCCTTTATCCACTACATTATTCAAATTAGTATTAGAAACTGTAATCAGAAAATGCAGCATGAAGATGGAAGAAACGATCATGAAAAATGAGCACCAGTGCTTGGCATTTGCTGATGATCTAACGATCCTAGCAAAAACCGAGTAAGAATTAAGAAGAGTTGTGAAGAAAATCATCGAAGAAGCACAGAAATTTGGATTGGAACTAAATGAAGACAAAACTAAATATATGATCATAGAAGGAACAGAAGGGAAAAAAGAAGACTTTAGTATGAGGTCAGTAAGTGGTAAAAGCTATAGTTTTAAAAGGGTGGACAAATTTGAATACCTAGGTGTAGTTTTCGATGAAAATGGAAAAGAGAAATGGGAGCTCGTAGCCAGAATAGCAAAAGGGAATAAAAAATTAGGTGGTTTAAGAGCCCTACTGAACTCAAAATACGTTTCTAGACAAGGTAAACTCAGAATATATAAAACAGTAATTCGACCCACAGTAACATATGCCGGTGAGCCTGGACATTAAATAAGAAGGAAGAGGATACTCTGGAAAGATGGGAAAGGAAAATATTGAGATGCATATTCAGAGGACGAAAGGCAGAAGATGGTTGGGAGAGAAGAACCAACAATGAATTAATGGCTTTATACAAAGAACCTACTATTACCAAGTTCGTCAAGGCACAAAGAATCAGATGGTTGGGACATGTGGAAAGAATGGCAGCAAACAGAATTCCTAAACTAGTAATAACCAGAAAATTAATCGACCCCAAAAGAAGAGGTAGACCCAGAACGAGGTGGATTAGTAAAGCGGAGGAAGACCTTAAACACGTGAAGGTGAGGGAATGGAAAAAAAAGCACAAAATAGAAGCGAATGGAAAAATATTGTACACCAGGTCCTTCAGAGTAGTTAAGAATGTTATATATACATATTTACGTTAAAGTTTTGTTTAAAATAATTGTAATTAGTTAATATTAGAATTATGTTGTAAAAAAAATGCTCTAGGCCTTAACGGCCTGTTGTGCGTAAAAATAAATAAATAAATAATAGAGTGCAAAAATCGAAAGAATCGCGTTTTTTGCATTAATTGTTAATCATTAAAAAACGGCTCCGAACTTTACGCAGGAAACAGGTAGGTTTTCTTCTTATAGGTCTACAATAACTAAAAAAGTTGTCAGCTACCTGGATTATTGAGTGTCACGAGAAAATCCTTATTAGCCTGGACTAATATGGCTGGACAAGCAAGTGAAGAAACAAACTTCATATATTATGTAAACTTTACTAACAAAAACGTTGAAAATAAATATTCCTATAAATATAAATAATCAAATTCCATATTCAAATACAGCAAAATATTTGGGTATTGTCCAATAAATATAAATAATCAAATTCCGTATTCAAATACTGCAAAATATTTGAGTATTACTCTAAGCTTTTATGTAAAGAAGAAAAGAAAATAATAATTCTGATTGAAATACAAAAAAATGTACTGGCTGATTGACCAAAATTCTACGCTGTTTCTACATAATAAATTATTATTATATAAGCAAATACTGAAACAATAGTATTATTATAAAAACAGTATAAACATTTAGAAGGAAAATGTTACAAATTAACAGAAAATATTTCTATTCATATAAAAATTTAATCAAATTATAGGTACTTATTATAGGTACTGCTTATTTATATAAAATTTCCTCAATCGGAACATAAACTTCTTCGTGAACTACCCATTTTAAAAACAATTAACACACTGGTTTGTCAAAAGTCGAAATAAACCCTAATAATGTTATTCAACATTATTTATGACCCACCTTCGAGAGGGTATTATACTTCTTACCTAACCAACCTAACCGTGTCGACGAGAATCCAGAAACTATCGACAAGGACAGCCTGTACTGGCCGAGAGAGAAAGTTACATTTAGCAAAATTTGAGATTTTAAAAAAAGTTTATACCAAATAGCTGCTTTGTGTTACACTTTATGTTAAAAATAAAAACAGATTCGGAAAGTGGGTCAAATTCTGTAGTGCCCTATTTCAAAAAAAAATTTTTTACGTTTATTTTAACCAAAAATATTTGAAAAAAAAATATTGTTTAAACAATTTATTAATTTACAACTAAATAGTGCACTAGAACTTTTTAAGACCTTTCATATAAAAAAAGAATCATCTCAATATCTGCCATAGTTTTTGCGTTATTTGATATAAACTTTTACATTGGAACTTAGGTATGCCCAGAAACGCAAGGAACGGCCTTAATGTGTCGCCATTATAACTACGAAAAATATGTTCCAGTTCACTACATACATCCAAAGTAACTTTTTTTAAAGACCTATCAAAAATAAAGTATTACTTCAAGTTCTATTAAAATGGGCATTAGTATATATTATTATCTATAGAAACATTTATTATTATCCATAGAAACATTTACTCTGCTGTTATAATATTGATATATTAATTCTCTGCTGTTATTAATATTAATTCTTTTTATTTATATAACTAGAATTGCATCAAATGAAAAATTTAAATTTAATTTTAAAGTTTAACTTGCTGTCATTAATTTTGTCAATTTGGCATTTTGACAACTTGTCTCAGGCTTACGTCACAAGAACATGCGCGTTGACTTATCTTGTTTTGTTATAATATCATGATTAAAACGTAACAATTGATAGATTAGAACATTTTTTAACAATAGTTACGTTATTAAGTGTTCAAAATGTGCTCAATTTATGAGTTGACAGTACCCTAATCGATGGTAGAATGCGTCTATCACATTTCTCCATGATGGTCTAGAAACAATTCGAGATTCATCGATAATTCGTTGCCTTAGCTCTGCAAGACTTGCTGGTTAAGTTTTGTAAACTGAATTTTTCAAGTATCCTAATAAAAATAATCTTTATGATTGAAATCGGGTGAACGTGAAGGCCATCAATTTACCTTGTACCAATTTATCGTCCGGGAAATATCTCATCTAAATAACGCCGAACATTTACACCAACTATCTGACGTTAAATTTCTTTCGATAAAAATTGGCCCAATTGACTGAGTACCTACTATACCTGACGATACATTTAATTTTTGTGGTCTTTGAGTATGGTTTTCACGCATTCAGTGTGAATTTGCGTCACTCCAGTACCTTAAATTGTGTCGATTTACACTTCCACACAGTGTAAAGATTGCTTCATCGGAAAACATATTCTGTTAACGAAATTTTAATAATTTTCAATTTTATCCATCATTACCTCAGTAAACTCTAATCTAAGATCGAAGTCATCTTCACTTAATTCTTGCAATAAGTTTATTTTGTATGGTTTAAACTTATTTTTACGTAATATACGTAAGACTGAAAAACGACCTACATCATGTACTTGCGCAACCCTGCCTGAGGATGTATGTGGATCTTCAACAAAACTTTTCTCTTTCCATCTATCTTTACCTTCTTCAGATTTCTCAAATCGCTTTACAGTTTTTTGTACCGTCGTCGCCTTATGAATAGGAGAACGGTTTAGAGAACGGCATTTTAGAGAAGCAATTTAAATTGCAGAACTTTTCGAAACACAACTACTGTCAGTTTTAGTTTATAATGTAAATCGTGAACAAATGTCAATATCACAGCATTCTACATTTAAATATTTAAATTTATTAAAATCTACATATTTTGCACTGTTTTATGTATTTAAGACCTTCCAGACTACATACAATCATAAGTGTTACATATTTTTGAACTTGTATTGAATAGTTGAACTCATATGAAATTCACACTGAATGCGTGAAAACCATACCAGACCACAAAAATTAAATGTATGATCAGGTATAGTAGGTACTTAGTCAATTGGGTCATTTTTTATCGAACGAAATTTAACGTCAGATAGTTGGTGTAAATGTTCGGCGTTATTTAGATGAGATGTTTTCCGTACGATAAATTGGTAGACAAGGGTAGAATTGAATGGCCTCCACGTTCACCCGGTTTTCAATCCTAAAGATTATTTTTATTAGGGATACTAGAAAATTTCAAATTTCAAATTTCAAATTTCAAAAAAAGGTAAAGAAATAATAAATAAGACTTACTCACAATCAATTTAATTTAACTATCAGACGACCGGTTTCGCTTTCTACAATATGCAAAGCATCCTCAGGTCTCGATACAAAGTTAAACAAATGATGCCGGTACTCTATTAATAGATGGATGGTAGAACATGGTTGAAACTACTTTATATTGTTGAATGGAGAACTCAATTCTATCACTGCAGTTGTTTGACAGTAAACGGGAAGTTCTTGAGGAGATAGATTTGATCCAATGAATTAGAGATATGTGTGAGATTGTTTGTTAGTTGTATTTATATATAAAAAAAACTCATTGTGCCCAAGACTATGATGTAGTGCAATAAAGTCCTTCCCCCCTTTTAAATTCAATGTTTGTTTCGTCCCTTCTAAGTGTTTTCTGTTTTAGTGTGTTTAAATTATCCTTAATTGTCTGTATTTTAACATTTTATTTACTTGACTATTCCAATAATTAACTCATTGCCAATAGAACTTTATCAAAGTAATTTGATAACTACAAGTTGTGAAAATAATTGCACACCCACACAATCTTTACATCTACACCTATTCATTGTCATAAAACTGTCACCTTCAAAAAACAATTACTCAATAAATAACACACATTTCAAAAATATATCTCTGGAATAAGTATAAATAGCCTTTAATAACACAATAGTATATTACATCACTTACATTTAACAAACAATCTCACACATATCTCTAATTCATTGGATCAAATCTATCTCCTCAAGAACTTCCCGTTTACTGTCAAACAACTGCAGTGATAGAATTGAGTTCTCCATTCAACAATATAAAGTAGTTTCAACCATGTTCTACCATCCATCTATTAATAGAGTACCGGCATCATTTGTTTAACTTTGTATCGAGACCTGAGGATGCTTTGCATATTGTAGAAAGCGAAACCGGTCGTCTGATAGTTAAATTAAATTGATTGTGAGTAAGTCTTATTTATTATTTCTTTACATATTTAAAATGGACTCACACAAGCAACACATTCATGATTTAGAAAATTTCAGTTTACAAAACTTAACCAGCAAGTCTTGCAGAGCAAAGGCAACGAATTATCGATTAATCTCAAATAATTTCTAGACAATCATGGAGAAATGTGGTAGACGCATTCTACCATCGATTAGGGTACTGTCAACTCACAAATTGAGCACATTTTGAACACTTAATAACGTAACTATTGTTAAAAAATGGTCTAATCTATCAATTGTTACGTTTTAATGTAGTTGAAAATAATTAGTATCAAAAAATTTATTGAAACAATTAGGCGTTGGCAGACTTCTGTTTTATGTATTTAAGACCTTCCAGACTATAAAAAATCATAAGTGTTACATATAGTTGAACTCGTATTGAATAGAAGATTCTAATAATGACTGAATATACAGGGTGATGCATTTGAAAAACCAAAGTTACTAATAATATCAGAGAAACGGCAAATCTGGCAACATTGCAAATATCAAATATGGAATCTCCGTATCCCAAAATAGGTGTACCTCAAATTTTGTACAATTATAACTAGCAATTGACGAGATAATTGGCCGTTTCCAGACTTTTGGTCCACTTTGTATAATTTAATTATAGAATTTTTGTCAGACACATGCATTACTCGTTCATAAAAACTTTTATGAGCATGTATAGGGTTAGACTTGTACCCTTTGTTTATCCTATATGTAACAATACCTTATCCGTGGTCTAGTATTGTTTGTCTGTTAAATTAAATGTCTTGACGGACCCCTAGACGAGAAACGAGTGTCCTTGTATTTTCCTTCGAAGTGTTCTTCTATTAATTATTCGTTTATTTCGTTTTAGGGATATCGCTGTGAGAGAGATTTGTCTGAGAGAAATAATCTGTACTTAAGTGTATCTACTGTGTTAAGGAATATATTATAACCTTTCGAGACTGGCTGAATGACGAAAGTCTATGCCACAAAAAAAAGTCTGTAGAGTTTGGTAAAGTAAACAGAACTGCTATCTTAAATTAATTTGGCAAAAAATGAAACGTCTTTTAGATCTCACTGACTCAATTTTATCTTCAAATACTAGTTGCTTTTTTTATCGTACAAAGATTTTATTTATTTCTATTATTAATACACAGTCAAACCGGTATAAAACAAAATCGGATTTCCAAAATAGATGGAGTTCCGCATTATTTACATTTAGTTTATATATTATTAAATTGTATTGAACTCTAATATATGCTATAATGGATTACAAGTTTTATAAATTCAATTTACATTACTAGCATGTAAAAGCTTAATGAGAAATTTTCTATTCAATCCTCTATTCGCTCTTTTACATCCCTCCAAATCAAAACGTGAAATGCAAATAGACAATTAACGGATTTGCGGCGACTAGCTATATATCCCTAAGGAACTCTTGGTATAGGAACGAACAAATAGCAATTTAAACCATTGTTTCTTTTTTGAAAGTGGGAACTTTCGAGTTTTAAAGTGAAATTAAACTAGATAAAGTGCTCGGTAACAAGTGAAATGACCATTAAGTTGAAAATTCGTTGAAAGATAATTTTAAAAGCATGAATTAGAAAATTCCATTAAAAGCAATTTGTGTACTTTATCATGGAATTCAGAATGTGTACTATATTGCTAATGCTTTGAATTTACCAAATAGTCTGCACAATACGCCAAGATTATTTCAACAGAATTGTTCATAAAACATGAGAAAATCTTTTGAGTGAAAGTGAAAAAGCAAAACATCATATAGACTCTATATTATAAACTCTATATAGGCTCTATAGCCTCTCTTGTTCTTGAAAATGTAATTAGACGGTTGACGATGAGCGGAAATAACATACAAACAAATCAACCCAATTAGTAGCATACGCAGATAATATAAACATAATGAGCAGAACAGTGAATGCAGCGGAAGAAACCTACGTTGAGTTGAAACAGAGTGCAGAAGCAGTAGGGCTAGCAATAAATACAAATAAAACAAAACTACTCATACAAACCAGATCAAATAGACCGGCGCAACAACACTTTATTGACGATATAGAACATGTGAATAGATTCACATACCTAGGAATGGATCTGGTCGCAAGCAATGAAGAAGAACCGGAAATAAATAGAAGGCTTGTGCTGGCAAATAAAGCCTATTTCGCGATGGGCCACATATTCAAATCGCGAGACGTACACCGGAAAACAAAACTCCGGATCTATAAAATAATAATCAGGCCCATAGTAAGTTATGGTTGTGAAACATGGGTGGTGACACAGAAATCTGCCAATGCATTAGATGTGTTTGAAAGAAAAATATTACGTAGGATACTGGGCCTAATAAGTGAAAACAACAACTGGCGAATTAGGTATAATAGAGAAATATACGAGCAATATAGCGAACCAACTCTAGCACAATACACTAAACTGCAGATATTACGGTGGGCAGGGCACGTGGTCCGCATGCATGAGAATAGAATCCCCAGAAAATTACTAAATGCAAGAATGCAGGGAAAAAGACCTGTTGGAAGACCTAAAAAGAGATGGAAAGACGAAGTCGATGAGGATGCCAGGAACTGCCTGGGAACGCGTTCATGGAAAAGAACAGCGGTAAATCGAAATGATTGGAGAAGCTTGTTGAAGGAGGCCAAGGCCCGATTTGGGCTGTAGTGCCATTGGATGGGATGGATATAGGCTCTATATAGACTTTAAATATACATGTGTTATGGAAAAAATGAATGGTTACATTAAAAACAAATTCAAACCCTATTTCCTACACCGTTGATTTTCTCTCTAAAAGGATCATTCATTTCTTCATCTAAGTATAGAGCATCCCAGTTAAAAAAAGTCGATAAAGTCATCACTTCCACAAATATAACAAAAAACAAAATAAGTGAGATACAAAGAAATTGCAATTTTAAAATAAAAATCGGAACGAAGGTGTAGGAATTAACAGACCCGAACCACATCAAAAAGGATGCATGCATTGACCATTTAAAGAAGTTATGTACAAAGGAATAACAAATAACATTCGACCACAAACATCAAAAATTACTATAAACGAAGAAGTTCACATAAGCGTGAATAAGTATAAAACACTGAATGACTAAGAACAGAAAAGCTGCAGGAAATGACGCATCAACTGACAACATTAAAATTAAGAAGATTATAAGACACAATAATATATACCAGAAAAATAGAGGACAAGTAAGCTAATCGTATTATTCAAAAAGGACTATAAGAAATAACTAAAAAACTACGGAGGTATTAATTTGCTAAATGGTATTCCTAAACTAAAATTTTGCAAGAACGAATAAATCAGCTGATAAACTTAGCAAATGAGCAACAAGCTTTCCGTACGGAAATGTCTTGTACATATGCAATATTTCTTCTAAAACGGATTACAGAACAACCATTAGAAGGCAATAGATCCGCATTCCTATGTTTGATCGACTTAAGAAGGCGTTTGACAGAGTAAGACTTAAAACCTATTTGAACCTACTATCCTTTATAAAGGCCGGTAGGTTTCTTCTATTACAAACTTTCAACCTGTCAAATGTAGACGCCGCATTAGTTTTACAATCTTAAATTATCATATCACCCATCGAATACTATAATGAATAATTTAGTAAATAATTTCCAGTGTGTTACGACGTTCTTGTGTAGGAGTAACTTAAGCTACTTGAAATGGAAAGAGCTTCTTCTTCTTAGGGTGCCTGTTTGTTCCGAACGTTGGCGATCATTCTGGCTATGATGACTTTGTTGGTTGCTATACAAAATAGCTGTGTTGAGGTCTTTCTATACCATGCTCTCAGGTTAGCAAGCCAGGATATTCTTCTTCGTCCTGGGGCCCTTTTTCCTTCAATTTTACATTGCAAGATGCATTGAAGTAGCTTGTATCTGTGAAAAAAAAATTGAAATTGAAATTTAATATTAATTGTCATGGGTAGAGGGTACTTTCGAATAGAAAAAATTAAAATTTGTTTTTCTTCAAAATGTTAAATGAAAACACCTATTTATTGTAAATTATAATGGAACTGGATTAAATTCGTAACAAAATGGCGCAAACCGCATGTTGATAGCTTTTGTCGAACTCGAGATATGAATAAAAACGCATAAACATAAGTCACATATTAAATAATGTGAAAGATCATACAAATATCTCGATCATTAAAACATAATGTCCAATTAAATGTTCAAATTGTTTTCCATCGTTGTCCACACAAAGATGTAATCTTTCGCGCATAGACATAACAGCTGCTTCAATCTCAGCTGTAGATATACTATTTATTGCGTTTATAATGCGCCGTTTCATGTCGTCTCGCGTGGTTGGTCGAGTTTGGTACACTAAGTCCTTCAATCTTCCCCATAGATAAAAGTCCAGACATGTTAAGTCTGGAGATCTAGCTGACCATGAAAATATACTTCCTCTTCCAATCCATTTATTTGGATAACTTGCATACAAATAATCTCGAACTCGTCTGGAAAAGTGTGCAGGACACCCGTCATGTTGTAATCTCATATATCTTCTTGTTTGTAAGGAAATATCTTCCAATAAAAGAGGCAACTGATTTTCCAGAAAATCCAAATATGTTTCGCCATTTAAAGTTCTATCAAAGAAATATGGACCTACGATCTTTCCATCAACTATACCACACCAAACATTAAGACTCCATCTACCTTGAACCTGCACCTCATGTATCCAGTGCGGATTTTCTTCAGCCCAATAATGCATATTATGCAGATTAACACCACCCGCACTATTAAACGTAGCCTCGTCTGTCCACAAAATCTTTGACATGATATGCGGTTGTTCTTCTAGCAGACCTAACATCCAATTGCAGTAATCCAGCCTTGCATCAAAATCTCTCTCATGTAAAGCTTGGTGGAGAACTACATGATAAGGATGCAGTCTAAAAAACAGAACAACAAATATTGGTGAAAAAGAAACCACTATATTTACTAAAACTCAAAAAATCTTGAAAAATCCACAATTGTTTTATAAATCGTGCATAAGTATTTTTAAGAAACGGATAACAGGATAAAAGCGCCGTGTTGCCGTTTTTATCGGAATATTAAAATAACAGTTGAATCTAAAGTTTAAAGGGAATTCCAAGTTTCTGACCTAAACGTTCACTTTATAATATGAAAAACCAACCTGTGATGTTTTCAAAATCCTTAAAACAGTAGTTTTGGGTATGTTTAATTCTGTAGAGATTTGTCGACTACTTATATGTGGATTCTGTTGAATTAAAGCAAGAACATTGATTGAATTATCTTCGGTCATACCTCTACTACGTCGTTTAAAACAAGGACGATGAAAACTACCGGTTTCTCTTAATCTTCTTGCCTTTCTTTCAAATACTTCTTTGCCATAATGTCTCCTGTCAGGATATCTTACAGAATATATACGTGAGGCAATAGCGGCATTTTGGTGACATTCGAAAAAACTCCAATCATATCATACAATTCTGCATTTGATATACTCATCACGAATTATTAGTACTGATAATTAATTAAAAATATTACCAATATTGATATCGAATGAAAAAAGTGCAATCTTTAATTCGAATTATAACAGCACTTCTTAGCAATGTCTTGACTGCTGTCAATAAATAAAGAATATGAACTCCCGTCAAATTCATTGTCGTAGCCTACTTAGTTTCAAAAAATCTATTTTTAACAGTTTTGTTACGAATATAATCCAGTTTCATTATAATTTACAATGACTAGGTGTTTCCATTAAACATTTTAAAGAAAAACAAATTTTAATTTTTTCTATTCAAAAGTACCCCCTACCTATGACAATTAAAACTAAATGTAATTATTTGCAGTAGATGTAAATTAATTTATCCACACTCTTTCTGATGACACTAATTTCGTTAAAATCGGTTGATCCAAACCAAAGTTATAGGTATTTATCCACAAATACTTTGCCACTCTCCCCCACCCTTTATTTGAAAAAATAAAAAAAAGTACTTGAACAATTTGTGCGGAATTTAGGCCTCTTTCTAGTTTACTTATTTAACACTTGGTATAATTGGGCATATTTCCCAAAAAACTGGTTTTCAAATTTTTCTTCACAGGTTACGCCCCCTAGCGGTTAACCCAGAAACTTGAAAGTTATTTCCAGCGATTTCTCTTGGCCACTTTTACTAAGGAATTTTTTCTCCTAAAGTTATAACATGAATAGTTTCTGAAATTTGGCCGAGAGATCGCCTTATTGGACCACCCGGTACTAATGCGCCACTCGTACCTATACAGGGTAGCCTTAAGTAATTGTACAAAAGGAAACCCTAGATTCTACGCTTTAAAATATTACGATTTAAGCGAACTTGTTTTACTAAAATGTTGATATTAAGAAAGATAATATAGCGTGTTAAAATAGAAATTTAAAATTAAATTTTTTGCTATAACTTTCTTGTTTATAAACATTTATGTATAAAAATGTACAACTAGGTGCTTTTGAGTATGAGAAATTATAATTTGATGCATATTTTGATGTAGCTGATAGAGGGCGCCAATATGCTACATATGCAGCATAAATTTTACGATTAACTTTTGTGCTCTTTAAGTTAGCGCTATTTTTGTAAGAATATATTAAAGATATACCTACATTATTTGAACAAAAAAAGGTTATAGTTCTTAATAACTTCAAAACTCAACAGTTTTCGAGATAATCGCATTTTATAAATCAGCCGCATAATAATTTTTTGTTGTCATATTTTTAAGTTATAGCACTGACTGCCTGTCATCATCATCATCAATCAGCCAATCGCGTCCACTGCTGGATATAGGCGTCCCTCAGTTCTTTCCAGTGTTCTTGTAATGTAAGCGTAGCAAGTGAGTGAGAAGTTGGAATAAAGGGATAATGGAACAATAAGTAGCATAGAAAAGATAATAATTATTCGAGATAATTATCATATATTCCAAATTAAATAAGGGATAATTAATACAGTTAACTTATACATTTAAATTATACAAAGTATAACAATTGACCTAGTTATTGCATTGTTTGATAATTGTTTAAACGTATAAAAAGCACGAAACATCCGTGACCCAAATAGGCAGCAATAATACCAAAACTGCAACTCAGCGAACCTACGACCTTGGTACTAGAACCGGCGTTGAAAGTACGACGACAATAAAACAAGAAGAAACGACGGACGCCGGGCAGTCGGTAGTTAGTAGTCAGTAATAGCGGGCGCACCGTAACTGCCCGCTCAGGGCAGTGATCGCCGGACGCGATAGCGTCCAGTACGCGAGACAGTCGGTGATTTTCCGGGGGCCGGGTATCTTCTGTCAGAATTCGCGTGTAGTCCGGTTATTGTGGCAGCTCGAAAGTTCGCAACCCTCAACTGACCGAGTTCCAGAAGACTGAACGTGTCGTGGTTGAAGCCCTAATATACACATAAGGTAACAGATTTCTTATACTAACCTGTGTAATTATATTTGTACCTCTGTCAACTTTTCACTATCTTGCTACATCGTCTCCCGACGCGCAGAATAACGTGTTAACGATTGTATTAGGAACTTCAGGGTAGATTCAATATATTGTTGACTCTAATATGGTTTTTTTTTTAATGTTCCTTCGTCCGACTCACTAGAGACTAGGAGAACACGAGAATTCTGCGTATACATATCTCCGGCTTCAAAAGTAAGCCCATAACCTCTACTCTTTACAGGACCTGAGACCGAGGAGTTCTTACCCCTATCCCGAAATCCCTTATCTTCTCGTAAATCCACGAAGACGAGCCAGCCCTCCAGACCAGTGTGACCAGTATTCCTTGCAGCCGCTCGCAGGGTTAGCATCCCTTGAGGATCTATTGTATTTTACATTTGGTGACAGTCTTTACAGGACCCTATACATAGAAGTCCTTAATCCCTCTCCACTTTCTCGTAAATTGCTCGCTCAGATTATTTACATTGGTGACAGCGGTCCCGGTTTGGGGGAATTTCGGTAAATAGGGATAATTAAGTCACTTCTTCAGTATCCTTGTAAACTTTTGCAAGTTTTGTAGCTATAAGAAGCCTTCATCGTTTCATTTCGCCAGTGACATTCCAATTTTTTTTCTTCTCTTTCCTAAGACGACAACAGATTAAAGAAACAGTGAGGTATCCAGTAAATATTGTGTGGAGTGCAGGACTCCCTCTTCTGGAAGAAAATCCTTTTTCTCTCTTTGTTATATAAACTTGTTAGTGGTTTTACACAAATTATTCGTATATAGTAGATTTTTTTTGTGTCTTGTATCACTGGAAAATAACCTCATATCAATTCCTTCCTGAGACTTAGAATCCTAAATTAAGATAGGTGAATTGCTTTTATGATATATGTGAAGAGATGACAAGTACAAATTTTTTCAAAAATACATACTAACACATTATATGATGTTCTCTATATAATTGTTTTTTAATTACCATAATATTGCACTAAAAATATAAACTATACTGTCTAACAGAAATGATAATATGCATAACAGAGATTAGTAATTACATCGAATATGAATTGATATAATTTCAAGAAATAATAAATATATTGTTTACTAACTAGTTGAATATAAAGAATTTAAGTTAGTAGGTCAAGATCAAGTTCATTTGAGTGTACGAGTTTATTGCTTTCAAAAAGCGCAAAATATAAATTCTTTGAATATTATTTTACTAACTAACGGTTTACATATTATCAAATTCTTTTGTTTAATGTAACAAGTGAAAGTGAAATATGATGATGCGTTGAAAATATTTGACTGAAAGACGCGTGGTATGAAAATATACTAGTAAACGCGGTTAGCGATCTAAGTAATATACACTGAAAAATTAGATATGACTTTGTTAACTAATTAATTATGGGATATTTGGAATTGAAAAATAATAGCGTTCAATTGTAAAAAGGAAAAGAATTTAATAGAGTTTAATTTTTCAAAAAAAAATAAATACTAACACCTTATTTGATATGTGAGTATTGATTGATTGATCGATTATTATTTGATTTGATTATTTGATATTTCCTACAGATTTTTTTTAAGTTCGGCAGCGTATATTTCTAAGTTCTTTTATTTTAACAAAAATTTAATTCTTTATACAATTGTTGGTTAACTTCATAAATTGGCACATCATACTGAGATGGACATATAAAAGAGGGAAAAGAATTTAATGGAGCTTTGGAAGATAATTGACCGTGGCGTCAGAAAATCTTTTTTCACTATTTTGGAATGATTTCCACGAACATATGAGTTCGGGAATGGATGCATCGCAAGGAAAATGCATAGAAGCACGTAAAGTGGTTCTTTGGGCTGTGGCCCATATTTAAAGAAAATTTAAATGGGATGTGGCGTCAGAAAATCTTTTTCACTATTTTGGAATGATTTCCACGAACATATGAGTTCGGGAATGGATCCATTATGGAACAGTCAAGATTTAGTAGACGTGGAGCTTGCATCGCAAGGAAAATGCATAGAAGCACGTAAAGTGGTTCTTTGGGCTGTGGCCCATATTTAAAGAAAATTTGAGTCGAATCGTTGTCAACGTCCTATAGTGATTTTGACAAACGTAACTTGCGAGACACTAGGAGGCTTGCTGCAGTTTATGTACCAGGGAAAAGTGCAAATTGGACAGGAAGACCTAAGGGCCTTCACTGAAGCACTGAATCGTTGCTAAGGCAAGGACTCGCTGGAGACGGAAAATTCATAGTTAGTTACTATCGTTTAAAGTAACATTATAGAGACTTTGGACGAAGAAGGTACTCTGAATGTAGAAGAGTTTAAGCCAGTTTCTTTGCTTGAGACAAAGAAGCAGAACCATAAATAAGAAGGAATAATTTAGTGGACACAGGTGGGATGCCACAGAAATAGAGGCATATCTCACACAGCATGCGAAGGTGAATACAGTGCCAGAAGTATATTTTTTTACAGGAATGTGGGCAAGCTGTATATGGTTCGACCTTAAGGGGTGAAACTTACGTCAAGTAGGAGGCTGCTAAGGGGATAAGCTAGGGTGGTACTAGAATCCCAACCCGCTAAGAGTCCCGCGGCTCCAGCACGACAATACAGTATCTACAGGATGTAATAAAAATGCGAAACGAATCTGGAATTGTGATTTTCGTTAATGAAGTAAACGGAAAAGTAAAGGAAAAGAAGAGTTATAATTATTACCTTCCACATGTTACAGGAAGGATATGGAAGAATAAATAGGATATATAGTACAGAAATATAGGAGAAGATTATTTCTGGAACGAATTATGAAGAAGTATTGAGAAATATGTGAAATGTGAAGAGATGCGACGACTGCCAGGGGCATGCGCACTCAATATAGTACAGAAATATAAGAGAATATTATTTCTGGAGCGAATTAGGAAGAAATGTTGGGAAATATGTGAAATGAGAAGAGATGCGACGACTGCCAGGGGCACGTGCACTCAATTAGAATTAAGGAAACCCATGGACACGGACATGGATGAAAATGGAAACAAATGTATAAGAAAACACAGGGAATAAGAAAGAGGAAACCCATGCACTTGGACATGGATGAAAAATGAAAAAAGTGTATGGAAAAACACAGGAGAATATAAATATATAAAATTTGAATTGGAGAGAATTTGAAGATGGAGACAAGGTATATCTGAGAGACTTAAGTAGCGCGACAGGTCTTTCAAAGAAGTTACAGAAAACATAGTACTATCCACACCATTTCAAATTATAGAAAAAGTTGGACCAGTGACGTATGCAGTAGGTACAAAAAAGGAAAAAAATAGACAGGTAGTGCACGTCAACAGGTTAAAGAAATATTACGAAAATGAGAAAATTGAATACTCCACAGAGGAAGAAGAAGAAATAGGAGAATTCAAAAGAACAAGAAGAGACGGAAGAAGAAAGGGTTGACCCTTCTAAGGTGGCAACACTGCCATTATGGGAACCAGGAACCCAATTAACAAACCGCAGAGAAGAAGAAAAGGAAGTCAGGGAGACACCAGCCAACCAAAAAGATCAGAACGAATAAAGAATAGACTAGGCAAGATGCCCGAAAGAAAATGTTGCGGCATATTCCACAAAACGAAAAAGAAAGGATGGAACACGTACAACAGAATAATAAACAGGAATGAGACAGCAATAATAACACAGAGCGATGAGGACACAGACATGTTTTTCGACGCAATAGAGGAATAATGAAAAAATATCAAAACAACTATAAGAAAAGTTGAAAGCTTGGTATTACAAGAGACGGCCGCTCGAATAATACTAAAATTTTAACAAGGAACGAAAGACAAAACACAGGTAATATAAGCATTCATAGTTAAATATTAGCACAGTTCAATGAAAATAATTTTTTTGAAAACATAATAGTAGATCATAACTAAAAGCAAGTTTTAAGAAAGAGAAATAAGTAAATTAATTTAAAGTTTATAGGGGTCTAAGCTGCTGTTGATTAGTAAGAGCTGGATCGGTAAGATACCATACGCCAATCCTTTATTGCTATGTCAAAACTGATTGACAGACTTTAATTCCTATCAACTAAGAAAGTAGTATAAAGATTGAGTCAGACCACTGGTAAATAAACAACTAATAAAGGTCAAGTTTAGAAAACGTAACAATTAAATAAAAAAATAAATATTGTAGTTTATAACAGACACCAAGAGTTCATTACATTAGTCAGTATCAAATTTCATCAACAATGTGAGTATATAAAAATTCAGCTCTCAGCAAAAAGTATTAATAGCCTTGAAACATAAATATCATAACACTGAAAACAGTCATTGTGTTTGACGAGAAATCAAAATAAATTTCACCTTTGAATTATTTTAAAAAGATTTGGGAAAGAGTGAGAAATATTACAATAATTTCTGACACTTTATTAAGAGTAAATATAGTAATTAAAATATTTTTCAAATAAGGAAAATTCGTTACACATACGTAACTATATACAATAAGTGATGACAAGTTGAGAATTAAAAATATATGACTCTAATATACAGGGTGTATATATAACAGAAAGATGATATATTATATTGTAAATATTTAAAAAGTACAAGTCCCAATTATTAACATATTAATATTGGTTTAGATATCAATTTATTTATCAATTTATAGTCAATAGGCATACTAATATGCAATACAATGTAGGTTAGTTTATAAGTCAGATTTATGTAAAGCTATCGCTAAAATTGTCTGCAATAAGCAGCTATACATGTATTTATAGGTTAAGGTGCATTTGAATTACGCGTAAAAAGTACTAATGCGAACTAAAGTCTGCTTACGGGAGTGCGACCGTTCGGGAAGTAATAACAGTGCGATTTGTGACACTGGAGAGACTCATCACGATGGAGAGACTCATGTTTCACTGTGTGATGTACAGCCACACGTCCATAGTCGATGGAGGACTAGACAGCTACATCAAGAAGATGGGAGCAGAAGAATGCTGAAATATACACGCTACCGATCGATACAACTCTACAAGAAGACGCAACGAAATCCACCTACGAGAAGGGTAACAGCTCATTCATCAACGGCTATTGCTTGACTCTACAATAGGCGAAATAACATGGGAACAATACAAACACAACAGTTGTGAAAGTCAATTGTCACAACTTTACAGAAGGCACGTTGAAAAGATCACTAATAAACAATCACTAGAAGAATTGGTAATAGTAGAACAAGATAAAAACATATTTGCTCTAACGCTACACAAAAGGGCTATAATATGTAACACAGAAGTATGGCAAACAGAACACCCCGAATCCTAATAAATTTCCTAGTAAACACAAAATAAATCCTAGTATGCCATTCCTACCTCAAAACGTAGACCTAATGACCTACATCAATAGCAAATTCCTTTACACCAAACAATCCTACCAAAGAGAAATAGAAAAGTTATACTTAGACATAGTACTGCGACGATGCCAAACAAAGAGAGAAATTAAAAAAAAAAAAAAACAGATTACTAATGGCCCCATCCTTACCTAACGCCGTCAGTCAACTCATGCAGAACAGGCCAGGGTACACATGCAGCAAACACATACCAGATACCAATGTAGCAGAAGTATAATGCGACAAAGCAAAGCAGTATCAACCTGAGACGACCACCCAGCAAGGACAAACCAATGGAGGCAGACAGCAGCAGTAACGCATCAATATAGTTAACTCGACACGTGGAATTGGCAAACGGACATTAAAACAGCCAAGACGTCGCGAGTGAAGTGCGGATAATTCCCACAGGGATACGCGATAAAGTGAACGCAAAACGCGAGTACAATCGTATAGAACAGTTAGAATACGCTTGTCGTAATGGACACATGTAATCACAAACAATTGTAATAAGTTAGGAAAGTTCTTTCACTTGTTAAGTTTCAATAAGATTAATACAAGATTAACTCAACTTGTCATACACATAGGTTCAATACGGGGGCAGCACGATACATTCGCTGACCACGGTACAATAGTCTATAAGAAACAGTAAATGATAAAATATAAATTGGGACTTATATAAAAAATATATATAGTAGATTATAAGTAATATAATATGTAAGTAGATAAATTTATTGTTGGAAAAGGAAAAGGCCCCTCGGCCCTTTTCTTTTTTTGCGTAGGGAGTAATGTAATGTAAGCGTAGCAAGTGAGTGAGAAGTTGGAATAAAGGGATAATGGAACAATAAGTAGCATAGAAAAGATAATAATTATTCGAGATAATTATCATATATTCCAAATTAAATAAGGGATAATTAATACAGTTAACTTATACATTTAAATTATACAAAGTATAACAATTGACCTAGTTATTGCATTGTTTGATAATTGTTTAAACGTATAAAAAGCACGAAACATCCGTGACCCAAATAGGCAGCAATAATACCAAAACTGCAACTCAGCGAACCTACGACCTTGGTACTAGAACCGGCGTTGAAAGTACGACCACAATAAAACAAGAAGAAACGACGGACGCCGGGCAGTCGGTAGTTAGTAGTCAGTAATAGCGGGCCACCGTAACTGCCCGCTCAGGGCAGTGATCGCCGGACGCGATAGCGTCCAGTACGCGAGACAGTCGGTGATTTTCCGGGGGCCGGGTATCTTCTGTCAGAATTCGCGTGTAGTCCGGTTATTGTGGCAGCTCGAAAGTTCGCAACCCTCAACTGACCGAGTTCCAGAAGACTGAACGTGTCGTGGTTGAAGCCCTAATATACACATAAGGTAACAGATTTCTTATACTAACCTGTGTAATTATATTTGTACCTCTGTCAACTTTTCACTATCTTGCTACATCGTCTCCCGACGCGCAGAATAACGTGTTAACGATTGTATTAGGAACTTCAGGGTAGATTCAATATATTGTTGACTCTAATATGGTTTTTTTTTAATGTTCCTTCGTCCGACTCACTAGAGACTAGGAGAACACGAGAATTCTGCGTATACATATCTCCGGCTTCAAAAGTAAGCCCATAACCTCTACTCTTTACAGGACCTGAGACCGAGGAGTTCTTACCCCTATCCCGAAATCCCTTATCTTCTCGTAAATCCACGAAGACGAGCCAGCCCTCCAGACCAGTGTGACCAGTATTCCTTGCAGCCGCTCGCAGGGTTAGCATCCCTTGAGGATCTATTGTATTTTACATTTGGTGACAGTCTTTACAGGACCCTATACATAGAAGTCCTTAATCCCTCTCCACTTCTCGTAAATCTGTCCCAGATTATTACATTCTCTACACTGGGCCGCTTGTAGCCAGTTTCCCGCTACACGTTTTATATCATCGGTCCATCTAGTCGGTGGTTGTCCTCGGCTTCTTTTATAGTTTCTGGGCCTCCATTCCATAATACGTCTTGTCCACCGTCCATCTTGTGCTTTGGCCAAGTGCCCTGCCCAGTTCCACTTAAGCGACGTGGTTCTTTCGATGACGTCTTGAACTCCTGATCTTTGCCTAATTTGTTGATTTGTTATGTGGTCTCGAAGGTTCACGTTCAGCATTGCACGTTCCATGGCTCGTTGTATAACTCTGAGTTTATTCGCAGATTTTTGCGTGAGTGTTAAAGTTTTTATAGGTAAAACACATTGGTTATAAACCTTTCGCTTGAGATACATGGGAATTGAACTTTTTAGAATATGGTTTAATTTGCCAAATACTGACCAAGTTAGGTTAGGTTTTCTCACCGTTGAATTCTTCTGCTATTCGCAGACAGCTAGGGAAGTGTGTCAGGTTGTTCTTTTCTAAAGCACGTTTAAACACGTTCATCTTATTCCGGAATCCGTTTATCATTCCGATCAAATCTGAAACCGTCTGGTTTCTTCTATGAAGACTCAAGTTTAACATGTTAAGATGATTAGTCAGATCTGTTATAAAAGCTAACTGATCTTAAGAATTCTGGATCATTAAACTTCTCTTCCAGTTTAGTTGTGTCAGATGAGGAATGCAGGGATTTCTTTTCTTATGGCAAAAAATCGTTCCATGCATTTTCCTGCACTTAGTCACCTTACATGGTTGTACATTAGCAAGTCTCCATACTCAGCCTCTGTTTCTACTCAAAACTGCTTAAGTTGCCTGTTGTAAAAGAGATCGATTTCCACCTTTAATCATATATATAATCTTAATCACGGTCTGGAAAACTTGATCTTCCTTGACTGATTTTCCACATAAAGCTCCCTGATGTATAATACAATGAATTGTTGGGCAAGTGATACCATTCTCTCGAAGCAGACCCACTAATCCAATTTTTTTATCTGTCATTGATGGGACCCCGTCTGTTGCTATGGCTGAACATTTATCAAAGCCTCCAATTCTGTCAACTGTTTTCTTCACAGCCTCATAGATGTCTTTTCCTTTTGTTGTTCCATAAAGAGGACAAATATCAAATAACTCCTCTTTACTGAAAAAAAATCATCAAAAGTAGTGCGCACAAATATTAACAGCTGACTAACATCGGTTTGATCAGTGCTTTCATCCAAACAAAGTGAGAAATATGAACTTTTCTTAACCAGACTAAGCATAGATTTTTCTACTTGCTCACCCATAGCAACAATCCTTCTTTGTATGGTTTGATGTGAAAGTGGCACTGATTCAAATTTCTCCGCCATTTTAGAATCACCGAAAGCTTTGGCCATTTCAACAGCACATTTTTTTATCAAATTGCCATCAGTGAAAGGTTTTTTTGCCTTTGCCAGCTCAAGCGACACGGCATAAGATGCATGCAAAGAATGCGTTTGAGAGTGTAATATTTTACTGAACATACCAGTTTGCTGTTTAAGCTTTTTCTTCAAATCTGCAACTAGGGCACGCCGACTTTCATTTGTGTACGTAGCATACTTATTTTCATGCACTGTTGTGTAATGTCTTCTCACATTATATTCTTTAGGCACTGAAACGACATTCATGCACACTAAGCACTGCAACTTTCCATTATTGTTAGCAATCAAGTAATCACTCTCCCAACTTTCTTTGTAAATTCTGTTCTCACTATCAATTTTCCGTTTTACTGGTTTTACACTCATTATTGTATAAGAGGAATCAAGACAAAGAATTAATCAAGTTCACTGTTCACTAGCAACGTAATAGATTAGCCGACTAGCCTACGTGTCAGTAGCACACTGGCACGATGGCGGCTGGCGACGGATGGTAAGCAGTGGGAGGTGTGGCCTGCGTGAACTGTGATGCGCAGTAATCAGTGCAGTTCTCATAGTGGTGGAGGACGATTGTGTTCGTTACACGTCCGCGAAGCGGCACGCGGTACAGTACTTGTGATGTAAAAACACTGCTAAACCATAAAATATAAAATAAATTAAAAAATCTTTTGTCACAGTGGCAGCATGAAAATACAAGCTTTTCGAAAATCTTACGTGGGTCACAACAAATAGCCTCGCGGGCCGCCAGTTGGACAACCCTGATATATAACATACACAAAAATACAATAGATGAAAATACATTAATGCGCATAAACATAAAATAAAACATAAATTATACAAAATAAGACATATACTAACATAGTGAGTACATCCATATTCATGTTACTGCCTTGAAGTGATCAAAATATTCACTAACAGAGTAAAAGGCAAATTTCCAAGATTCCCTCTAGTCTTCTAATTTTTGCTGGAGCAGTGACAAATACGTTGATTAGTTGATTATCGTGATTTAAGTTTATATTTCTCTATTTAGCTACATGATCGTGTGTAGTGTCTATTATGAACAGTATTTTCAGGTATTCATGAAGAGTTCTGCATATCCCTACAATTCTATTCCGTGGGTCCCGATGATTTTGAATATAGTTTTGTATATTGTGAAGTATCCATCCACACACAGATTATATTAATATTTATGTTAAATTTAATTATTAAAATAGAAGCTTGGAAATAACTTGAATTAAGTACGCGGCCTTGTATAATGAGCGTAAATTATGTATTTAAGCGACTAATTGTAGACAAGGAATTATTAGTTATGTGTTGACATAGGTAGAGTGTAGACATCCACTTTTTTTATTCACACGAATGTCAGAAAAAAAGTTAAATTTGTGCAAAACACAAATCAAATATTTATTGTGCTTCTCCATGGTTCCACCCTATCAAATTGTTACAGATTCTAATATCTATATCAAATTTACAACGCAAATATGCAATAACTCCAAAATAAAATGTGCAAATTATACCTATCTTCCTCCCTATAACAATAGTTCGAAACGGTATTCGGAATAGAGCATATTGAGCATATTTATTCAGAGGATTATGACCGGATCCCATTATAACTGCCACGATAGTTATTTAATTAAAGCCTTTTAATGCCTCAGCGGATTTTGGTATATTGAATATTGTATCTTCCTCAGTGCAACATTCGTTCGTACTATTCGTACCGCAGATTTTATACAGCTGACAGTGTTTACAAAACGTAACTACCTATATTATATATTTATTTTATAAACGTTACATTATATAATTATTTTTCATGTTTACATTTATATGTATATATGTTTATTTTTATCATCCCTACATGCTATTTTAATTTCTCTTTAACCATGCTAATTCGTTTTTGTTGCTGATGTTTTGATATTATTATAATTATTATTATTACATACTAATAAGGGCTGGAATCATGAAGACCCATAAGCCCATTTACAAGAAAAATGAAATAGTGCATGACAATAATTAGTTACGCAAATAAACTATGAAGTAGTAAATGGTATACAGTATTGTTCAGTTTACAATATGTAACAATGTGTAAACATGTACAGCTTGTCAAATTTAAGGTGATACTTGACAAATTTGTCCACTTGCGTAGAAAATTAAGTGAGAACGCATTCGGAGGAAAAGAGATACATAATGCGCTCGTCTCTTCGCCTCGTTGGTACACTCCATACTACAAGTTTACAGAGAGTGACCTTATGTATTAATGGAACTTCTATGATATGTCTATATTATATGTTATTTTGACGTTTCAATTTTTCCTTCGGAATTTTAGCATTTTAGTAAGTCATAAATATTTTAATCTGTTGTTTATTTCTTTACAATAGAATAATACCAGCCCCGTTGGGATAACTGTCAACATCCGGTATTTAGGTACTAAACTGTATAACTTTATTAACTTTCCCGAATATTTTATTTTTGTAAGGAGATTTTGTAGAAATATATCGTATAAAACATATCTCAAATAGTGACTGTGTTGTCAATATGAATAAGTCAGATAGATTTGAGTTAACGATTTCCAAAGTGGAACTCGAAACTTCGAAATAAACTTATTTTAAACTAATATTGTGGCTTATTCCCAATAAAAATAGTAAATTACATTATTATGCCACAAGAAAATAGCCTAAGAATAATTTTTATTTTAAATAAAAACACACACACACACACAAGCGTACAACCCAACTCCAACAGAGATATGTGTGTTCCAATGGAATAGTGGGACCCACATCCGGTCACACTCACTTCGAGTGGTACCTATCTGACCCACAAGCCACCTTCCACTTCTCCTTCTCGCAGCACATAACGAAAGAGGGGACTGTACTCATTTTTTACTTTGGAGACCCTGTTTAATAGAACGTCTTCCGTATGTGGTTAAGCCACCTAATTTAAGGGGTAGCTAGAAGAGCTTTCCTCCCTTTGGATGGCTAAAAACTGAATGAATACTTGGGACTCATGTCCCCTAAATGTGTTGTTCAGGCAGTGGGCCATCGACCTAGGTCGATGTCTCGCTGTCCAAACTGTGTGTGTTAGGTCATTGAGTCGTCGAATTGGCAAAATGAATTTTGTTCTTCTCGGTGTCTGGGTGCCCAAAAAGCCTGTCAATCCGCCCACGTCTGTCGGTACGTGATCTCAATGCTCAGTTTACGCGTTCTTCAGAAAGGTGTTTCGGTGCCGCTGGTGCTCAAACTCACTGATTAGTCTGATATCTAATACTACTTTTAGATACAAATTACTTGACTACACAAGACACTTGAGATAATTTAATTTATAACTCACCACAAAAGACACGATTAAAATTAAAGTTCGTCTTCTGTCTCCGAACTACTATTTTCTAGAGAATTCACACTATCAGTGTCACTATCTTCCTGCAAATGTATTATTAAATCGTCTACAATTAAGTCTAGAGCTCGTTCCTTTTCATGTAATAACGCTCATAAGGAAATAGCATGCTCGCAATTTTTTCCACTCATCTTGGTAAAATTTGCAGAAAAACTCATCACAATATGTTTCAACATTTTTAAATTTAAAATCTACATTTTTATTTGCCACATATTGTTTTAGAGCAGCCCACACTAACTCAATTGGATTTAAGTCCGGGTGGTAGGGAGGTAGTCTTAAGACAGAGTGACCTGCATTGTTCATAATTTGATCTATTTCATAAGTTTTATTTCTGGGTTTGTGAATTTTTATTAGATTATATAATTCTGCTTTTATCATTTCGTCTGAAAAGGAAATGTTCTTTTGTCTTAACCATTCCTTCATTTCGTCTTTTCTACACCCCATAGTGGGACATTTTTGCACTTGGACATTGTGGTATGATGCATTGTCTATAACCAATACACTACGGGCTGGTATATTAGGAATAAGTTTTTCATGAATCCATTTTTTATAATTATATAGTTCATTTCGCTATGATAATCTCCAGACTTCGTACCAGATTTAAATGTCAAACATGCGTTTTTTATGAACCCCATTTGGCCGCCGGCGTGAACAATAATCAGCCTTTGCCCTTTGGACACTGGCTTGTGCAAACCTTCGGTGGTATTGTCTCCCCAGTATCTGTCATGGGTATGAGAGGAATGAATATAAGTTTCATCCATGTAAATTATGGGCCGATTTTCTTCCCTATATTGTTTAATATTTCTGAGAAACTTCCTCCGGAGCACTTGTATATCGGGTTTTTCCATTAGATTTTCCTGTTATTCTTCGCTTTCTTCCATCGAAATCCCATATCTCTCATCACTTTTCTCAAAGTTTCATGCGACCCTGTATAAATATTGTCTTCATTAATTTTTTTTGTTATATGTCGCAATGTAGGAACTTGTTTTTCCGTGACATAATAATTTATTATTATACGCCGAAGTAAACCTTTGTCAAAATCGCCCAAGTTGGATTTTGGGGCAGATCTCATTCTTTTGTTAGGCGTCGAAAATGATGTAGAAGCACCTTCTTCTATATTTTTCATTTCACGAGAGATCCGTTTTATAGTGGCTATACTTACTCCCGTTGCTAAGGAAGCACGCTCTTGAACTTTTTTAAAATCTTTAACATGCGGATTTTGCATCGCTTCTCTCTGCATAAAAATAATTACATTTGCTATTACCTCCCTCGTTTGTCCAGACAAGACTTTGCCTTCTAATTTTGAATGAAAATCCATGTTTATAATTTGAAATACTTAACAATAATTATTTAAAAAGTCACATCTATTGTAAAAAAAAATTTGTCGCAGACTATACAAGTACCTTGCACTTCGAAGGGCCAAAAAATAATAAGGACGAATTGTGTTGTGGTAGAATGCGCATCGTGGGTGGAGCCTAATTTCAAATCGGCTAAGTATCACGTTAAACTTGACAAGCAATAACTTATAGATGGTTTTTATAAAAATTTACAGATGGGGAATTTATTTATATTTTCCATTGGGAGACTGTTCCATAAAAGAATTCAGAACATTCTATAAGAAAGTTAACATCAACAGAAAAGACTTCAAGGCAAACACAAATCAATGTAGCAGTTTGAATGGCGATCTATTAACAACAAGAAAAGATGTACTAAATCGATGGACGGAATATTTTAGCCAGATACTTAATATAGAGGACGAAGAAGAAAACCCGGAAAACGAAAGCTGTGAGGTAAGCGGAGCAGACGAGAGTGAGGAGAATCCACCAACGATCCTGGAAGTTAAAGACGCTGTAAACAAACTACAGAAACAAATCACCCGGAATAGATAATCTCCCAGCGGAATTATATAAAGAAGGTGGCCACGATATCATAATGGCGTTACAGCAGCTTATAAAAGAAATATGGATACAGAAGTCCCTTCATAGTGATTGAAATATTGAAATACTTTGCACCATACACAAAAAGGGAGATATCTTTGAATTCTCTAACTATCGAGGAAGTACGCTCCTAAATGCAGCGTATAAAGTATTCAGATAGCTCAGCGGGCTGTGCGGCTGTCTCTCATTCGCTTCACTGTCGAATGGTTCAGTGGATGTGGGCTCGAGCCACAGCTCGGTGTACTGAAAACAAAAAGTCTAACGCAGCAGTTTAAAATTCTAGATGAATCTGCGGCTTAGACTAGGATATGCTGGGATCTGATCGGCCTATGGTGGAGCAGTACGGCAAGAGATAAGGGCTTGCGGCTTGGTGATACTCCTCCATAGATCCCTACCGGACGGGCGTAACGCCTAAAAAACCGGATATATATATATATATATATATATATATATATATATATATATATATTATATATATATATATATATATATAAAATATTCCCCAATATACTATGCCATCGTATCACACCGTATGCAGAGCGAACAATAGGACAATACCAGGCTGGTTTCAGAGGTGGTAAATCAACAATTCATCAGATTTCAACCCTGAGACAAATTCTAGAGAAAACACTGGAATACGGTGTAGACACGCACCATATATTTATAGACTACAAGGCAGCCTACGACTCTGTAAATAGAAGAGAATTATTTAGAGCAATGATAGACCTAGGAGTACCAAATCAGTTGGTAAGTCTAACCAAACTAATCCTTGAAAAATTTGAATGCAGAGTACGAATCCAGGGGAAACTCTCTGAACCTTTTAATACAAATAACGGGCTACGTCAAGGAGACCCACTCTCCTGTGTACTATTCAATTTAGCTCTGGAAAAAGTAATACGTACGTCACAAATCACAACTATATACATACAACAATAAACATTAATAAAACGAAATACATAAAAATAGGTCCACAACCACAAATACGACGGCCACTTGTTATAGAAAACGACGTCATCGAAGCAGTTAACGAATTTTTATACCTGGGAACGCTCGTCAATACTGAAAATGACACTACCGCAAAGATAAACCGCAGAATTTGCACGGCTAATAGATGCTATTTTGGGCTTAATCTCCTTTTTAAATCTACAGTTATATCAAGAAATACAAAAGTAAAACTCTACAAAACAATAATACGCCCAGTTCAACATATGGTTCAGAAACCTGGACTTTAACAAAAAGCAATAAAAACATGTTAGGATGTTTCGAAAGAAAAATACTGAGGCAAATCTATGGAGCGGTAAATGAAAATGGTGTCTGGAGAAGACGATACAACTTCGAACTCAATAGAATATACCAGGAACCAGATATCGTAAAACACATTAAGATAGGACGTCTGAGGTGGGTAGGCCATGTAATGCGGATGGAGCAAACCGACCCAGCTAGAAAAACGCTCCTTGATAGACCTATTGGTCAAAGAAGAAGAGGAAGACCCAGAACAAGATTCCTAGATAACATAGACCAAGATATGAGAAATATAGAAATACGTGCTTGACGGAGGAAGGCGATGGATAGGGACGACTGGAAGAGAATTCTTGGGGAGGCTAGGACCCACACAGAGTTGTAAAGCCAAAATGATGATGATGACTGTTCCATATACTAAAAATACGATTACACAGAAAATGTTGGCGCCTTGTCCATGAAGAGGATTCCTTCTTCAGTTTCAAACTGTGTCCACGTAGTCTGCTGTGATGATCTAAAATAAACAAGTGCTGCAAATTTCCATATCTAAACTTTAAAATTCGGAAGGTGATAATTAAGTCACCACGGAGTCGACGAGCTTCAAAAGTTGGTAACCTGCTAAAGAAAGTCTTTGTGGGCAATCTGGCCTTCTTCGTTTGAAAGATAGTCTGGTGGGTTTCTTTTGGACATTTTCGAGAAGAGTTCTATCGCGCACTAATTCTGGGCACCAAAACTGTTCCACAGTACGTACAAGCGAATAGAACCCCAAAAAGGATATTTTTGTAAAAGTCTTATTAAGTGGGTATAATTTACTATTTGCTTTTTAGTGATGTTTGAAATATGCTCCGACCAACTAAAATTTTCAGTAATTGTAACACCAAGATCACAATATGATCCCACAGTATTTAGTAAATGCCCGTCTATCGGATAAGACAAACGCGGGTTGTTTTTTCAGAAATGTAAAACTGCACACTTATCTCTACGTAGAGGTAACATCCAATCCGAACACCACTGGAAATCGAATCTAAGTCACTTTGTAAGTCTTGTCCATTCAAAAGTGGGTCAGTAAATATTTTTGTATCGTCTGCGTAGAAAGCTTTCCTAGATATGATATAATCAGATATATAGCTTACAAAATAGTAGTGGACCCAAAACAGATCCTTGTGGCACACCACTTAAAACTGGTTTTTTAGAAGACAACGATTTGCCAACTTTAACACAAAACTGCCGATTTGTTAAAAAATCATTTATCCACTTAACAAGTTGTCCGCGAATGCCAAAGTGTTCTAGTTTATACATCAATTTTCTTCTTGTTACCCGATCAAATGCTTTTGCAAAGTCTTAATATATCTTCTTCTTTGGGTGCCGTGTCCGTATTCAGACGTTGGCCGTCATCATGTTTACAATTTCCTGAAACCTTTCTCTGTCGGCTGCTGCGCGAAATAATTCTTCTACTGTGAAACCACACCATTGTCTAATATTACGCAGCCATGAAAGTTTCTTTCGACCAATCCATCTCTTTCCTTCCACTTTTCCTTGTATTATAAGGCGAAGTAAATGGTATTTGGGTCCTCTAATTATATGGCCGAAGTATTCTGTTTTTCTCCTCTTTATGATGTTTATGAGCAGACGTTCTGAGTTGATCATTTGAAGAACATCTTCATTGGAAGTGTGCGAAACCCACGATATCTTTAGGATTCGTCTATACACCACATTTCGAATGCTTCTAACTTGTTTAGCATTGTGGTTTTTAACGTCCATGTCTCACAACCATACAATAGGATCGACCACACATAACATTTCAGGACCTTCTTACGAATGTTCATTGACAGGTTTCTGTTGCATAAAACTGGTTTCCAGGTCATAAAAGCCTTACGTGATATTTCGATCCTGGATATTATCTCTTCATCAGAGTCACAATTTACATTTAACCAGCTGCCAAGGTATTTGAAATGATTTACCCTTTCTATCTCTTCTCCATTAAGAGAAAGCAGACCTTGATCTATATGGATCTTTCCAACTGCCATCCACTTTGTCTTTGAAATGTTGATTTTTAGGCCTCTCCGATAACTTGCTTCACTGACTAGATTTAGTAATGTTTGGAGATCTTGTAAACTTTCTGCAAGAATGGCTGTCATCCAAAGCCTCCCTAAAGATTTCTTCAGAGTACAGCTTAAAAAGAGTGGGTGACAAAACACAACCCTGCCGTACTCCACGTTTGATGGGTATTTTTTCAGTGCGACTGTCTCCAATTTGGATAGAGGCTACTTGATTGTAATATAAGTATTTCAGCAGTCTTATATCATAGTGGTCAAGTCCTGCTGCCCGTAGGCAGTCGAAAAGTGTATTGTGTTGGACTCTGTCGAACGCCTTCTCGAAGTCGATGAAACAAACATAAACATTCTTTCGGAATTCACAACTTTTTTGTAATAGAACACGCATACAGAATAGTGCCTCTCTAGTTCCTAGACCGTTTCTAAATCCAAATTGCTTATCACCCATCTTACTTTCGCATAGAAGGAATACTCGGTTTTGTATAATTCGTAAGAGTATCTTCAGTGTGTGACTCATCAAACTAATTAGTCTAAAATCGCTGCATTTGGTGGGCCTGCTTTTCTTTGGTAATGTTATAAACAGTGACTCTAACCAATCATCTGGTATTTTTCCTTCGTTGTAAATTTTGTTGAAGAAAGTGGTTAAGCAGGCAATGCTTTCCTCATCCAAAAGTTTAAGTAGTTCGGCAGGGATTTGATCTGGTCCAGGTGCTTTATTGTTTTTGGCTTGCTGTATTGCCTTTTCGACTTCCGAATTCAGTATATTGGGACCTCTGTCCAACTGGTTATCATAGGCAGTATTTGGAGCATTTTCCCTAGAAGCATCGTCAAAAAGGTCAGTGATGTATCTCTCCCATTCTTTGCACTGTTGTTCGTGATCACAAATTTTTCCGTCCGCGCTTTTAAGTATGTGAGCATTTTTCTGTTTTCTAATTCCGGCAGTATATTTAAGTTTCTTATGCAGGTTGAAGCTGTCATGCTTTTTTTGGAGGTCTTCTATTTCTTTACATAAATTCTCAAGCCAGGATTCTTTGGCTTGCTTAATTTTTCGTTTTATGCGTTTATTAATTTGACGATATTCGATAATATTTCTATTTTTGTGTTGCCGTCGAACTTCCATCAGATCTAGAATTTCTTGTGTCATCCACTCATTTTTTGCCAGCATGGTAGGTGTTTTCAAAGACTCTTCTACGTTCTCTAAAATCGAGTTTTGAATGGCATACCAGCATTCGTTAATGGTTCTGTTTTCGTTTGGTATATTTGATATTCTGTGTATTTTACTATTTATTTGCTGTGTTATGTGTTCGCGCGTTTGAGGGTTTTTCAGGGGGTCGAGATATATCTTACAAGGCTTAGTTGGCTTTCTTAATTTCTTCAATTTAATTTGTATTTTGGAGCAGAGTAAATTGTGATTTGAGTTTATGTCAGCGCCGGGGTAAGTTTTTACATCTTTAATATTGTTTCGAAATCGGTGGTTTATTATATATATCTTAATATATAACTAAATATAAATAATAATAGAAAAACAGATTCTACATACACACTTCACCTTCTAGATCGTAATCATTCTTTTAATGACGAATTTCACATTAAAAATAAAGGCCTTAATCTATCTTTGTTAGAATCTATGGTAATCAACAAATTAAAATCACAGATATTCTGAATGACCAACTTGAGAAACAGTTTTCCCCTCCTCAACCTATACCATTAAAGACTATAAAGAGTAAACGCATGCCAAAAATAGATTACTTGAGAAAGGCAATAAGCCGAAACAGCTGTAGTGATAAAAGTTTAAAATAAATTTCGTGGAAGTTTTGAAAATAAAGTTTTGAGTGTTTTATTGTTGCATAAAATGAATTTCCATCAAGTATCGGTCGAATCCATCAAGTATTTTTGTTTAAAATTTTCTCAGCCACATTTTTTATTTAAAACATTTTTTTCTGTGGCGTAGAGATTCGTGGTAAATCGATTTTTTTGCGTATTTACCCCCCTACGGGGAGGGTTTCAGGGGGAAGCGCAGGGGTAAAAGTGGTATATTTTTTTACATCTTTTTTGGGGTTCCAAAATTAATGTTCTTGGCAAAATTCAGATTGTTAGTATAATTTTTGGAAATTCAGTGGCATTTTTGTCTCTGTCGACTGGAAGATTTTTATGTGATGATTTTTTCACAGATAGACGGTTATTATCGGACTAACAAGCAATAAATTAACTATTAAAATACCCCTTTGTTATTTATCCTCAGCTGTGGTTTTGTTTTCTGACCTAAATCTTTTGTAGTTATATTTATCACATTTTTCTATTGAAGCTTTTACAATACAGATTTGTAGAAATAAAATTATATTGCTTAAAAACATACACAATTATATGAATAGATATACGGTGACCTATATTTGCCGTTTTATTTATAAAATATTAAATTTCATGAGAGGCTTAATAATTGTATAAAATTAGGATTAGCGAAAACGAAGTCTTCCAAAGACATTGTTCGAAAACCCAGTATGTGGTCTCGTCCCTTTCCAAATAATGAAATAATTTACATGAAATTTTGTTTGGGTTAATCCAGTGGACCATTTCTTGCTTCACCACCGCCGACAACTATTTTTTAAATATAGAAAAAGGGTAAATTTGCAAAAAAAAAATATTAATATATAAAATATGAAATTGCCGTTACCGTTTTCAAAGTTCCTGTCTTATCTTCTCTCTTTCGTTAGGATGTAGTGGCATAATTTAATTTCTTTGACTATTTCTGTCCAATTATCTCTCTTCTGTGCATGTTGTTTTCCTTTGGAGAATGAGTAAGCAGTCATGTCTTTTATTTGGTCCGACCATCGATTTTTCTCCGGATCTCTTCTTGCTCTTGCTCTTCCTGGTCTTCTTGTAGTTATATGTCTATACTCTATATATATTCTACGGTACACCCACATTTTAAATGCCATTATCCAAGTTTCTAAAGCATAGGTGGCGATAGGAAACATCAATGCTTGAACAAGGCGAAATTTTGTGTTTTTTGTAATGTCAGTGTTCTTCCAAATTTTTGTGAGTTTGGCTGTGGCGATTGTGATGCATCGACGGATCTTGTCCTCGCATCCTCCACTGTTAGTAATAACGCAGACTAAGTAATTAAATTGCCTGATCATTTCGTAACCTACCATGTTTCTTATCTCTGCTTGGTAGTTTTTGATTATATTGATGATCATCACTTTGTTTTTATGCATATTTATTTTCAAACTATATTATGTACTCACCGTATACAGCCTATTCACAATTTATTCCAGTTCTTCTGATAATGACGCCAATATAACAGTGTCATCAGTATAACGTAGGTTTTTGATTTTTCTTCCTTCTATCGTCGCTCTACTTTGCACCTCGTTTTTCGAAACCACATTATTAACTCTTATGTTAGCAGTATTATTTACATATAGTTTTTTAATAAATAGATTAGATGTTCTGGCATACCCATTTCTCTAATTGAGGCCATCCCCGAAAAATGGCCCATAAGCCTATGGGCCGTTTTTCCTCAGATCATTTAAATCGATCCGCCATGATGTACAGTTCATTTCGACCAAGTTTTGCAACAATGTCTCAAAAATGTGTCATTAGATAAACAAAACATTTAACTACCATTTTAACAAAGTGTGTTCGCGTCCATTATTCGTTTGCTTGTCGTTAACGTAAGTGTGTTTATTGAGCCTTAAAAATGGATTCTGACGAAGAGCTAGCTAGAAAAAACTGACAAGATGTAAGAAGATTAATGTGACGCGAGAAAAAAGAAAGTTAAAAGGCAATCAGGTAAAATATACGTCACCTCGGCAGGTCGCGATGTTGCAGCTAAGTCATTTCAGTTAATCATAAAATGCTGCCTGGACAAATGTTTTACCCGTTTAAGTGTAATGATCAAAAACATTTATTTCAACACTTTTATTTACAAGCAAAGCCTCAACAGGACTCTTTGTTGGCTCAGTGTATGAAAAAACTTAATGTGAATCGTAAACGACTCAAGAATAATCCAAAAGTTTTACGAGCATATACATGGGAATATTTCGTGTCTCAAAAGGGTGACAGAATAAAAACATGTCGGACCATGATCCAAAAACTTTTTCAAGTATCTGTGAAGCGCATTCGTGTAGTACAAAAGAAGGTAATTGAGGAGGATTCATTTACAGAAAAGAGAGGCACACATGGCTCGTTTGGAAGAAAAATTGGACTAAAAGTTTGGAAGGACTCTTTTTAAATAAGCCAAAAACAAAGGGACTTTGGAAACATACATGGAAAATTACATACCATTCACCATTTGAAAAGGAAGAAACATAAACACAAACATTGCTCTTCAAACTGTCCCAGTGGTCGGAATAAAGCCGGCGATGGAAAAAGACGTGAGAGATCTATTTTCGTTTTTGTCCCAAGAAGATGAACAATGGATATGCTGGATACTAGAAGTTTCTGTATAACTTTCTTTGTATAATAATAACTTGTTTTAATGTTTATTTTTTACGTCATTTGCCAAATAAAGATTTTCTTAAACTTATTTCATACTTTCGCAAATGATCTGTGGAAAAAGGTCCCATGACAAGCTAATGTAAATCTATATCTTTGAAAAATTTTATGTAACTTTAGTTTAAATACAATACTTTTATTTTAGCTTTCAATAAAGTTGAAAGTTTTAATCTTTGTTTTCAAAATACTTGTTAAATTTTCAGTTGTTTTTATCAAAATCGGCATATGGGCCCTTTTTCGGGGGATGGCCTCAATAATATGCCACCTTGTATCTCATTTTACGGTCTCGAAGGTCTTGTAAACAAAGCATAAATATGTTTCTATGTTAAACTCTCGAGATTTTTCGATAATTTGACGAATATTAAGAATATGTTCTCTTGTTCCTCTACCTGGGACGAATCCGCATTGTTCTTGGGAATTTGTGGTAAGAGAATTGATTTTAGTCTTTCATTGATGATGGTTAGAAGTACTTTGCTCGCGTGTGATATCAATACTTCTATACGGTAATTACTGCAATCTGTCGATGAACCTTTTTTATATATGGGAATAAACCTGAGTTTACCCCAGTCATTTGGCCACTTTCCGATATTCCAGATCTCATTGCAAATTCTAAGCATTACTTCGGTCCCTAATTCTTCCATTTCTTTGAGTGTTTCAGCTGTTATTCCATCTTATTCTTCTGCTTTTCTGAATTTTAGCTTTTTAATTGCTGGCTCAATTTCTGATTTCAATATTAGAGGTTCTTTTGCATAACTTCTTTTCTCTGTATTATTGTCTGTTGTTTCCACACCTCTGCGATACTGTCTGGACTTGTTATAGTATTTCCACTATTATCTTTAATGATATGTGTCTGCGGTTTTAATTCTCTCGCTAGATACTCAACTTTTATGAAAAGTTCTCTAGATTTTTGGCGGTCAACATGTTCCTCTACTTGTACACGTATGTTTTTAATATATGTAATTATTTTTGTCCCTCTTGCAAGTGTTGTATAGTTATATTGATATTGCATATTTCTATTTATTTTTATTTTAAATTTGATTTGCCGTTTCTTCTTTCTTCTCGAAGAAGAAGAAGAAAGAAGAAGAAGAAGATTTGTCGTTTCTAAGTTTTTGTCTTTTTTCTACAAGATTGAAAGTCTCTTAGTCATTCATGTTGTTTCCTAGCTGTTTTGTCTTTGGGATTAGAATTGTTAATGACTTCATGCAATGTGAGACTTAATGCAAAATTCTGCTTGTAACATTTTGTGGTCGGAACCACCGTCTGTAGCTGGTTTTGTCTTCAAGTTTATTATTGAGCTCCTTCATCGTTTAGTGAAAAGAATATATACTATTTGATTCTTGTATCGTCCTCCATGCAAAGACCATGTTGATAATATCCGCGGATGATGTTTAACCCTTTGTGGACGGACTTTTTTTGTTTATATTTAATGGTAAATAATTTGTTTTTAGGACATATTAGGGCAAAAAATAGACAAATCAAAGGTTTTTTATATTATATTTTTGTAATTAGTACAAAAAAAGGTGGTTCCATGTGGAACCACTAGGCCACAAACGAAAAACTTATTTGGTGTGAAATGGAATAAAACAATTTTTTTTTCAGATAGACATAAACCTACTTGACATGTAGTACAGTGCCATCTTGTACGACGAGGAGTTGCCTTGGTACTGCAGTGTGTACAACGTACTTTGGCTCCATGCTGAGGCATATGGGCTACTTTGTCAGTTCCTAATTTAGAGGAACTTGTTTTTTGAACCTGTTACTGGTGCTTGATTTGTCCATGTTTCTTCTTCCAAATTTAGGCATTTGGGGGTCTGCTCCAATCAAACCGGTGGCCACAGCAATTTTAAAGTCTTTCAAAGACATACTCTTACCAGCTGTTGATTGTTTGAAAATTATATATGAGTTTATTAGTAATGTTAGGTCAACAAATTAGAAAAAAATTCTATGCCGCCACTTTTTGGATTTTCTATTAAATTCGTAGCAAGATACCAACATATCAGACCCATCTACATTGCCCATATATTTGTTGTAATCTTGTACTTATTGTTTGCAGTTAATTTCAATGATGTCCATCCTTTTCTTTCCTCTTCACAGGTGATATTTTCTTCAGGTTTGTGAAAATTGCTTAGAAAATGAATGGGTTTTTTATTCATCCATTGCAAAGCTAACACGCCGTCTTCACTCATTCTCCAGTTTGAGTCACCCCTTTTTATTTTTTCATTTGTTTTAAGTTCAATTGGAAAACCTTTTCTATCTTTTCGAATTGTTCCACATGCGTAGATATTGTCTTTTATCAAGTCGCGTTGTAATGCAACAGAATTGAAATAGTTATCGAGATAAACTTTATAATTTTTTCCAACTAAATCTCTTGTAAGATCTTTTATTACTCTTGCCCCGAGCTGTTGTTCCCTTACATCGTTTACTTTTCTCGTGTATATTTGGAATTGTAAAACATATCCTGACTGATCAGCACGTAACCGTACCTTATATCCCCTTTTTATGGGCTTTATCGGCATATATTGGCGTAAACTACTTCGTCCCTTGAACCTTATCATCGATTCGTCTATGGATTGTTGCCTGCTGGGATAAAATGAGCTTTTATAAGTGGTTGAAAGTTCCTCTAGCAATGGCCGCACTTTGTAGAGTTTATCGTAGTTACCATTACCTTTCTTAGGTTGTAATGAATTGTCATGTATATGAAGATGAGTAAGCAACCATCCAAATCTGTCACGCGACGTACATGAAGAAATAAACTGATCCCTGATAACAAAATTTGCAGACCAAAAATCTCTATAACTGGGCAACTTTTTCACACCCATCAAAAGGTTTATTCCCAAAAAACACTTTATTTCTTCAAGTGTTGTGGGAGTGTTGTTTTTGTTATTTTCTTGGACTACATATAAATTAGTTTGGGAAACAAGTGTATTCAACAGGTTCTCACTAAACAAATGAAGGAAGAAATCAAGAGGAGTCTCTATAGTATCAGGAACATTTGGTCCAACGTTTTCTGAGAAAAGAGTTGAGCGGCATTATTTGGGTCGGTGGTCCATTTTAACTCATCAAGAATAGCAACTGATATCTCGTCTTTACCACAGTCACTGTCATGCGCAACATCTTCATTGTCTGAAATATCGTTTTGTTCATCTCAAACAGCTGACTCCAAAGTCATGTCAAATCTTCATCCTCGTTCTCATCAAAATCGGATACTTTAGATCTCTCCGATGGGATATCTGCTCGTAAATCTTAAGCATCATGAAGTGTTAATTGGCTAAAAACAAGACGTCTTTTAATTTTAGAATTCTGTAACAAAATATACCTATTAGATACCTTACCTTTTATCAGTAGAAGAATGTTTGTTTATTTACAACAATAAATAACCTCACTAGCATTCACTTGTGAGCGCGCCTAATAGTCCAGGCTGTGAGGTCGCTCCCGTTGGGAAAATGTTTCTAATTCGGTTTCTTCGCGGATTCCGGTTCAAAAATGTCCCTTTTAAATAAATCTGAAGGGTACCGGGCGAAATTTTTGGGCAGAAATTGTTTTAAACAATTTTTTTAAACAAAGTCCAAAAATAATTTTTTTTAATCTGGAAAATGTTTTTTTTAATTTTTTGGGCCATTATAAACAAAAAAAGTCTCCTGTCATTTTTCTCTAAAGTTAATAGTTTTCGATTATAAGCGATTTAAAGTCTGAAAAACGCGAAAATACGCATTTTTGAGGCTTGAAAACACATATGTAAATTATTATTTTTGAGGTTACCAAGTGTCTAAATTAAAGTTTAAACATTTAACTTCAAGATTGTGAAGAGTAATCGGGGCTTATTTTAATTTAGACCGTTGTTTTTTAATTGTTAAGTATGCGCGTACACTCGATTTTTCAGCCGCCGCGGCGCCGCGCGCGTGCGCCTCTATCGTACTTATGCATAGTTTACATATACTTACAAATAATTATTATTTATTGAGTATATATTTATTTATATCAATTGAGTTATAATATAAATTTCGTCTAAAGTCTAATAATAGTTACATAAAATAATTGTACAAAAGATTGTTAAATAACACACTAATATCACTCAGTAAAAGTATCTTTGTTTTCACAAAAATCTAAATCACATCCACATAATGGTACACAGTTGACATGATTTTTCTTGCAGTTGCAAGCATTAGTTTTGCAAGTCTTTTTGCATTTGCACGGTTTCCCAACCCACCACTATCAGACATATAATATCCATATTGTGTAAAATCGAGAGTTTGATAGCGGGAATATATGGCATTTCGCCAAATATATGTTTTAGCGAAAGCTCTTAACAAGTGTTGGTAAAGTGCGTCAGAGGTACAAGGTATATTGGCTAGATTAAATTAAATTTTTCAGTCACACTGTCTTTTCGTCGAAGAGCAGCATTTTGTATTGTTATGTAAAAATCTACTTTAGGTTTTTGCACTAACTTAATATTGTTGATGTTATTACAAAAAATACAAACTAAATTTTCTTCGGTAAGTTTTCATTTAAGAAGAGGTACGGATAAAGACATTTTAAATCCATTCACAATTTTTTTAATAACACATTAATAATATAATACCTTTTTAATGGGCATTAAACAATAGTCTTCCTAATGATCGTTTAAGTAATAACAAATGAAGTATGAGCGCGCGATTGTTAAACAGGTAAAAACTTGCATTTGCGATAGTATTGTTTTAAACACGCGCATTTAAATTAGTTTACTAATATTAATATTTACTGCATTGTATTATTTAAATAATAATTTAAAAATATTATTTACAATTGATATAAATAAATATATACTCAATAAATAATAATTATATTGTTCAAATTTGGAAGAAAAAAAAACTATATACGGTTATTACATTGCGATGATTGATTTATTTAATTAGCCCAATGACAATAATTAATACCTACATAAATAAATTATGGAAAAAACTATGTTAATAAACTTCAAGGATTTGTTCGGGTTTTTTTGCGTAAGTGTATGTAAACTATGCATAAGTACGATAGAAGCGCACTCTAGCGCGCCGCGCCGCGGCGGCTGAAAAATCGAGTGTACGCGCATATTTAACAATTAAAAAAACAACAGTCTAAATTAAAATAAGCCCCGATTACTCTTCACAATCTTGAAGTTGAATGTTTAAACTTCAATTTAGACACTTGGTAACCTCAAAAATAATAATTTACATATGTGTTTTCAAGCCTCAAAAATGCGTATTTTCTCGTTTTTCAGACTTTAAATCGCTTATAACTCGAAAACTGTCAACTTTAGAGAAAAGAATAGACCTTTTATGTTTAAAATGACCCAAAAAATTTAAAAATTATTTAATGGACTATAGTGAATTATGTACAGTGTGCACAACTGCTCCTAGAATTTTGTTATCGCGTGGGAGGTGAAATACACGACGTCTACATCGCATTCCGTCTGGTGGTCTCATCATACGATTACTCGGGCAGTAGGAAAAAATTTATTTAAAGGTGGTTCCACCGTGGAGTCACTAAGCCTGAGAGGGTTAAAAATTGTGTTTACTATACCAAGATTCATACTGATGGCAAATTGAAGAAGTCGTTCACCTCGTTCATTTCGCTTGCCTAAGTCATGCTCACTCAAATGGCCATCTATTTTAGTTTTTCCTATTTTTGCATTTTAATCTTAGTTCCCAGTTTCAAAGTTACTTTTTAAGAAATATCCAGTTTTTATATACGAAAGTGCAGATTCGAAGTTAGTCATTCTAGTATATCCATAAAAATGTCAGCCAGGGAAGCTTAATGTCATTCTTCTTAATAAGATTTGAGAGTTTATTAGAAAATTAAATTTAATCTAATTTAAAATGTTTTTAGTTCATGCAAATATTGAAAGTTCTGAGATTTTCGACTATCTCCACTGTTTTTATGATCTAATATAAAAGTTATTTCATTTATTTGGACATTTTATTCAATGCAATACCAGAGATGTCGTAAAAATTTTAAGTGCTTTCGATTTGAAGTCTTCATTTTTTACTTTTGAACATTGCCAGATGATTCCCTCCTTCACTTTACGGATTTCGGATTTCTTTTAGAAGGCACTTTTAAATCATTATTTAACATAAAAACGTTAATTTTTTTATATCTGCAATGTTAATTGGTTAAATGTCTTATTACCGAAGTTTAAAATCTTAATGTTAATAAATAAACAGATAATGAATTTTAAAAAATGACTATCTCGGATAAAAATGGTGTTTTCAACACACATGAAGCAAACACCTTATCCTTATGCTATGCTAATGGCTTTTAAGACGTTGGGATGTAATCTGGTTCGCCGTATTTTTCTATTGGGATGATAATATACTCAATTCAACTTTTAGAAATTGTTATTTGTCTTGTCCCTATTGCAGTATATATATTTAAGAGAAATTTTTCTGATTTATTGGCAAACTATAAAGCATGGAATATGAAATATTATCTATACCTAATGAAATTTGAACATCATATTTATCTCAGTTGATTGGTACCTATGGTTGGTGTTGCCCAAATGTAAGAATAAGACGAGACTTAGACAGTCTTGGTGTTGATCTTGCGCCAATACACCTAGTCTTGGTCTTGCAGCAAAAGTCTTGCAAGTCTTGCAGTTACCCATTAGCCTATTTCTTTTTATTAAACGTTACTTTGGATCTTAGAATAACGTAACCGAGCAAGTACATTTTAAGCTTGAATTAACAAAGCCATAATAAAGACCAACCAAATTAATAAATGTCTAAACAACTGACAGCGGGTAGGATTTGAAGCCACGATATAAGCAATCCATGCCTATGCTCTAACTAACTCAGCTATCTACCCAAGGAAATCAATCTGTTTCTTAATAAACGTTTGCATTTAATAAGCTTACATGTGTTGAAACATGGTTAAAACACAAAAAAAAACAAATTAATACCATAAACTTGACTGTATTAAGATATAAGATATAAGATTAAACATTATCTGCCTAGAAAGGAATTGATGGAGCCCCCACCATATATGAAATGGAAATCTTAAAAAAGATTGGTATGTGGCAAAAAATCCACATACATGTATCAAGGGCACATATTCTTTAGGTGATAAGATAATAAACTATAATCCACTTATTAAAGTAAAATAAATGTTGTTAACAATCTTAGCTCTACTTTTATATAAAAAACTAGCTTAAAAAATAAAGAATAGGTAAAAAATAGGTATTCTGATGTTTATTTAACCCATTTGCGGACACTTGGTATATTTTTAACCTACTCAGAACATCACTAGTTTTTTGTTTTAAAATCCTTTTTTATTGCAATAATAAGTACTGATCAAGAGTTAGAAAAGCGATTTCGTCTTTTTTTCTAGAAAAAAATAGGTGTCTGCTATTACAGACGTGTCCCTATACATTGAAAATTTGAATGTACAGGGACACAGTCTGCTATTGCAGACGCATAGTAGTAGAAACAGATATTGCCAAAATAAATAAAAAACCACGTATTTTGTTATAAAACTAGTTACTGTCGTTAATAATACTCAACGCAAGAGGAAAACATTTTCTCTAGAAAAAAATACTTGGGAAAATTTACGAGTGAAAATTTTTAAAACAATCTCCTGCACATAGCGGTGGCTTCTCATCACATCCAGAGCAGCGCCATGATGTCTGCCCTCTTTTTCCATTTCTGGAGCATTGGCGACATCTCAAAAAATAACTTTTTCTTTTGTAACTGGAAGGCAAGGGTATTTTCTCCAAAACATGTTGTAAAGCAGCTTGAGGAGGGGCTGAACTTGAACATTCCCTGGGATTATTTATCGACCCACGTTTGACAAGTTTTCTTCCGTCTTTTATATTTGGTGAAATTCCAAGTAGATCTTTTATTATAGCATCTCGAAACATAAGAAGGGTGATCTTCGATTTCGTTATATCTCGGTAAAGAAGGTAACTGTTGACAACAGTAACGTCAATCAGATGAAATATTACTTTCTTATACCATCGTATTGATTTTCGTGGACAGCTGTAATAAGATGTTAACTGGTCACTTCTGTCAATACCTGCCATATTTAGGTTATATTCTGAGACTTCTTTTGGTTTAATTTTAGTTTTGTTGTAAGAATTAGTAGTCTCGATCATTTCTGGATGGAATTTGGTGGTAATCATCAACACCTCCCGCTTATCTTTCCATTTGGAGACATACACCTTGCCCTTTCGCAGCCATTTATGCTCACCCTTCTTAATTTTTTTGGTGGTGATTTCTTTAGGATTTCCTCTGCGATTCGACCTAAGGGTTCCTGTTGTATGAGTTTTACGTTGAAGTAATTTGTTTGACAGGGGAACGCTGTTATAATAATTATCCATAACAGCATGGTGTCCCTTGTCCAAAAAAGGTGAAAGAAGCCTAAATACGAGAGATTGCAATTTTGTCATATTGCCTTCTTCTATTTCTTTGCCTTTATAAATGTCGATGTTGCAAGTATAACCTTTTGTCGTGCACAGCTCGTAGAATTTGATTCCATATTTTGCTTTCTTTCCTTGATGTATTGTCTGAAACTCAGCCTGCCTCTATGTAATAATAGGGACTCATCCAGGGACAATGCTTCCTCGGGAGAGTAAGCGCTCTGGTAGTTCCTAATCAAAATCTTCAATAATTCACTTACTTTATTGAGCCTATCATTTTTGTCTTTTTCATTTGTGCAGTTGAAACATCTGAGCAGATGTTCGTATCGGCGTCCGGACATAACATAGGAAAATACAGGGTGGTAGTATAGTGGATTATATGAGAAAAGTTTTCGCATAATTGGAAATCGAATTTGTCCTTGCAATAAAGAAATCCCTATAAATTTGTAAAGTTCTTCTTTTGTAGTCTCAACAAAGTTAGTTGTTCTAGAATGTTTAGGTTTAGGGCGATTTGATATCTCCAGCTTGAGACCATATCCATTGGTACTATTTACAAGAAGATCCATTACTTCGTCAGTCCAAAGCAATTTGAAAATTTCTAGTGGTACAGGTTCATGGTCAAAATGTAGTTGTATCCCGGCAGCAGCATGATCGAACTGAAAGTCTGGTATGTCATCATACGTTTCTTCCCAATCATCAGATTCTTCGGAACTAGAACCATCCGCAACCTCTACAGTTTGATTTACGACAGGTGGTGAAATTGGGTTAGTTTGACCTACGACAGGTAGCGGAGTTGAATTAGTTTTATCTGGTGGTGGTAGTGGAGTTGAATTGAAGTTAGATTCGTCAGATGAATTAGCAGAATAACTATCATTTGTAGGTGAATACTCTAGGTATCTATCATCTGATCCAGCAAATTGGTCTGTATCGCTGCTACTCTCGTGATCATCATTTTCATCATCCGATTCAGGTTCAACTTCATCAAAAAGATCCAGTAATCTGCGTTCTTCTTTAGGGTCCATTTTTTCAGAACCTGGAACAAGTGTTTATTTGTAAAATAATTTACTTTGACCGTCAATACATTTTTATTTCAAAGATAGGCTAAGCACAAAAATATGTAAGAGTCATGTGATGGACGAAAAATAACACGTAGAACAAGGTAATAATATACCATGTATCTGTTAGCGTTAGCCGAAGGTTTGAGCGATTTTCAAACTAAACAATAAGTCCGGCTGTTCAATATCGAATCAGCAATCACGCAAAAATAATGGTTTTGTTTTAGTCTATTTTGAGAATAAATATACCAGTGAAAATAATGGTTTTGTTTTAGTCTATCGTGGCAATAAATATAGATTTTATCTGAGGCAGTTTTCAAAAACAATAATAAACTTTTAAATGTACTTACTTTTGCTATAATTGCGACAATTTGCTTGCGACACCCAAAACGCGTGTGTAGAAACGCACAATAAACGACTGCACCATGCAAAGTATATGGAGAGACTGCCTATTTTAACAGACGTGACGCCAGGAAAATATAATGTGAGTAGGGGAGCGCGGAAGAATCAAGGTCAAATAAAATGCTTTCATGGGACACTTCCCTGACAACAAACTCGATATATAGGGACACCAACCTTCATATTTAATGTATTTCTTATGGGCATTGCGGCTGCAGTAGCAGACGTGATATTTTCGATGGTACAAAAATCGTCTGCAATCGCAGACCTGTCCCTACACATGTGTCTGCAATTGCAGAACTCCCGCGAATGTGTTAATAAAGAAACAGGCTTCAGTTTTCTAAAAGGTGGTCCATCTCTCCTCCCTTTACCCTATTCTTTTTAACATATTTTCTGCTAAACTTGATATTGGATTATTTATTTATTTATTATTTATTTATCGTATGGCAATTACAACACATTTAGAACAAAATTACAAACACTAGTAATATAGGTATATGACAAACTTTAAATAATTACAAACATATATTGGGTATATTGGGGATATTGGATTTGAAGCATTGACTATTACTACGGTATTTTTTTATTATAACGGAATTATTTTTAGGACTCGTATAAATATTTCATTGATCTATTATATTGAATAAATGTATGTTCATCATAAATTAATCTACATGTACCTAAATTAATTGGTAGTAAGGGATTCTCGAGTGGCGTTATCTGAATATCAATGTCACTTGCGTCACTAGGTGGTGTTTGATAAATCAGACATATTTGTATCAGTATTAACCATATCTTCATTTTGATGAACCTGCAAAACGTATTTATAATTAGCCCTTGGTTCTAAAGCTCTGTGCAAATTCAGGGAAACACACCCTTAAGTCATTTTAATAATTTGTAATAAAGTTCTAAATTTAATTATTAACTTTGGATTGAAATTAAATCAATTCCTAGAACGTGGTATTAGTAGAATAATTATTAAACAGGTAATTGTTATTATAAGTAGGCCTTAAAGGCTTTATATTTAAAGTTTTATATTTCATCAAAAATTAATTCACAATGAATGTGGGTTTTATTATCAGTTAAATAATCTTGAGGATCTGACTTTGTGATATTGCTTTTTTTCAATTTGCTCTGCTTTTATTTTTTTATTTCTTTCATGAATTTTCTAGTAAAGTGCTTTGTATATTTCCTTGTGATTTTTAATGTAATACGATAAAGCAGGGGATTCATGGCAGTGGGTTTTATATCAAAACTTAGCAAAACATATAGGAGAATTCTAAGTTTTTAAGGCCAATAAGTCTGATCTTATTCGTACTGACGACTGCAAAAAAATTCAGTTAAAAACTAAAATTTGAAACTTCTTAGTTAACAGTGTATGTGCAATATATTTTCGCATAAACTGTTTAAAATGTGTTCGTGTTTATTGGCAATAATGTTAACGATATCATCTCGCTTCTTATTTACTTTTATATCCAGCATATATAAGCCTTTAACATGAAACTTCAATTAATTATTTGGGATATATCCTAAAATGGCAATAGCGTTCCGTGCTAAATATAATTTTAAGCTTAGGAAATATATCAGACATACCCAGGCAAATGTTTATACACAGGGTGGCCATCCTAGACTCCTCGGTTTCTGTACGGAAACAACTTAATATTTAATGCTTTTTTATTGACAAAATATGCAGGGTCATTAACACTACAATTTGAAAATATTCATCTTCATGTCACCATTCAGAACATAATATGCACTTAATCTAGTCTTCTGTCATAGGTTCTTTAAATATTTCGTTGCACCCTGGACAGCTCCAAACTTTCTTATGATGCGTTGTTTTTGGCTTTCTGAAAACAGCTTTTTCATTTTTTTTGTATCTTCTCTATCAGGTTCACATCTGATTTCCTTTTTAAACTCCCTCCCAGAAGCGCTTGCAGTGGTGGTAGGTTATCGCCAACATCTAGTTTGAGATACTATTGCGGCTTTTTTTTTCTCATTTTCTTCAATCAGTTGGTCCTTATATGGAGAGCTTGTGATAATTTCCTACTTTTTGCTTCTGCTTTTTAATTTAATACAACTTAATGATGTTCCAGAAATGTTTGATAAATTAAATGTTTTTGTTTCTGTCTTTGTTTCTGATAAATATCTTTGTTTTTCTTCCAAAGTTATTGAAAATGTGTTGAAAACCAGATCTGTTCAGATGTAGATATTTCGCTTTCATTAACATGAATATTTTCCTTAGTAATAGAATTCTCAAGAATAATAGTTGGACTGTCAAAAATATTGGTAGTATTTTCAGAGGTTGATTCAGACATTTAATGTGGTTGAATATTAATTTTAGACATAGAGTTTTTAGCGACTCCTCATTGAACGTTAGACGCTTCTAGTTCGTAGTTCCTGCAGCTGTAGCAGGTTCTTCTCGTTCTGTGACAAAGTGGCTATGAAGTCAGCGTCAGTAAATATGTCATTATTAAAGATACGTATCCCCGTCACTTTCAAACCTTCAATTGCATTCGTTATAGTACCAGCTTTAAAGTATACAGGAGCAAATATTGAAGCAATGAAAGTTCTGCCTTCATTCTTATACGTGGATCTATAAATGTGGGAGGAATATATTATCCACTAGCACTCATTGTGTATACAAGAGTAATATTGGTTCCCTGTTCTGCGCTAAATATTTTATTGACACACCATTTTTTTTGTAGAGAAAACTTTAGGAGGCCTTATTGACACTGTGGGAAAATCCCAATTCATCCATATAGCCAGCCCTTGCCTGCCATTTTTGAAGTTTATATCCATATAGCCAGCCCATGCCTGCCATTAAAACGATGTTCTAATTTATTTATTTTAGCGAACTCAAACGCTAGACTTCTTAAAGCTCTAGAAGTTAACCCAAAAAACATGTTGTCCATTGTTTTTATATAGTTGCACAACTCTTCTTCCATTTCTTCTGTTAAAGTAATGTTGTATTTTCCCAGCTTTGTAGCTAAAGTTGTTCTTTTTAGTCTTTTTCTTAACGTACTTTCCGCCATTCCTATAGATTTTGCCATGCTTCTCTTACTTTCTCCTTTTTCATCCCTTTTTCTTGCTGCCTCCATATCCACCGGTGAGTATATACCATAAGTAAGAATGAGAAAGTGAGTGAGAATCCCAAAAATATTCAGTTTTTTCAATAATAAAAATTTAGCATAAAATAGTAATGAAATAAATTTTATTTTTTTTTTTATTTCGAACATATGTGTCTCGACAGCTAATGGTCATTGACACAGGTACAATTTACATTTATGTTTACATGGTTAATACTTTACATGGAGTACAAATTAGTTACAATACACTTTTTTAATACATTTTGTTTTAAATTAAATTGTATAACTTTGTGTTTTTTAAAAAGTTTAATATATTTTCGTAGTTACTGCTGTTTGAAATAAGAATGTCTTTTAGGTTGTTACCAAGATTATATTTTCTTCTGGCCGCTAGGTAGTGTTGACAGTCAAGAAGTACATGTGCTACGGAAGTCGTGGTGTTGCAATACTGGCACAAAATCGGATTACTGGAATTCATTAGGTGTCCATGTGTAAGGCGTGTGTGCCCTATTCTCAATCTTCGAATGATAGATTTGTCCTTTCTTTTCATTGGTGAGAGCTTGTGGTAGAAAATGTTTGGTTGTAGAACGCTTAACTTGGTATTGCTTCTTTTCCATTGATCATTCCAAAGGTCCATTATTTTATGTTTGATTGTTCTTTTTAGATCTGATGATGTTTGAATGTCTGTTGTAACGTTAAGAGAACATGCTTGTTTTGCTGCTTGATCGGCTTTTTCGTTACCTGGAATACCAACGTGTGATGGGACCCACAATATCGTTACTGCTATTCCATTAGTTTGAAGACGATTACATATGCTCTGGATTTCTTGAACTATTGGGTGGATAGAATGTACGTTTCTTATGGACTGCATGGAGGACAGAGAGTCTGTACAGATTGCTATAGTTTTATCATCATTGAGTGGAGTTTTCACCGCCTGTAGTATTCCATATAGTTCAGCAGTATAAATACTGCAATTGCTGGAGAGTCGAAACAAGCTGACGGTGGTTGTAGTCGTTGTAACAGCACAACCAACACCTTCTTCAGTCTTAGATGCGTCTGAGTAAAGGATCTTATCGAAGTTGCATTGATGTAGTATTTCATAGAATCTTTGTTTGATAATGGAAGGTGATATTTCATTCTTATTATATTTGGATAATTCGATATTAAAATTTGGAAGTTTACATATCCATGGAGGGGTTTGAGGGACCGTGAAAGGGCTGGTCGACAACAGATTGATATCTAAATAAGGAAGTAGCATCTGTATAGTGGACGGTACCATTCTAGGATTATTAGTAACTGGTAATTGTCTATTACAGATGAGGTTTCTTGTGGGATTTGTGGGATTTGCTGAAACTCTAGCGAAATAGAGCAGTAGAAGTTGTTGTCGTCTTAGATGAAGCGAAGGTTCGAAACATTCTACATGAATACTTTCCACCGGACTGGATCGGAATGCTCCTAAACAAAGTCGAAGGGAAGTATTGTGGACGACATTAAGTGAACGTAGTAGTGATTTACTTGATGACATGTAGAGAACACTACCATAGTCAAGTTTGGAGCGAATAAGAGCTCGATATATTTTTAGTAGTGTTTCCTCATCGGCTCCCCAACTATAATGGGCTAGTGATTTAAGGAGATTCATTCTTTGTAGGCAGCTACCCTTAAGTTCTCGAATGTGTGGTCTCCAGGAAAGTTTTTTATCGAAAATAATGCCGAGAAGCTTTATTTGGTCTACTACTTGGAGAAAATTTCCATTCAGAGTAATGGTTGGAGATTGCGTGTTTTGTCTTCTAGTAAAATGAATAACTTTGGATTTAGATGAGGAAAAGTTTAGGCCGGATTGACTGGCCCAGTTGTTTATTTTACTTAGCGTATTTTGTAGTAAAGCATTTGTGCTGGAAGTGACCTTTCCATGACAAAATAATATTATGTCGTCGGCATATATTCCGTATTGCACAGGGTCGTTTATGAATGAGCTAAAATCGTTAATACTAAGGAGAAATAGTGTACTGCTTAGAACAGACCCTTGTGGGACACCGTTTGTGGTTGTGTGCTGGGAGGAAGTTTTGCCATTAGTAATTACTTTAAAGGATCGGTCTGTGAGAAAATTTTTTATAAACGAATATATATTACCGGATAGCTTGTTCTGGCTTAGTTTGTTTAGTATCACAGAAATCGGTATAGAGTCAAAAGCGCTTTCGATGTCAAGGGAAATTGCAATGACTTCATTTTTGTTAGATAGCAAAATTTTATTTAAATGTTCAGTTTCGTTACATATTTAGGTTTATAAAATAAAAATCGATATTTTCCATTTCGTTCCTATTCGTTTCAAAGACTTGGCAACTTGGCCTTTGGTAAAGCATCGTAACGGTAATCCGTATTGTCTAAACTATGAATTAAACTATGAAAATTTAGCAAGCAACAAATAAAACAATGATTTAACTAATCGTATTTATTCAACGTAACAAATAATATTTAAGTAGCAAAAATAACCCTGCCTAATGCTTTACAATAAATAAATTTGGAACTGATACTTATGGCATCGATGGGCTGCTTGCTTCTAATTATTAGTTGCCCTCTAGATTATATGGGAAGGTCCTCCAGTAGAATATGTTGTTATCTTACATACAGCTGTAGCTGATTACTCGCATAAATTTCATATTATTCCATAAATATATTTTTTTATAGAATTGCAAATATTATTCAATAAAATATTATAATATTCAGTAAACTCAATAAACCCAAGAGATTTCTGCAGACGATAAAATGTACCTTATAATAATTTTTGCCTTCTTTTATAAATTTCAGAACCAGACAAAAAATAATATTCCACCACGTCATAAAAGCGGATTGACAGTGACACACATTATTTTATTGTAAGTTACATCTATTGATAGCGATTTGGTAAAACAGACTGAATTATTGACAGCCAATTTGATAGATGTAGTTTGAACAGCATAGCCGCTACCAACTGTCAAAGTTCGAAAGTCCTACTGGGAGACCATTTACGATTTGTCGTTTATATAAAGTAAATAAGCATAATAACGTTATTTATTGGTTATAATCGGTTCACAATTTTTGTCGATAGCTCACTACAAGTTTAACCCTAATAAGAGAACTGAAATACAGAGAGGATAGGTAATACGATATAATAGTAAAAACCAACCTGAAACTGACGGTTTAAGATGTTTTCGACTAACCCACCTTGTATCTGAAGAAATACAATACAGCAGTCAACCTTATAATCCGATTACGAAGGTATTTTGGTTACAGATGACCGACCAGTGTCGTAGAGTATATGATTGAAACATTTATTTGAACTAAATAAATATATTTTTTAAATTGTACTTATGTAAATTGTATTTTTGTTTTAATAAAACTTCTTTATTTTATTCAAAAATAAAAAGTTTCTTGCCATTTGTAAAAGATACATTTATTTAATTAAGGGAAAGGCGCCAAATGTCGCCTGGCAAAATTTTCAATGTGTTTTAAATGTATCCATTATTTTCGAATCCGGAGAAAACTAATAAATATTTTTGAAAAATTTAAACGCAGAATGAAAGATTACATTATTACTGAGGGCAGAAAGTCCCTGAAAACTTCTACAATGTTTATTTTAATATGTTATGTAACAGGGGTGAAAATAAAAGAGAAAATATAGTATAATTTTTAATTGAAAATATTGCATGCAAAAGAAACTTTTTATTTATTCTAATAAATATTTCATTCTGCCTTTAAATTTTTCAAAAATGCTTTTTAGTTTTCTCAGGATTTGAAAAAAAAATGGATACATTTAAAACACATTGAACATTTTGACAGGCGACATTTTGCGCCTTTCCCCTTTAATACCTTACGATTACAACTACTATTACTTACCTTATATAATTACGATTAGAAAACTATTCAAATTCAAAATAAATAGGATCAACTTCGGAATCCGAGTCGTTGAGGTTAATAATTAGCGGTTGTGTCTCTACGGTCGCATCAATTATGTTATCAAGATCCACATTTTTTGTTCTTCTTCTATTACATGTCTTACTGCATCTTTCCAGTTTTGTTCTGTAATATGTTGTAAAGACTCGTATAACAATTCACGTACAGCTTGTATTTTATATGACGTATTTTTTCTAGCCACATAACTTTTCATTTGTGCCAAATGAGTTCAATTGGATTTATTTTTCGCCTTTTACGCCATTTTATAAACTACGTATTTCTTAAACTTAGATTTGTGTTGCCGGCAAATTTTAAAAGTTCTGCTTTTACCATTCCATCTTCGTAAGGCAGATACTTATTCCCAGCCAGTCAAAAATATCCTGTTTCTTCCACGCAGTCGTTGGAAGTCTTTCTACTAGTCGTGAATGATAAGGTGCATTATCTAATACTATAATTAAATTTGGTGATATGTGTTCAATCATCTGCTCAAAATACTCTTCGAAAACATCAGCTGTCATCTCCTCGTGATAGTCTTTTGTGTTTTTGGACTAAATTTCCCACAAACCATGCTTAACAAATCCTTTTTCACTGCCAATGTAAGAAATTATTAATTTACTGCCTTTACCAGAAGGTGTGGGGATACCAGTAGACCAACCTTCCATAAAGGCTTGCCTGGAGTTTAATATATTTTTTTCTCACCAAATTTTTTTTTGAGTATAACCTGTGTTTACCCACGTTTGTGGGAATTTTGCGAACAATGTTTGTGGGATTCTGAGAAACCAGAGCATCGTGAACATTCAGGACAATAGTCTTCTCTCTTGGTGAATAGACAGACTTACTGACTGTACGCAACAGTACCGGTGTAAAACTTGATTATGTTGATGATGAAGCCATCACAAACAATCCAACAAAACGAGCACGAGCGAAAGGTACGTATATGTTCGTAGGTATATGGAATAAAAAATCACTCACGCACTGCATATAATTCGCAAAAGAAATATTCGAGACGCTAATTACTGCCGTAGACGCGGAAACACCGACGAGCCGTAAATTACATGCGATCAAAAACGTACTAAACAAAAAAATGTTTTCGTTCGTAATAACTTCACCCTTTCAAGTTAAGTTTCGAATATAAACTGAACAGACGAGGCACGTGGCCAAAGCCGGCATCTTTATACCCATTATATTATTAAAAATCTGGGGAATTCCATCCTAATTATCTTGCAACGAATAGTACCTTCGGATATGAATTCCAGGTTTTCTAGTAAAGTGATTAAACGCGAAGATTAGTATTGAAATATCCAAAGAGATAAGGTATTCTTATTTACAAAATTGTTAATGGTTAAATTCTTATTTTTATTAATATAATATAATAACCAACATTAGCCGTGAAAGTTTTAATTGTTTTTTGCTAAATATATTAGTATTAAAACATTATTAATATTAATATTAATTTTAATGAATAAACACCTCAGGAACGCCTATGATGATACAAATTTTACGACCGTTTTATGACTTTGAGGCACATTTCGTGCTATCAACAATTTGTGAACGGATAATAAGTGTGACTAGCTATATATTCAATGGTAAAAACGACATCCAAATTATATATTGAATCGTTAACATGGACCGGCGTTAATCCATAAAAAGGTGTCCGAACTGGAACTGGACTTATAAAAAAAAATTAATCAAATTTGTGGTTAATTTCCAGAAAATACAATAATTAAGAACCTGCTCTTTTCACGTTAAAACTGATAAAACTGGGATCGATGCCATAGGAATTACTACTCACTAATTCGGTTTTTAATGATTAACATCTATCAATTATACTTCCAAATAACCAATTAAATCGGGAGTTTTAATTAACGTTGCGAGTTAACAGCAATACCCCTCAATATTACATTCAAAGCTTTTAATTTTGCTGTCAGGTGCTACGGAAAATCCTCAGATGAATTAGCTTTTGATCTGACAAACAAATAATTAATTATTCTATCATTCATTGATAAGCGTTCAGTCGGCACATGTTTTAAAAACGCATCAAATTATTCGGAAGGCAAAAGGCGCCTCAGGTGGAACGTTCCGGATGTACTTTGATTTTTCGTGAGATTGGATTTTGGCAATTTCAAGATTTAATTAGAAAAATATCAAATTAAAAGGAAATGTTTATTAAGGGGCGTCATACTTGCGTAAAGAAATAAATAACAAAAAAACCCGCGCTTATTTTTGAATTTCTCAGAGTTTTATCATTTGTAAATATATTTCTATATTTGGATATCAAGGTATGTACTGGTATTAAGTAATCTCGACAATTATGTACTTATTCTATTTTGTTTAGTCTGTGGACCAAATATGATCTAACAATATACCTGAACATTTTTTCTTTATGATATTTAAACCCGAACTATCATCAAAAATGTTTTGTCCATCTATCCTGGACTTGCCCCAATAGCTATGATCCAACTTTAACTAAAAGAATATAAATTTTTTTTATACTAGTAGCCAGCTAGAAGGTAAAAAACTATTTTCATGCGAAAACATGTAGCCAGAGATAGGACTACCGTAGAGAATTGAACCCATTCGCTGGGCGTAGGAAATTTCGACACTAAGCAGGTAGCGACTAAAATTTAATGGCAATTTTCGACACCAGCCCCAATACCCGTTTTTATCTTACAGGTATATTTGACACCAAATAAATATAGCTGCGACATAAATAAAATACCATAATTAAATTAATTTATTTATTTAATAAAAGTAATGTGCATTTTATTTCTCTATAACTGTAATAATATCTAAATATAATACAACTAGTACCTAATTTTTGTACATTTTACCGTTAATATACTTGTATACAATGATTTATTTGCTATTATAGGAATGATAAGATACAGCTTTTATAAAATCTAACCTACGTATTTGTTGGGATCGTAGTTTATCCATCATTTTCTCCAAAAATGTCAATTTAGCCTTAACAGTAGTATCTTTGATTTTTGCTGGTATATTGTTGTATATTTATATAGTTCTAATTTATTTGTCTTTATTCTAATTTATTGTCTATATTCTAATTTATTAAAACTCACGATAGCTAATTACTAATTTATTAAATAACTTTACAAATGTATTTATTTCACGTTTCGTACAAGTAAACCGCGTTTACCGATCTTCTTATGACTGACTTCTTCAATAAAATTTTGTCCTTATATAAAGAACCGTAAGACCGCCTAGACCTGACCTGACTCTTGTAGAAAATACTGGAATGTGACGTCATATTGGTATTATAGCCGAGGGGAGACCCCATGGATGTTGACCCGCATTGTCTCGAATGAACTGGTTTGTTTTTATAGCGGCTCGGCTGATTTTCGTCAGGTAGTTATACCTAGAACATTCATGAATGAATAAAAACATATTAGTAAAATATATTTACGATTTTGGGTCAGAATTTATCGTAACATTGCCCCCCTCTTAAAACATGGTTCCTCCTGGAACCTTGTCGGAACTGGAACTGGAGCGGCATGCTGATATCGGCAACTGGACCCTCTTTTACAACTTCCAGTTGTATAGAAATGACAAGGGACGGTTTTCTCTCCGCACCAGTAACTATGCGGATTGCAACAGACTAACACCTGGACTTCGGTGTCTTTAAAGATTTCCTCCACCATGTTTCGTATAACCCTCCAATCTAATTGGTGGCACTCTAACTTTGGCATGGCTAACTTTTGCACGTCGGACTCTCAACTGAAGTAAGGCTTCCCATACATCTCGGTAGGTAGGTTGGTCACGGGCAGTGTCTTTTGTTACCAGGTAGAAAAGGTAACGTGATGCATCTTGAAGTTTCCAGGAGCTGGCACTTGGCATTGAAGTTCTGCAACTCGACCAAACTTCCTTCGAAAGACGGATGCCAACCCTGGTGCATCTTTGATACTGGCCGGGATGGTAAGGGCCAGTGAATAGTCATCGGGAAGCGCGAGTAGATCTTGCCTTTCTTCAGTGGTAACACCATGTCTTGCTTTACCGGTACCTCCATAGGCACCCATGAATTCCTCAAACGTGAGGTCAGACACATCTTGGACTTGGTTTACTTCCACTTCTTCATCTACGTCGTGGTCACCCTCGAAAGACGCCAACCGGTTATGGTGTACTATCATCGGCTTTCCTCTCGGGATCTTGCTTATTCGGTAAATAACATCATTGATCTTCTCCATAATGAGGTATGGACCTTCCCAAAACTGCTGCAATTTGGGAGAACAACCTTTTCGCTTTTTGGGGTTATAAAGCCAGACTTTATCGTTCTTCTTAAAACACCCCTTTTCGGCTTGTGTATCGTACCGTTTCTTCATTCGGTCACTAGCGATTTGGAGATGGGAACGGACCAACTCGTGTACATCGTCCATTCTTCTTCGCAATTCGATCACATAATCTTCACCTGCTACATCTTCTCCAGGTCGACACCCAAACTCTAGATCACAAGGTAGTCGCATCTCGCGTCCGAATAGGACTCTGGCTGGTGTCTGGCCTGTTGATTCATTAACAGCAGATCTGTAGGCCATTGTGAAGAACGGGAGATATTGGTCCCAGTCTCGCTGATGATCGGACACCATCTTTGTCAAATACTTGCCAACTGTTCTATTCATTCGTTCTACCATACCATCCGATTGCGGATGATAAGCCGTAGTTCTTGTTTTCTTCATACCTAGTCTATCACATATTCCTTGGAATAAATCGCTTTCGAAGTTCCTGCCTTGGTCACTATGGATCTCCAAAGGCACTCCAAATCGGCTGATATATTCTTGGATCAACTTATCTGCAACGGTGGCCGCCTTCTGGTCTGGAAGTGCGTAAATCTCGACCCACTTAGTGAAGTAATCCATTACTACCAACATGTACTTGCCTCCATTATCACTTTCTGGAAACGGCCCAGCAATGTCCAAAGCTATTCTTTCAAACGGGCTTCCAACATTATATTGTCTCATAGGAGCTCTCCTTTTTCGATAAGGCCCGTTACTCGTAGCACAAATAGTACATTTCTTACACCAGTCTTTTACATCGTCGGAACTGTTCATCCAATAAAACCGTTCCCGAATTCGCTGAAGGGTCTTTTTCACACCAAAATGCCCTCCTGATGGACTGTCGTGTAACTGACGAAGTACTTCGGCTATTCTGCTGTTTGGAATTACCAACTGTCTTCTCTTCTCTGAACCGTCATCATTTTCCAGGACTCGTTTGAGCAAGCCATCTTCCATGATAAATGAGTCCCACTGGGCCCAATACGTCTTAACTATTGAGCCTAGGTTCGATATTTCTTGCCAAGGTAGTCGACGGTTTTCCTCTTTCCATTTTCGGATTTTCTGTATAACTGGATCTCTCTCTTGTTCTTCCCTGATCTTGGTAGGCGTCCAGTCGTCGTGGACCACCGTCGTTCTTAGCACTGCTGCTTCCTTGGATTCCGTTTTGTTGCAGTGAGAACACTCTGCTGGGCATGGCCTTCTGGAAAGAGAATCGGCGTTTCGGTGGCTAACTCCGGCCCGGTGCTCAATCTTAAAATCATATTCTTGGAGTCGTTCGATCCACCTGGCTATCTGACCCTCTGGATTCTTAAACTGCATCAACCACTTAAGGGCGGCATGGTCGGTTCGGATTAAAAACTTCCTTCCATAGAGGTATTGATAGAAGTGCTCTACTGATTTCACTACTGCCAGAAGTTCTCTTCTCGTGACGCAATAATTTCGCTCAGGTTTTGAGAGAACTTTACTAAAATATCCAAGGACTCTTTCCTGTCCTCCTTGAATCTGAGACAGCACTCCTCCAATTCCCACATTACTTGCATCTGTATCTAAGATGAACTCTCCTTCTGGCAGTGGATACCCTAAAATTGGTGCTGTGATTAAATGCTTTTTTAAGGTCTCAAAGGCATTTTGGCAGTCTACATCCCAGCGGTATTCTCTTGCTTCCTCTGTAAGTCGCGTTAATGGTTTAGCGATATCTGCAAACTTCTTAATAAACCTCCGGTAATAAGTACATAGTCCAAGAAAACTTCTTACTTGATGTTTGTCAGTTGGTTTTGGCCATTCCTTAATGGAATCGATTTTTCCCTTATCCACAGCCACTCATTCTTTACTGACTATATGACCCAGATAATTGACTTTACCTTGAAATAGCTGGCACTTCTTGGGGTTTAACATCAATTGGGCAGCTTTAAGTCGATTAAAAACGTTTTCTAAATTCTTCAGATGGTCTTCAAATGTCTCCCCCAAGACGATTATGTCGTCTAGATAAACTAAGCATGTTTTCCAAGATAGCCCTCTCAACACATTTTCCATAAGCCTCTCAAATGTCGCAGGAGCGTTACAAAGTCCAAATGGCATAACGTTGAATTGCCATAATCCAGATCCTGTGGTGAAGGCTGTCTTTTCTTTATCTACCGGATCCATTTCTACCTGCCAGTATCCAGACTTCAAATCCAAAGTAGAAAATAGTTTACTTCCGGCCAATGTGTCTAGTGTGTCATCGATCCGAGGCAGAGGATAACTATCTTTCTTGGTAACGTTGTTCAACAAACGGTAATCCACACAGAACCTCGTTGTTCCGTCTTTCTTCTTAACCAGGACCACCGGAGAGACCCATGGGCTCGTAGAAGGCTCTATCACCCCGTCTTTCTTCATTTCCTGAACAATCGTTTCAGCTTCCTCTCTTTTCGCCTGTGGTAATCGTCGAGCTGTTTGACGAATTGGCTTAGCATTACCAGTATCAATTTTATGCTTAACAACGGTAGTTCTTCCCGTCTTTCCTCCTTTCGGTACGAAAATATCACGATACTGATGAAGAAATTCCCTTAATTTTCTTTTCTCAATCTGATTCAGAGACTGTCCAGCAACCGCAACCATTTGATCAAATTTATCGTTGGAATTATCAGACGTTGTCGTCTGACGGATTATGGATGTGACAGGTACACAAGTTCCTACTTTTGTCTCTTTCTTGATGGTCACTGGGTAGTCATTGACATTAATAAGTCTCACAGGAATTTCTTTAGCCGAAGTCACTAATTCTTTTCCAATTATGATTCCACGGCCAACTTCGTCGTCATGATTCCAAGGCTCCATCATAACAGGTGTTCCTTCGTCCACAATTCCCTGTAGCCGCGCTACTATTATCGTTTCACTTCTCGCAGGCACGACTGTATCTTCTTTAACGGCTGCTTGCATAGTGTTGTCATCATGTGGATGGAGAAATACCTCCTCGTTACCAACTTTGATTACCTTATTCTTAAAATCCAATTGGAATCCATGCGTATTCATTACGTCCATTCCTAATATAACATCCTCTTCGATGTCAGCAACTATAACAGTATGGACGAACTTTTCTGCTCCAATTCCTAATTGTACCTGGATTTCTCCATGAATGTTGGCATTTTCACCTGTGGCGGTCCGAAGTCGCAATCTCGTTGGTAACAGTTTCTTTCGGCTGTTTATAACTGTCGGGCGTATAATGCTTCTGGTCGCTCCGGTATCCACCAACAACGTATGCTTTTTACCATTTATTTCTCCATCTACATATACACTATCTTCACGACATTTCAAAGAAGCTATTAGTATAAGAGGGTCTTTGGAAAAGTTCTGGGTCGAAGCTGCCCCCCTAAGGCCGACCCGTTCTAGTTTTCCTGATGGTGAGTTTCTTGATTTGTGTCGTACCTAGGATGCTTACATGCACTTTGTACGTGTCCTATTTCGCCACAATTCCAGCATCTTATGGTCTTCGTTTTCTTGTATGTCATGCTTTTCATCATATTAACGAGCTGGTCAAGTTTATCTTCATCTTCTTCCTCTTTTACAGTCCTAACTTTACTGTAACCGCCAGAGGCCTGCGTAGCTGACTCGTATTCGAGGGCGGCGGATAAGACATCAACCAGCGTCTTGTGACGAGCTAATCGTAGTGTTCTTTGCATCTCATGATCACGAAGACCATCAATAAATGTTTGAACGGCCAACTTTTCCATCATGTCTTCGGGAGCTGTTGGATAAGCATATCGCACTAATCTGGCGATATCTACTTCGTATTCTTGAAGAGCCTCATCTTTCTTTTGTCTTCGATTTTTGAGCTGCGACTGATATACATGTTCCAAGTGTTCGTGGCCATATCGCATATTTAACCTCTTCTTTAGTTGTTCGAAATCATCCGTCTCCTCTACGGCTATGGTCTGGAGCACATCTAAGGCATCTCCTCGAAGAGCTATAGTCAGGTTTACAGCCTTTTCTTTTTCTGACCATCCATTCGCTCTTGCAGCTGATTCGAACTGTTTCATGTAGTTGTTCCATGACGATTTTCCGTCGAAAGTTGGAACTTTGACATGAACATAACCTCCGCTTCCTTCGAATTTCGGCCGTGTTTCCAACTTATATTTCGTCTCGTCTTCTTTTGTCTCTGCTATAATTGGATTGTTTTCTCTCTCTGCGGTCGTTGTTTCCTCCATCTTCCTTTCCATCTCTTTTATCTTCTCTTCGAAGGCCAACATATCGGCAGCAACTTGGTTCTTTAACGAAGACATTTTATCGTCGAGGGCAGACATCTCAGAGGTGACTTTAGAGATGTTAGCAGAAACCTTGCTTTCCAGAGAAGAAATCTCGTTAGAAACTTTGCTTTCTAAAGAAGCGATATCACAGGAAACCTTGGCTACATCACCACAGACTTTGGCTACATCAGAGGAAACTTTCGAAATATCGCCATGAACTCTGTTCTCTAACGATGCGATGTCACCAGAAACTTTATTCTCTAATTTTGAAATTGAACGCGATGACAGCATCTTCAAATATATAAGTTTTCCGGATCTAAACCCTCTTCCTCCAAAGCATTCTTTAGTCGTTGGACTAACTCAGCCTTTTTTCCGGTAGAAGCTAATTCTCTATCCTCAAGATGCCTTCTTAGATTCGTAACTGTGAGCTCGTAAATCGTAGCCATTGTTCACCAATTTCACTTCTTTTTATTTAAAGTCCCGCTTGTTTATTTAAATACCCTACACCTGACACCAAATGTTGTATATTTATATAGTTCTAATTTATTTGTCTTTATTCTAATTTATTGTCTATATTCTAATTTATTAAAAACTCACGATAGCTAATTACTAATTTATTAAATAACTTTACAAATGTATTTATTTCACGTTTCGTACAAGTAAAACCGCGTTTTACCGATCTTCTTATGACTGACTTCTTCAATAAAATTTTGTCCTTATATAAAGAACCGTAAGACCGCCTAGACCTGACCTGACTCTTGTAGAAAATACTGGAATGTGACGTCATATTGGTATTATAGCCGAGGGAGACCCCATGGATGTTGACCCGCATTGTCTCGAATGAACTGGTTTGTTTTTATAGCGGCTCGGCTGATTTTCGTCAGGTAGTTATACCTAGAACATTCATGAATGAATAAAAACATATTAGTAAAATATATTTACGATTTTGGGTCAGAATTTATCGTAACAATATGTAAACTATTTATTTTGACATAAGTGTCTACTTGAAATTCTTTTAACTTTTCAATAAAAATAAAAATAGAAGGATGTGTTGAATAAAAAGAAGAATTAAATCTCGAATGAAAGGATTCACAGGCATTTGTGGTCCTCGCAATAGACGGATTCTGATTAGACCATATGTGTGGTGGAAATAGAGCGCTATCGAAAATGTAATTTTCCAGTAAATAATCTGCATATATATCAAGTGTTGCGTTTATAGGTTTATATGACATTAAATCATAAAGAAAGCATTCTTCAACTTCTGCTGGATTTAAATAAGTTAAACCAAACGTATGCCTTAACCATTTTCCAATTTCTGAATTTGTATCCTTATATTCTTGTACCAAACCCAAAGATTGAATTTTTTTAAACCAGTTTTGGTGTAAGTGAAAACGGCATCCACTAATTTTTGCATTGGGCCACATATACAATAAAGCACAGTGAATTGCTTTTTCAAAGTCCACAAATATTTCAGTTGGCTCTAATGATAATTGAAATGTTTCAAAAATCTTAGACCTTAATAAAGAAAATAAATTTTTGTATGTCATTGACAATTTGTCCTTTAACAAACAGTATGCTAAAGGAACATAATGTCCATTTTCCAAGCCATGTATAGTAAATAATTGTAGAAAATATTTGGTACTGTATGAAAATGTACCATCCATATACAAAGTTTTTAATTTACACAACAAACGAATATTTGTCTCGCATGAAAATACAATTACATTTAATTCAGGATGATTTAAAAACAAAAAACTTTCATTGCGACAGGTTTTAGGAGAATAATTACTAACCGCGTTATGGACTTCTGATATGCTTCTTGGTAACGGACCTGGTAACAGTTTACGACGACAGTTGTAAATGTTCTTTCTTATGCTAGCTATGTCAGGAACCGTCAGCAAATTGGCATCACACTCAGCAACAGCAGTTCTTGTAATTTTGGCAGGCTTTTCCGATATGTCCTCTTGGGCTTTTCTTTTACATGCATTGGTTACCATCTTTACTTCAAGCTTTTTTGGATCGGCTTCATGATTATGTACCAAATCACTTCTTGTGATGGTGAGGTCCTCACAGCCTATTGTAAACACTTTTGCGGAACACTTAGTGTTTCTTTGGATGCAGCGCCAAAATATCTCGCCGCTTTTTAACACTTTCTGTTTCGAGAACGAATGATGCTCCACCACTAATAAATCTCGACCACGGGAACTTTTTATCAAACTCATTTTTTAAATATCCGTATACGTGCACAAGTCAACGTCAAACAAGAAATAAATTACAACTGAAATAATTTAGTCACAAGTACACAAGTGCCACGCCCCCCGCCGTGACAATAAATATTGGGAAAACCCGCTTGTCCTGCTTGGGTGCAAATGTCCATCGCCGCTAATTACCTACCTACCTGCTTTACGCCGCGGTGTCGAAATTTCCTATAATAAAATTTGACCCTTCGAGTACCCCAGGTACAAAGACAATTTGGTGTCGAAAGTTCGCCTGCCGCATTCGCTGCATGTACCTGCTCCTTGACCATCCCAAGGAGCTGCACATGATTTTTTCAATAAAAACTTTCTGTAACGATTTTACCCATTTGATGTATTTGTATTATAAGTAAACTAAGGTGTCAATGTCATAAATGATAGTTTTTATAACAAACGCCAAAAGGCGTCATACGCACATACTGTAATGTTTGTGGAATTGTGCGTATGACGCCAAATGGCGTTGCGTTAAATAAATTCCGTTTTTAGCTAAAAATGAGTGATAGACCAATAAAAAAGCACTAAACCAACATTTTATTTTTTACTGCGTCATTCACAAAAAATATGGAACAGTAACACAGAAAAACATATTTAAAATAAGTAAAAATTAAACAATGTTCTCATGACATAAACTAAAGCAAGGATCGTTGCACAATCCAGGCTTATCTTGACAAGCTTGGCATTCCCAAACCGTATCCTTCCTTAATTTGTTTTCACTGCACACACGACATCTCTTTCGAGGTCTTCGGCTTCCAGTGTCATTTGTTTTTATTTTGGTTGGGATGTGCTTTGCTATTTGTCGTTTGTTAGACTCTTCAGAAAGCACCGGTAATAATTTTTCAATAACTGCTAACCGAAAATCATAAAAGTTCATTTTCGAGCCAGAGTACTTTTGATGCAATATATATGAGTTGAATATACATGAACAGCTAAATTTTTGTGTAACAATCTTTGTGTAACAAGGCTAATACTGCATCCTTCCAGTCTTTTGGAATCGTACCCGCATGTAAGCATTTATTAAACAATTCGCTTACTGATTTTAATAAAATTTCTCCTCCTGCTTTTATTGCGTCGATAACGAGTCCATCATCACCAGGCGATCGATGGTTTTTCATTTCCTTTAAAGCTGCTCTTATATCTGACACAGTAATGGGTAAAAGTATTTCCGATCCCTGATTTGTGAGAGTCTTTACTCGTGTACGGAAATTGTCTTGTGGTATTTGGCTGGTATAGAGGTCTTTATAAAACTCTCTGGTTATTTTCAGAATGTTTTGTTTATCTGTTGTTGCCTTTTCATCTTTATCTCTCAGCTTGTATATTTCTTTTTTACTTTGTGTGAGTTTTCTTTTCATTATATTTAAACCTTTGTTCTCTTCTACTGTTTGATTAATTACATTAGTATTATATCTTCTTACACCTTTTATAATTTCCGCTGAAATTCTTTTATTTAGTTTTTTATATTCTTCTTTGTTTCCCTTTTCGTTCTCGCTTAGGTTTCGTCATATTTCCATAAGAGCTTTTGTATCTTTGCTAATCTTTTCACTTTTGGTGTCATTTTTTTTTGCAAAATTTGAGTTGTGCGTTTCTGAGTCTATCATTAATTTATTGTGATCGTCGATACTTAGACGTTTGGGATGATTACTCTGTAAAGTTTCGGCTATATTTTTTATGTATTCTTCTGGATGATTTGGTGAATTCCAAACTATGCGTTTGCAACTGTTTATCATCTTTGCTCTTTATTTTTGTAAATTTATCGTTACTCTAGCTCTTACTGGTCTGTAGTCGCTTCCTACTGATAGTTTATTGAGCATAGTGACATCTTGAATAATTTTCGTTTTGTCTGTTATTATATAATCATATTCGCTCTTAGTTCTTCCGTCTGAACTAGTCCACGTCCCTTTTTTATAATAAAGACATTAAAAGGAAATAATTATTGAAATATAAATTAATAAAGATGTGACGTTTATAACGTTACAATGTACTCCACTGTTTCGACACGATTGAAATTATCATTTATTGATTTGAAACATCACTAATCAATGTAACGTCCGAAAATGTCCGATAAAGGCCACTGTGTTTATTATTTTCTATCGTGACCCGATTCCATCACTTTGCGCGAGATGCATTGATGATGTGATCAAATAGTGAACAATTTCCTGAATAATTTGTAACGTTCAACATCCCCTTTCAGAGCTTTGTCGATCAATCAATGTTTTGCTTCCTTAGGTTAGCTATATTACCACTGCATATTTGCTAAAGTCTCGATTTACTCTTAAGTTTCAACAAAATTTAGGGCACGTCACAAGCTATCTTACAACACTAAATTGGGGCAATGAGAATTTTGTCGAAAGTAAATAAAATATAATTATTTTATTCGGATTTTGCAACGAATTAAAAATACGATTATATATTATTACATGAAATATATTATTATATAAGATATTACATCCTATATTTCATTTCAGATGTCCGTGCAGTAAAGGAATGTGCAATTTCGGTTTGAAAACCAGCATTGATTAGTCTCTATAGTAATAAGGGTTTTAAAAAGTCTTCTAGACAATAGCTAATTAGCTTATAATGGTTTTATTTACAAGTTGAAAACGTACATTGGCATGCAAATTGATTTCACAGCATTTGTTACATATGCTGCCCTCCTAAGCCAAAAGGACGTATCTCAAATTTTTGTTATTTTCTGTTTTTTTCACTATAATGTTGCTATGTACTAACCGGAACATGGTACTAAGCGAAAAAGCCGTATCTCAACTTGAAACAAGCTAAAAACGCTAAGAAAAAAGAGACACATCTTAATAAATTGTTCAGATCGTCAGCCAAAAAGTCATATCTCAAGTTACTTAGCAAAAAAGGCCTTTCTGTGAGTTAAGGCACTTTGTTTTAGAAACAAATAACCTGAAATGACAATTTTCTTAGCGAATAGGACCTATCTCTGAAATATGCCTAATTCGCTAAGGATTGTAACACGTGCCAGATGGCGAGGTGAGCGCGAGAGTACCTAAGGGGTCGGCCACAACGGCGCACCGCACATCGCATAGTACATTGCACAGCACCATACCACACACCTAGCTTAGCCTTTGCTTTGCACATTAGTGGCCGTATTGATGCACTGTGCACCGCACATTATCGGATTGAAGAAAGTATTATTTTAAATTCTAATTAGGACATGGTGTTTATGTAGAGAACAAACAACAATGGTGGTGCATCCTCTAAATGAGAAGCGAATTTACTATGCCGAATTTCACCACCTTTATAAAGACCTTAGAAAATATTCTCAACGCTTTTTTGAATACATGAGAATGAGGACAAATACGTTTGATTATATTTTATATTATATTTTCAGTGGTGACTTTTGCTTTTTTTGTTCCAAATTGGTTCACGCATAAACACACAACTAATTAATTTGTATTTATCCATCCCTAAAATAATCACTGTGCGATGTGCGAAGATCAGAAAATACTAAGCTCAATTTACGTAGGCGAGGCGTTGGTACCAAGCTATGTGCGAAGGAAGGAGCCGTGCGCTGTTGTGACCACGCGCATTTACAGCAATTGCTTGTATTTAGTTTTGTGCTTCAGCGAGGCTTTGGTCAAGGCTAGGTACGCTGCGATGTGATGTGGGCCGTTGTGGCTCATGGCGATAACGGCGCACCGCTCCTTCCTAGCACCATTGATTATAAACCACTACCTAGATAGCTCACCTCGTGGTAACCGAAAGACGTATCAAAAACTAGATGGCGTTACTCGAAAACCGTATCGAGATTCTCATTCTCTCTCTGACTTGCGAGGAGATAGGAGTGGTGTCAGGGCCGAACTTACCCTATAAGTGTATTATCTGTGTGAAGTGTTGTGACAAGTTATAGCGAAATTTTATAAAAAAAAGGACTCACATTTTAGATAAAATGGCCTGTGTAACGCATAAATGTGTTTACGCGGGATGTTTTGAAAGAAACGATGGAACAAATAATAATATATCTTTCTTTAAATTTCCCCTGAAAGACGTAGAGCGCACAAAAATTTGGCAAAAAAACTGCGGGAATATTGATATTATATTGATGGATATCAGTGACCTAAAACAGAGGGTAATTTGCTAGCATCATTTTGCAGTGGAACATTTTTATAGCACTTTTATATAAATATGTACGTTTCCTCAGAAAATTCTTCTCGACTTTTAATAATAAAATGTTTCGATATTGTCAATAATGAAAGTACTTCTTGAGAACAAGAAATAATAAATATTTTTTTTCCTAAAATTTTAATTTTACAATCTTAGTTTGAAAAGAATTAACATTCAAATATACTTATTTACTTTGTTTTGAAATATGATCTAATTAGTGATGTTTTAAACTTTCTAATCCTGTCCGTTTATCAGCTTTTACCTATTGTTCCTAGGCAGATGGCCCTCATCTATTTATGTATTGGAAATTCCCTGTCATTTTATCAAGATATGTACTTACTTTATTCATTTTTAACGTTGGTAATTTGTGGTATTTTGTTAAAGTCAAAATCGATTGCATTTGGTACTCACCACTACTTGCTTTTAAAACCTCGATGACGTAATTCCAGAAAGTCCTCAGAAAATTTTTAAATGTAAAAAGTATGCGATCGAACAGTAGATCATAGTGATTTTAGTTCACCTCTATACAATTTCTTATTTTGCACAGAATATAATTGACTTCTATATTGCCATTTCTAGATAAATTGTCAATTTTTTGTAGTACAATGTTACTATTAGAACAAAATTTATATCCTATTCTTGTCGAAGTTCCTTCTCCTATCGAAGGTTGGCCATCACCACAGCTATCCGTACATTATTGGCGGCTGCTCTGAAAAGATCTATTGAGCTGCAACTATACCACTCTCTTAAGTTTCTCAGCCATGAAATTCTTTTTCTACCTATGGATCTTTTACCCTTAATTTTACATTGCATTTTAAGCTTTTCGCACCTTCGGTAATGTGACCTAAATATTCCAGCTTTCTTGTGTTGATGTTCTTTATCACCTTGCAATCCTTTTGTAACATTGTAACCTTAACACTTTTGCATTTGTAACTCGTTAGATCCAGGTATTTTCAAAATTCCTCTATAGCACCACATCTCAAATGCTTCCAACTTCTGTATATTGTCTACTTTTAGCGTATATCTTTCCATTCCATGTATCAAAGTCGAGAACACGTAGCATCTTAATGCGCTTATCCTCAGCTCCAGAGGAAGATCTCGATTTTGTTCTAAAGCTATTTTCTTGTGGCATTATTGCAATTAACTAGTTTTGATGGGAAATAAGCCACAATTTTACTAAAAAATGATTTTATTAACGTTTCGACGCCCAAATCGGGTGTCGTTGTCAAAATACAAAAATTATTAATGAATTAAACAAAAATGATGCTGCTTAGTAAAAAAAATTCTTATAATAATTTATTTAATCTGACTCATTTATATCGGCAATTTAGTTAATTTACTGTTTGTATTTTAAAAACGATTTCCGAAGTGGAAATTGAAACGTCAATAAACGTATTTTTATCTTTAATTGTGGCTTATTCCCAGTTAAATAGTAATTAATTTACAATGCCACAAGAAAATAGCTTCAGAACAATATTAAGAAACCTAAACCTAATTTAAAAAAAGATCCAAAACCAAATTTAAAAAAGACTCATGGTACTGCTTCTTGTGTGATGAGGATAAAGTGGCTGACATGCGCAAGTGTGTTCGGTGTAATAAGTACATCCACGAGGAATGTATAGGGTTAACAAAAAAGGATAAGGGCATGTTTGTATGTCCTAGATGTGAATAAATATGCGAAAAGTTTCTTTCACTAAATTTTGTATTTGTTCTTTAATTCTTAGGTTTAAAATTTATTATCCACCTCAATTTGTGTAAAACATGAAACTGGCCTTATTAAGCTACCAATTCCTAAAAAGGCCAAATATTCCACATTTATTCAATTTTAAAATTGTATATTTCTTTATTTATTTAGTAACTATTTTATCCTGAAATTTGATAGCTAAAATGTTAGGCAGGCAATACGTATACAAGAGTTTTCCCCATATTGTTCCTGAATAAAATATTACAGATATTTAAACTTAAGGTGGTCTTAATTGGCGACTGTACCTTATATATATATATATATATATATATATATATATATATATATATATATATATATTATATATATATACTAACATCACTATTAAAATATATAATTTATAAATATATTATTTTTTTATAACTACTATAGTACTACTATTATGTAATAAAATTGGTTAAATCATCTAAAAACATGTTTAGAATAACAGTCTGTATCGTATTTAAATTATTTACAATTAAAAAAAAATAAAGTACTTACTCGTTATCAATAGGAAGAAGTTGACTTTATAACGTACCTGAAAGTAAAAAAAAAGTTGAAATTGAAATTCATAAAAATATTAACTTTAGCGTTATTTAGCATACTATTTCAACGCTACAGAGTACTAAGGGAACATACATTATAAATGGGAATTAGAGCACAAGATTCGGTAAAAGAGGAGTATGTATCAACCTGACAAAATGCATAACATTCTTCAGGAAACAAGTAGACTAAATATAAACATATTGTAAATACGTGAGGCATAATGGCCTTATTCACACGATACCTTTCGACAAAAACTGGTACTTCATATTATTCCGGAAACATTGACGACGAACAGAGACGTAGAAGTAGCAGTTATTGTCGATACCAAAGTCAATAAAGAAAAACACAACATCTCTCACAGAATTAAATTTAATTCGGGTAATTAAGATAAAATAGAAACATTCTACCAAAATATTGACGATGTGCTGAAAATAATTAAGAATAAATGGCTTTAGTCCGTCCCTATAAAAGTCAGTAGGGTCTAAGCTGGAATAATAGTGGAGACCAGCGCCTAGAGGACTGTTATTAAAAATGAGATTTTTATTTGTTTATTTATTAACGGATATAGCATTTTTACATTGGAACAACATATAATATATAAAATTTTACAAAGTAAGCACAACATTGGAAAATAATAGTAAAGTTTAACAAAAATAATAATTAACTTGAATACAAACTAATATCAAAAACTAATAATTAACTTCAATACAAACTAATATTACACAAATAGCAGTCTCTTTATCACATTTTTAAATTGTTCTAAGGACTGGAAAAATAAGTCCAGATCACTTTGGTACCTATTATATAGTCTCAACATATTAGTAAGAGGCTTGAAGTATTCATAATTAAATTGATGAAATGGCAGATGAAACAATGAAGTATGTCTAGTTCCATGAAGAGTGTTAAGACCTAATCGATTTAAAAGTTCAGGGCAATTTATCAAATTATTAACAATTTTGTAAAGGAATATTAGGCAAAAATAATCTTTTCGCTGATTCATGGAAACCATTTTTAAGTGATCAGCTATCATACTATAACTGTATGGGACAGAAAGGTCATGAAAAGCACTACGGTAATGATAGTGTTTACAAAATTTATGCTGAACACGATCAAGCTTGTCTATAGAGGTTTGATAGTAAGGTCCCCATACAACTATTGCATATTCTAGTCTGGAACGAATGAGACTATTAAAAAGAATTGGTAAAACAAAACATGAAAATTGAGAAGTGTTTCTAGTTATAAACCCTAATTGTTTAAATGCAATGTTTACTGTGACCTCTAGATGATTACGAAATGTTAATTTACAATCAAAATAAACACCTAAATCCTTAACACAGTCCTGCCTTGACAGCTGAGTGTTATCAATGCTATAATCGTAATTTAAAATTGTTTGCTTTCTGTGAAAAGTAATAACACAACACTTATCAATGTTCAATTTTAATTCATTTAGTTTGCACCAATCGCTAAATCTGCTGAGATCCTCTTGTAACTGAATTTGATCATACTGACAAGTAATGACTTTATAAATTTTTTTATCATCAGCAAAGTTCAGAAATTTTGAATTCTTAATGACTTTTTCAACGTCATTAATAAAGAGGACAAAAAGTAGGGGACCACAATGTGACCCTTGTGGTACTCCAGAGAGGACGTCAACAGATTGAGACAACACACCATTTATCTTAATGCTCTGGGTGTTACCCACAAGAAAACTATCATACCAATCAAGCCATTTGCCAGCTATACCAATGGCTCCTAATTTACTGATTAAATAACGATGATTTACTTTATCGAATGCCTTTGAGAAGTCAGTATAGATGCTGTCCACCTGGTACTTCCTCTCAAAGGCACCCAATATATCATCTTGGTAGACCAACAAGTTTGACACTGTGCTCCTCCCCCTTTGAAAGCCATGCTGTTGGGGTATTATTATATTGTCTGTTAGTTTTGATAAGTGAGAAGTCACTAGTTTGTCGAGAAGTTTTGGGATTGCTGACTGTATACAAATTCCTCTGTATTTTTCAATATCCTCTCTTTTACCTGACTTAAAAATGGGTACAATATAACTGTTCTTCCAGCAAGGAGGGAACTCACCAGTCATAAGAGATAAATTATAAAGATATTTTAGGGGAATAGTAAGAGAGCATAGACAGTGCTTTAATAATACCGGTGGGACTCCATCAGGCCCTGAGGAGAATTTGTTTGGAAGTTTACTTAATTCATCAAACACTGATATAGTGTCAACTTGAATTAGGTTTACAGGGTCAATGTGTCTGACACAGTCTTTAAAATCTGGAATGGGAGCACCTTTATCTTTCTCATATACACCAGAGAAGAATTCAGCAAAAAGGTTAGCAATTTCGATATTGCCCTGTGCCCTTCTGTTACCGAGATACATTTCTTGGGGGTAACTCGAAGATTTACGAAGTCTGCCAATGTATCCCCAAAATTCCCTGGGGTTATTACTAAAATTTTTTTCAAGAGATGAAAAATGTTGTTTCTGACAAAGTGTATGTTCAACTTTACATTGATCACGTAGATTAGAGAACAATAAGTAGTCCTCATTTGAATTAGATAATTTAAACCTCAGATGAGCTTTTTTCTTTTGAATAATAAGATCTTTAAGTTTTATTGAGAACCAAATTGGGAACTTGTAGGAACACTTGACAGCCTTCATAGGAACAAAAATATCTAAACACTGATACATATAGCTGTAAAATATTTGACAAGCCTCATTTATATTATTACAATGGTATAATGCATCCCAATTAACTGAAGATAGATAAAGGTTAACAGAATTAAAATTACAGTTTTTGAAATCATAAACATAGTCTTCATAAAAAACTGACTCTTTAAAATAACCAATAGGGATAAAAAATTCATACGGCTTATGCCTGAATGATTCACAAAACAATGGATCGACCGGCGTACACACATTTAGATCAGGTATATGTGAAAAAATGAGATCCAGGAATGTTCCATGTCTGTTTGGTATATTATTGCACTGATGGAGATTTAAAAATGCAAAAGATCCACAAACTGTATTCGCATGAGATCCATCAGGAAGTATGGTAGATAAATAAACCCCGTTTTGATCATTAGCCCATTGAGCATCTCTCAGGTTGTAATCGCCAGCCAAGATCACAGAGATTGGTTAATACAATGGTGCCAAGAACAAAGGCTAATAATGACAAAAACGTTCTTTAAATTATCTGTGACAAGATTGTACTATAGTCTCTCCAGCAGATAAGCCGGAAAAAGTCGTAAGGAACCAAATATATTATAAAATGATTAGAGAGAGATATAGGAATATAATCAAGGCAGTGAAACGATATCCATGAGCAGATGTCTCATTGGATCATATAGATCGGGGAAATAAGGAAAAAACGTACCCTGTTTGTGATACAGAATTGGCCAGGCAAACGATAGTTATTTTGAGTACTATGAACCTCTGTTACAAAAATCCAATATGTTGCTTGCAGTCGCTTTTTCGGAGTCTATTAGATATTAACAAATTAACACATGACCTGCCATAGGCCTTTTTCAAAATGTATCATGTGACGCCACATCACAAAAATTGTTGAACTTTAGGGGCCATGTCAGGCAGATATGACTGACGAAAATTTTTAAGGTGAGGCCATGTCGGTCATATATAGCTAACACGATAACTTTTGAATACGCATCTATCACTCAAGATTACGTAATATACCTACTCTTGTTGTGGCGCAAAGTGAAACTTTATTAAAAATTGGTGACGCTGCAAGAAAAAGTTAACAAAAATTAAAAGAAAAAAATACTTTTTATTTTTGCCATACAAAAGTGAAACAAAAACAGAAAAATATTAATTTATTATGTATAAATGATGTTTAAAGAATTCAATGTACACATAGGGTTGATCAGGGCAACCACAGCAATAAGTCATTAATTTTTCATTTTCGTTCTGTTTTCCTATCTTCCTAGAGAAACCAGTCAAATTCCTGTAACAAGGCTTGCAAATACGACGAATTTTGTTGTCGTTTGTGTCCTTGCTCAATGCATGTCCAGTTTTTTATAGGTTCTTCTCTTTCCTTTGTCTACCATTAATTTGTCGAACCAGCTGTTCTCTGAAACTTATTTGTATATTCTTTTTCTTTTTGTCTGAAACCATTTTTATTACAAGATAAGCATTGACTACATTAATGCCGAGGAGATATTCCATGGTCAGCTTCCTGAACCACTTTAACCCTTTTCGTAAAGTTGTCGCGTAAGAAGACATTTAATCAGATATGTCTATGGCAGATTTAACTCGATTGTAAGCTACTACCATACTGGGTTTTATTTTAGATTTCTGTTTCGTCAGTTGTTTACTAGTTGATGTTTTCGGTGCGGTAGTGTTCTCTTTATTTTGTGAGGTATCGATCAATTTGGGAACATTTTTGGTAGACAGCACTTGAGAATTACTATTCTATTTTCGTCCTCTCTACTTACAGATTCACCTTTCTTCACTTTTTTCATCATAACTTCTTTTGAAAAATGATTTATTGTGGTCCTGGTATTACCAAGCGTATTTTGCTCAAAGATCAATAAAGCCAAGGGATAACCAGTGTTAAAGTTATCGGTAAATAACGTATGACCTTGATTTAAAACACTCTGCGACAATTTTAGACACACATGATGCCCCAAACCTAAATTTATGTCAAATGTTTCTGCTTTGCCTTCATAAATGCTCGTAGTACATGAATATCCATTTGTTGCGCATATTTTGAATACCTTTGTTCTACATATATGTGCTCTATTGGATATATATTGACGAACAATTAGTCTTTCTCTTCAGGGAACCAAAGTCTTATCAATAACTAAGTTCTCACCCGATTGTGCACATTTTGATATTTTGAATTCAATTCCTCAACCAAAAATTTGATTTTATCAATAAGACTTGTAGTAGGTGTCACTGGATCTGTAAAATGTATAAACTTAGTAAAAATTCATAGTTGTTTTGAGATATTATTTAAGATGCCAGTAAGCTAGAATTCGGCAAGCTGAGCTATGTTCTTAAATCAGAACTGCCTATGTGTCTTAAAAGAAAAGTCTTTAATCAGTGCGTGTTGCCAGTACTTACATATGGTGCAGAGACATTAACACTAACCAAGAAAGTAAGAAATAAAATTTGTGTTACCCAAAGAGCCATGGAACGATCGATGTTAGGCATTTCTCGTAGGGATCGGATCACGAACAAGGAAATAAGACGGAGAACAGGAGTGACAGATGCCATAGAAAGAATTATGACCCTTAAGTGGAACTGGGCGGGGCACATAGCTAGAATGTCGGATAACAGATGGACACAGCGAATAATACAGTGGAGACCGAGACAAGAAGCACATCGAAGTAGAGGTCGTCCACCAACAAGATGGTCTGATGACATAAAACGGATCGACAAAAATTGGATGCAAACAGCACAAAACAGAAATACATGGAAAAGACTGAGGGAGACCTATATCCAGCAGTGGATAGATTCCGGGTTAAATGATGATGATAATGAAGCTAGAAGATTTCTTAGTTTTACCAGAGCAATCCAACAAAGAAATCCAAATATTATGTAATGCAGACGACGCCGCATTAATTGCGGAGATAGAAGATAAGCTCCTAAGATTGACATACAACAGCCAAGAAATACCATATGTTAATCTTAGCAGAAAAAACCACATATATGATAACATCTAAATACCCACTACGATGTGAAATCAAAATTGTGGGGAACATAATTAAGCAGGAAGCAAGGTTTAGATATCTGGAAATAGATATAACTAGTTACGGAGATGAAGAAGAAGTACGACAACAAAGCTAAAAGCGAGTAAGGCAGCAGGATCTCTTAATGACACAATCTGGAAGAACAAACACCTAAGACAAGACGCAATAAAGAAGCAAAAACAAAAATCTATAAAGGAGCAATTCTTCTTCTTCAAGTGCCATCTCCGCGGCAGAGGTCAGCAATCATTATAGCTATTCGGACTTTTGAGACGGCTGCTCTGAAAAATTTATTTGATGTACATCCGTATCACTCTCTCAGGTTACGCAGCCATGACATTCTACGCCTCCCTATGCTTCTCTGTCCTTGAATCTTTCCCTGCATAATCAGTTGGAGCAAGGTGTATTTCTCTCCACAGACATAAATGGATGGGTGATAAAACGAAAACAGGAGTTAAATGAACACATTAGTAAAATGTCAGAGCAGAGGATAGTACGAATAGAAGGAGATAAGTCACCAAATGGACGAAGAAGTATTGGCAGACCAAGAAAAAGATGGTGGGATAATTTAAACAATTTAGGAGGCTAATACTGAAGAAGAAACAAGCTTTAAAGCCTATATACAAGAAGTGAGAAGAAGAAGAAGAATAAGAAGACCAGAGCCATCCATAAAGTGAGACCAATTTTTTTTTATTTCATTACTATTCGTAGGAATCCATTTTGTTAATCTAGACTGACGTTGTATTTTGGTTATCTCAATTACCCTTGCTGCATATTTATTTGTATATGCCACAATATTATTTGTAATCTCATTATCTACTAACTTTGGGTGCTTTAGCACCCAAAGCACTATGTTGGGTGCTTTAACTTAAAGCACCCAACAAACAAAGAGAGATAAAGAGGATAGAACTAAGAAAGAAAGAAGACCTTCTACAGGAAGTACAGAAAAGTATGCCCTCTATTCGTAACGGAACATCACAAGAAATATGGGAGACTGTTAAACATTGCGTAACAACACCAGTGGATCGCTCAAAGAAAAATAATCCGGTGAAACGGAAACACTGGATAACAGATGAAACTCTTAAAATAATTGAGAATAGAAGAAATCTTTGTAAAAGTGGTGTACATAGTGAAAGGGAAAAAGCTAGTTTAAGAAACCTCAATAAAGAAATAAAACGAAGATGTAAGGCCGACAAAAAACAGTACTATCAAAGTATATGCAAAGAAATTGAGAGACATGGTCAGAATAATCAGCCGAGAGATCTATTTAGAAAAATACGCTACCTGACAAGAGACTTCAGAGCCAGAACTTGGGCCATTGAAGATAACACTGGAACCCTGAGAACAAACAGAGAAGACATAGCAGAGACATGGAGATCGTATTGCAGGGACCTATATAAAGATGATCAACGCCAAGAGCTTGTTAGCCAAATCTCTGACGAGGTGGAAGAAGAACCTGATATACTCGAAAATGAAGTAAGACAGGCTATCAACAAGCTCAAATATAACAAAGCACCAGGTCCAGATATGATAACAGCAGAAATGCTTAAAGCCACAGAAGAAACCGGCGTAAAGTTACTTCATCTACTCTGTAACCAAATATGGCATTCCAAACAATGGCCTGAAGACTGGACAAAATCTACAATAACGACCATACATAAAAAAGGCAGCTTCCATAAATGCGACAATTATAGAACTATCTCTCTTATATCCCATGCCAGCAAGATAATGCTACATATAATCAATGAGAGACTGAAAACATTCCTTCAAAGAGAAATTCCACAAGAGCAAACTGGATTTACCAAAGGTAGAGGCACTCGAGAACACCTGCTGAATATAAGACAGATAATCGAGAAATCTAGGGAATTCAACATCCCACTATACATCTGTTTTATAGATTACCGTAAAGCGTTCGACAGGGTCAAGTGGAGACACTTATGGCGAATACTAAAAGAAGTAGGCGTACCACAACATCTAATTACGCTTATAACCGAACTATATGAACACACTACTGGATCAGTTAAAGTACTTGACACACTTTCGAACGAATTTCATCCAGAACGGGGTGTCAGACAAGGATGTATACTATCTCCACAATTATTCAACATATATGGGGAGTATATTATGCGAAGAGCACTTGAAGGATGGGAAAAGGGCATCTCAATAAATGGTCATAAACTAAACAACCTACGTTTCGCAGATGACACAGCCCTTCTTGCAAATAGTCAAGCAGAGCTGATAGAACTTATACGACTGATCGAAAACGAAAGTCAAATATTTGGTCTGCAATTAAACATATCAAAGACAAAGATCATGATAGTGGATAGACTACACAACAATCATCCACACATAACCACAATTGACCGGTTCGAGGTTGTGAGCTCATACTTATATCTGGGATCATTAATCACAAACACAGGGTCATTACAAGAAGAGATTAAACGTAGATGTGATCTAGCAAAAGTTGCCACAGCAAAAATGACCAAAATATGGAAGGACTGTCAAATTTCAAGAGCGATAAAGATGAGGTTGATCAACTGCTTAATATTCCCAATACTGACCTACGGATGTGAATCTTGGACTCTGAGACAATCGGAGAGAAGAAAGATAGACGCCACTGAAATGTTCTGTTGGAGACGAATGTTACGAATTCCTTGGACCGACCGCAGAACAAATAATTCAATTTTAAGAGAGCTAAAAGTTAGCCAACGACTCTCTAGTAAAGTCCATCTCCAACAATTAAAATATTTTGGGCATGTTATGAGAGCAAACACAGAAAACATGGAAAGACTCATAATACAAGGAAAGGTAGAAGGCCGAAGATCACGAGGAAGATCCCCAACAAGATGGATAGATCAAATTACAGGAATATGCCAAAGACCTATGCATGAATTAAAAGAAATGACCAGAGACAGAGATCTCTGGAGACGGACAATACACGACATCACGTCGACCACTACACTCTCCCTGGGGGGTCAGGATTGAAGAGAGAGATCTACTAACAAGCAGTATGCCTGATAAGCTGTTATATCTTTAAGTTCAGGTTAGGTATTTCATATTCATATTTGAATCAATGCAAAATGATGTTCCTTCTTCTTGTCGAAGAGAAATAGGGTTTTAAATAAAAAGCGGCAGTTTTTTATTCATTTATTAACGAGTATTTTTTTATATTTCTAGTAACTAAAAAAAACCGCGTTATTGATAAGTATATTTTTCTGTAAAAAAACCAATATTCGTGCCTGCTCGTTGTTAATTTTCATTAAATGTACTAGATTTATACAAAAAATTATGCAAGTTCTAAGCTAACAATGTTTATGGGCTTAACAAGCTGTGATGCAAATCAACTATATAATGAAATTGTTGCTCTAATTTTGCATTGATCACATAAGCTTATTTTGCAAATACTACACATTCCATGTCACGAATATTTCAAATTAATTAACTTACTGTGAATGAAAACAACCAATGCGATGAGTTTTATAAATACAAAAATAGCCATAAATTAGAATGTTTTCATAAAACAGTTTATACAGAGTATTACAATAGGATTTATTTCCCAAGTTTCTGATTGACTGTATTCAAAATATATGAGGCTTAATATAATTTATTGAACCTTCGTTCAGCTAAAACTTCGAACCTAAATGGAAGATGATATATTCCCCAAGTAACGTTTGAAACTGTTACTCGTTGGAGAAGCTGATGAATATTTTTTAGTTTTAAACTTTGGCAACTCACAACTTCGTGATCATTTATTTGAATCTCAAACTTTTTAAAGTGGTGATAAATGTAGCGATAAGATTAAAAACTCCATGAATTGACGAGCTCGATGAAAAGTTGTGTAAAATGGGTGACAAGAGATGTAAACTTAAATGTTTGTCTCATGGCTGTTATCACCATCTGATAAAGATGGATCTTTGCTTTAATTATAGAAAACTTAACTACGTCTATTTCTCCGTAATTTATACTACGAGTATCAAGTAAAGTGAATAATGGCTACGATTGCTCTTAGAAATTGTTTAACACATTCGTCATCGATAAAATTTTCTGATGTACACTGGGATTGACGTGGTCAGCTGCCTCAATTCTAAAATTTACCAGCATCATAGACTTGTTTCCATTTTCTTTGCACATTCTCTTATAAAGAATTCAACTGTTTACAACTGTAACCCAATAGACTGTCCAATAGACCCAAACCACTCATGTGTCTGTTGTATTCTTTGGCCACATGCAGACATATAATTTTTGAATTTTTAATATTCTTTTGTGTCAAAATTATCAACTTCTTGCATAGGCAATTGTGAAGCAAAATTAGATATAAGTATAACAGCTTTATTTATTATTTTTTTTTATTTAGAAATTACAGCCGCATCCACCATAATGGGTGTTAGCGGCGGCTACAGAATTACAAAATTAGAGTTTATAAAATAGTCCTATAGATTTTAAGAACTTTACAATATTACTAGCTGAGAAATTAGTGTCTAATAAATTACTTAAACTCTTAAAGTATATTACTCTTATATTACTCTAACTTATAAAGAAATTAGTGCCTAATAAATTACTTAAACTCTTAAAAGGTATGTTAAATGTAACACGAAAATTGGCAAATCGAAGAGTACGGTCCTGACAGTGATAAAATATATCACCTTGCAAGCCGTCCTGAAATATTTAGGTTTTTAAATGAAAAAACCAAGTTTAGAAATTGTTTTTGTTGGTTTATACACATAGTTATAGTGCTGTCTTCAAGTCGGCCGAGAAAACGTTTACGTGAGTACCAGAAAATCACTTTATAGTATCTATATCAATATTAATATAACCTATAACGTTCCGAAGAAATAGAAACAAATCCAGTTTTGGGTCAAAATCCACACCGGTTTTCGAACCGGTGACAGGTCCGGACTTAAAATTAATTAACCATGACTTCAAATAAAACTAAGAATACTACTCACACTTCATCTCATGTCTCATATTCCAGTGTTGTCAACACATTTAAAGACCCAACAAAAGAACAAGCTATAGTACTCTCCAGTATTGAAGGAACTAAAGTTCATGACTATATCATAGCCGTTGGTTCATTAGTTGGTCCACGTAACGTATCCTTCGCTTCCAGAATTGCCAACAACAGAATTTGTATATATCTTTCATCTAAAAATGCAGTTGATTCACTACTACATTCCTACAAATATGTTATTATAAAAGAAACTCAAATAGAAATAAGAAGACTTATCTCTCCAGCTCAAAGACTAGTCATATCAAATGCTTGCCCTACTGTTCCAAACACGTTAATTGAACAAGAACTACATCAGATGGGTATAAACCCTGTCTCAAAAATGACTTTCCTACGAGTAGGTATGCCTGAAAGCGAATACAACCATGTATTGAGTTTTAGAAGGCAAATCTTTATTACACCTTTAGACAATATATCTATTCCTGATTCTTTCATTATCTCTTATGATAATACCAATTATCGTTTATACCTTTCTATAGAAGGATTTAACTGTACAAAATGCAAGACTATTGGCCATCAGGAAGCTGAATGCTTTAACCAAGAAAACCCCACTACTTCTAATATACACTCACAAACCTCTCAAAATATATTACCTACTGTAAATACATCTAATAACCAAACAGAACTACAAAGTTTTGACAAAGCTAATTCATCCACTGCTAGTGCATACCCAGAAACTTTTCAAGACACATCAATTCCAACAAAATCCTCTAATAACCAAACAGAACAAATTATGGAAACTGACAATAACCAGACAGGATCCATAAGTAATAGAAGTGAAATATCTTCCTTAAATACTTCAACACCTACAACCTCAAACAACATCAGAAATCCTACTCCAGTAGAAATAACACCAAATCCAATTACTACAAATGTCCCTAATCAACTAAAAAGGTTCATCTCATCTTCTCCAGACATTAACGAAAATACCCCACAGACCGATTCACAGATATTTACTCCTCCTGTAGTAAGCAAACCAAAAAAAAAGTCAAAAAGTCATCCAGAAATTCCCGGGAAGAACTTTTACTTTCACTAGAGTCAATAAAAGACCAAATAGAAAACAGATCACCACCTTTTATCTTAAATTATAATGAAATATGTGACTTCCTAGAAAACACAATATATGCCAAACACCCTGAAATAATTTCTAAAGATTACTCTAATGAAAATGCCGAGCTAATTGAGATCCTTAATTTTGTTCACGCTTATACCCACAATTCAAAATTAAAAAATAATATAACTAGATTAAAAAAGAAAATAAACCCCAATAATATCTCTTCCACAGAAGAGACAGATGAACAATTATCTCAGGCAGAATTCTAACATGTCCAATTCCTTTATTCTACAGTGGAATCTTAATGGGTTTTATACCCATCTAGAACCATTAAAACTTTTAATAAACGAATTATGCCCAAAGATCCTATGTCTTCAAGAAACTCATTTTAAACAAGTTAATATAAATCTTCGTAATTATCAGTGTTTTCCAAAAAACAGAGTAGCACAACACGCCAGTGGCGGAGTAGCTATCTTTGTAAGTACAGACCTAGAAGCTAAACCAATTGTATTAAGAACTAATCTCGAAGCTGTAGCAGTGAGTATAACGTACCAAAAACATATTAATATATGCAACATTTATTTACCACATCCTAGCGAACTAGACCTACAAGAACTAAATAACCTTCTTGATCAAATTCCACACCCAAAAATAATTTTAGGGGATATGAATTGTCATCATTCTGCATGGGGAAGCTCTAAAACAGACAAATATGGTAATCTAATGAAACATCTCATTGACTCTTCTGATCTACTATTACTTAATACAGGAGAACCTACCAGGTTTAACTCCTATAACGGCTCTTTTTCTGCCATTGATTTATCATTATGTAGTCAATCCTTATCAACGTTTCTCACATGGAATACTTTAAAATCTTTATATGACAGTGACCACTTTCCTATCTGCATATCATTAAATCATATTCAATCTCCTAATTTTCCAATCTATCAATCCTGGAAATTAAAGACTGCAAACTGGTCGTCTTATCAAGATGACATTGAAAAGAAAATTGAAAACTATCATCCAAGTGATGATATAAACTCTAATATTACCTTCTTAAACAATATAATTATAGAAGCAGCTTAAATAATATAGGTAAAACAAAGCTCTGCAAAAGACCTCCAGTACCTTGGTGGAACAATGAAGTAGCATATGCTCTATCTTCTAGCAATCATGCTTTTAATGTATTTAAAAAACACAATACAAATGAAAATTTACTTAATTTCAAAAAACTGAGAGCTAAAGCAAGATATCTCATAAAGAAAAGCAAAAGAGAAACCTGGAGAGAGTACGTATCATCTATCAATTCGTCTACACCCTCCGAGGTTGTCTGGACTAAAATTCGTAAACTTAAAGGCTCCAATTCTTATAGACATATAAACACCTTAACACACAGTAATGAATTAATCACTTGCAAAAATAAAATCGCAGAAGCTTTAGCTGATGTCTATCAACATAATTCTAGCGACAAAAACATTTCTTACGAATCCCTAACATACAAGAAAAACATAGAATTTTCTACAATATCCATTATCAACTCTGACACCCCCTTAAATGCTCCTATAACTCTTCAAGAGTTAGAGTTTTCTCTCTCAAATATAAAAAACACATCTGCAGGACCAGATGACATTCTACCAGTCTTCATAAAAAACTTACCATTCGGAGCCAAATTAATTCTGTTAGATTTATTTAATACCTGCTTCTTAAAGCATGAATTCCCAGATCTTTGGTCTCAAGCAATAATCATTCCCATTGTTAAGCCTAACAAACCAAAAGACAATCCTACCTCTTACCGACCAATCTCTCTTACATGTTGCATGTGTAAGATATTAGAAAAAATTTTAAACCTCCGCCTTATATGGTACTTAGAAAATATTAACTTTCTTACTCCCTTCCAAAGTGGTTTTCGAAGAGGCAGGTCCACATTAGATAATCACGTTGCATTACAGACTTCAATTAATGAAGCTTTTGCAAATAACCAAAAACTAATAGCAATATTTTTCGATATCACCCAAGCATACGATAGAGCATGGAGACACTGTATTCTACAAACATTGAAAGATACTGGCATTCAAGGTAACATACATGCATTTATAAAAATTTTTTTAAAAAATCGCTCGATTCAAGTTAGAATAAATGGTGTTACAAGCTCATCTAAAATACTAGATAATGGAATTCCTCAAGGTTCGATTCTTAGTCCAACTTTATTCTTAATCGCTTTTAATAGTATTGTTGATGTAATTAAAGCGCCCATTAAAGCTAGTCTTTACGCAGATGACATTGTTATTTATACTAAATCGAATAATATAATGACAGCAACTAATATTATACAGAGTTTCCTAAATCGGCTTTGTAATTGGACGATTAAAACGGGATTTGTTTTTTCTACTGAAAAAACACGATATATTATTTTTAATAAAAATAAAACCCACCTCACAACTAGTCTTACATTAAATAATTTACCTTTAGAACAGTCAAAAGAAATAAACTTTCTAGGTCTAACTTTTGAGAGAACTTTAAATTGGAATTCACACATAAATAAACTACAGCTTTCCTGCCAAAAAAGATTAAATATACTCAAAATATTATCCAACAGAATTTGGGGTGCTGATCATAAAATATTAATTAGGCTTTACAAATCGCTCATTAGAACTAAAATCGACTATGGTTGTATATGTTACGATGCTGCATGTAAAACCACTCTAAAAAAACTAAACAGTATTCAAACTACAGCTTTGAGATTAGCACTGGGAGCTTTTAAAACTAGTCCAGTTAGTAGCATGCAAGTTCTAACTGGAGAACCTCCCTTACATATAAGACGACAGCAACTATCCTTGAACTACATTGCAAAGATATCATCCCAGAAACAGAATCCTGTATTTTTCCATATCTGCAACCCTGGCCTTCCTCCTAACAATAAGACTAAAAACTCTACACCCCTCATAGAAAGAATAAACCTTACAACTTTTGATAGGAATCATTTCAATGCAACACTACATATAAACGCAAACTATCCCCATGGACAAGCCACCCATTAACTATTGATGTAACACTTACCAAGTATCCCAAATCTACTACAAATTCCACAGTAATTAAATCTCTATTCATGGAAATTCTAGACCACTATCCTAATTATTTGCAAATCTTTACCGATGCCTCTAAAACTCCCAATGGTCACGCTGCTGCCTACTACTGTAAAGAAAATGCTTATAGCATATCGATACCAACCAACTGCAGTATACTAACAGGTGAAGCTACAGCTATTTTGGAAGCCCTAATCTTCTTCGAAAAGAGTAGAACGATGAAGTGCATTATCGTAACAGACTCATTAAATGCATTACTGAAACTGAAACAAATATATACCAACAACCCTATTATACAGAGTATAAAAAACGTACTAGAAAAATTTTCATCATTAGGAAAGGAAGCGGCTTTTATTTGGGTACCATCACATATAGGTATCTACGGAAATGAAAAAGCAGATCAACTGGCTAACAAAAGTCGAATGAACTCAAACCATATTGCACAATTGAAGACATATCCGTACACCGATCTAAAAAACCTGGTTAAAATCCATTGTATTAATACTTGGCAAAATTATTGGGAAAAATTAGGTACTAAACTAAATGTAATTTGCCCAAAAATAACTGATGTTCTGGAGACTCCTTTAAACAGAAGAAACCAAGTCATTATTAATCGTCTAAGAATTGGCCATACTGCCTTAACACACAAATACTTAATAACAAAAGAACCACTACCTATCTGCTGCAGCTGCTCTAACCCACTGACTGTCAAACATATCTTGCTTGATTGTCCTCAATTCATGGAAAAAAGAAGATCCCATGGATTCACAGATGATGATCTCAAGACAGTTCTCACCAAAAAAATTTCAACAGTGTTAAGTTATTTAAAAGACATCAATTTATTCAATTGTATTTAATGTAATATTCAATTGTACTTAATGTATCATTCAATTGTATTTAATGTAATATTTCATGTATTTGTTACAGCCACTAATAACCCTGCGCGGTTGATGTGGTTTTGTGTTTAAATAAAAAAAAAAAAAAAAATTGGCAAATCTATGGCATTCAATTAATAAATGGTTAACGGTTAATTGTACATTACATGTTTCGCAAATAGGTGGATCACTTTTGGTAAATAAGTATGAGTGAGTAAGTCTCGTGTGTCCAATTCGTAATCTCATTATCACCAATTGTTCTCTTCTGTTCCTTGTTGAGGGTTCCCAAGCTGCAACGTCATTTTTAACTTGCTTCAGTGATGTTTGAGAAGATTGCCATTCGTTTTTCCACTTGCACAAAACTCGATTCTTTATAAAGGCTTTTATATCACTCGCGGTATTTCGATACTCGGCTTTTTCTATATTGGCACATTTAGCAATTTCACTCGCGCACTGGTCCGCACTTTCGTTGCCAGCAATGCCAATGTGGGATGGAATCCATATAAATCTGATACTCCTAGAATTTTCTTGAGCTTGCATAAGTTCTAGTTTTATCAGTTTCTCAAGGGGACCTTTAGGATAGATCTGTTTAAGGGTTTGAAGGGCGCTTAGTGAGTCACTTAAGATAACAGAGTTAGGAATGTTATTAGAATTTATATGTATGATAGCTTTAAACACTGCATAGAGTTCAGCGGAGAAAATCGAAAAGAAGGTTGGGAGACGAAATTGATATGTATCGTTTGGAGTAACGAATGCAGCATCTACTCGTTTATCACACTTAGATGCATCTGTAAATATTTTATAGCAATGTTCGTAATGCTGACGGAGAATTAGATCTAGATTATTCTTAATCTCTGCGTGGCAGTTAATATGTTTGTCGTATTGGGTTAAACCAGTGTTTATAATTATCCAAGGAGAGGGGCTTTTGATATTGATTGGAAAGGTTATTGGGAATTCGATATTGAGACATCTCAGGTAACACCGTACTCGCTCATAGTAAGACTTATGTTTGGTACTATTGGTAAAGAGATTTATATATTTATTAGTGAACGTATTTTTAAATAGAGGTTTGTTTACATTTGAGGCTATTGACGTTGCGTGTGATAGTGTTAAGGAAATTCGGCGGTGATATAATGAAGGCTCCCCACAGAGCAAGAGCTTCAATGTTACTATTGACAGGAAAAACATTTGCAACCAAAGATTTTTTGACAAGTGTCATAACACCACCTGAAGAGAAATTATTGTCATGTACTCTATCTTTTCTAAAAATGCTAAAATATTTGGAATTATAGTTTTTTTGGGGGTTTAAATTTGTTTCTTGGAGACATATTATTTCGCTAGGGAATTCAGAAATAAGTTTTTGTAAGGTTGGAAGTCGATGGAAAAATCCATCTATATTCCATTGCAGTAGTTTAGTGAATTATATTATATAAGAAAAAATATGAATTTACGGGTTAACCTGAGATGACTCGCCCTCGGATTCAGAGGTGTCGTTACCCAAGTGTTGGAGGATTTTCTTTCTTAAGAAGGTGATATGACGTTTGGTTGATCTATCTTTTAATTGTGGATGAACTTCAGTTAGCATACGAACTAATCCCACAAGGTCAGAAGTAAACTCTTGAATTATGTTAGAAGGATCCTGCACGCCGCTAACATTGCTTAGAAGTAGATTTAATTGGTCAAAATTGAGGACAAATGTGGGTAGATGATTTTGGATAAAATCTTTGGCAGGCTCAAGGTCATATGATTTTGTTGATTTTATGCATGTATGCTCCTCATTGCTTTTAACTTTCTTGACTCTAGGTTTGGATGTAGGTACAGCAAATGATTTTTCTGTTGTTTCAGAAGTTGTTTCTGGAGACGTAAGAACATCATTGATACTACGTTTCGGCTGGAGATCGATATTAATTACTTTGCAGCTTTCCATGGTGTTAACTTCTTCTTGACCATTAGCAATGTTAGGATTGCTCAGATTGTTTGCTAATTTTTCTTGGACGGAAATTTGTTCGTTTGATATGGATGTTGCTGCAGGTTGAGGCATGATGTCAGGGGAGGAAGAAGTAGTAGATTGACTGTTATTAGAATCAATTAAGTTTGTTGTTGATTCTAGTTTATCAGGACAGTTGGTGGCGATATGTCCAGACTTTTTGCAGTTATAACAGGCCATAGTTTCTTGAGATAAGAATATTCGATATGTTGTATTATCGAAGTCTAAGGTGAATGAGTCGGGTAAGGAGATATTATGGGGACTGACGTATATTTGTCTTCTGAAACTTAAAATATGATTATATTCGGAAAGAGTGGAACTGATTTTTAGAAAAGTGACAGGAGAGACCATATTAAGTCCAATACTTTGTAGATAATCAACTAACAGACTGTGTGGTATTGTTGGACATACGTTTGAAAAAACAATACGTTCCGCTGGTGAGATTAATCTTCTAGCTTGTACAATATTGTTCTGGATTTCTATTTGTCCATGATTTTGCATGAATTCGTCCACGACTTGTTTGTTTGCAAGGTACATGCAAATCCGATTATTGGATAGTCGGGAGGAAAATATAATATTTTTGGGACGAATTAGGTTACCCAAAGGAATTAAGTAATCTTGCAGTCGCGTATTTTCTAAAGCGCTGAAGACAATTGCTTGATGTTTTGAGGGAAATTGTGTAGAAGCTGCTGATGAATAGGTTTTATTGGTATTTGTCTGTGATTGCAATACATGTGGTGTGTTAGAGAGACTCTGAATATTAGGTTCCATTTTTGATTTTAACACGGGACATGTGTTTAAAAATAATACGGACCTGACTAGTAATCAAACAGGTAATAAAACTGGAATAATATTTCTTGAGTCGTATCTTATTGATAATTGTTAAATTACAAATCAACAAAAAACTGGTTGATCACGTTATATTAATGAAAACTAATATGATGTGTTCACTTACTGGTATTTCATGTAATTGTCACTTAACGATTTATAAATAAACTGTTATAATTACTGCATAAAATTTGCAAATTTGTTGAGACCAAAACAAACACGCCTTTCGGTATCTCATTCAGGGCCGAACTCCATAACAGCTTTATTATCTTTAATTATTTTTAATTTTAGTTTGAATCCAGCACAGAGCAGATTATGATTAGTTGCTGCGTCTGCACTTGGGAATGTTTTTGCAGATGTAATACTGTTTCTAAACCTTCTGTTAATGATAATGTAGTCGATTTGATTTCTGACTACCTTTCCTTCTTGATCAGCTGGAGATTTCCAGGTATATAGTCGTCTTTTAGGTTGTTGAAACAAAGTATTTGTTATAATGCAATTCTCTTCTTGGCAGAACTGTATTAGTCTCTGCCCTCTTTCGTTCCTTTCTCCAAGTCCATACTTTCCGGTTATATCTTGTGTTATTTCGGCACCAACTTTTGCGTTGAAGTCTCCCATAATAATCGTAGCTTCATGTTTTTTTGTGCTCCGGAGAATTTGTTTAATTTGGTTGTAGAATTGCTCAATTTCTTCATCTGGTTTGTCAGCTGTTGGTGCATAGACTTGTATTATATTAATATTCATTAATTTATTTTGCAGCTGTATCATCATGATGCGATCATTGAAAGGAACGAAATTTCTAATACAGTTACGAATTTCTTCTTTGACAATAATTGCGACTCCGTTACGTCTGGGTCCTTCTGCCTTTCCCGAGTGGTAGACAATGTATCCATTGCTCTCGAATATGTTTGACCCTAGCCATTTCGTCTCGCAGATACCTAGGATAGGAATGTCTAGTCTGGCCATTTCCAGCTGAATATTGTGTAACTTCGCGCCTTCAAACATAGTTGTGACGTTCCACGTAGCTATCTTGTGGACTTCCACCACATGGGCTTTTCGTGGGTTTACGACCTGAGAGGCCCCGTGGTCTGGTTGTGATCTTCCTCCCCTGCCGGATCTTGGATTCCGAAGTCCATAATCATTAAAAGTATGCATACTTTCTTCCTCTGTCATGGGAAGCTGTACTAGAAATAACCACAAGGATCTTTAATGTAATGGTTTCTCCTGGCCTTCTATATCTTTATGCCGTTGGTCCAGGAAAAACCCGGAGTTGTATTATTCTTTTAAATTATGAAGCCATAGAGGTTTGCAAACATTTTATGCTCTGTACTTGTTACAGGGTGCAGGTAGACCAGTGATCAGTTTTTAAATTTTCAATCAATAAATTCAGATTGGTGATGAGTTTACAAGTACCCGAATTTATTGTTAGAAATATTTTCGCATAATCTAATCACCACATTGGCACTAGCTCCCAGATCTGGTTCTGTATTTACACAAGCTCTGTTTTCTTAGCCACTTACACCACTTAACAGAAACAGTTTAAAGCCTTGTTTATGTGGTTACGAAGCAAGTATTGTTTTAAATAATGCCTGGTCTTGATTGCATATTTATTCATCTACAGATAAATATCGTTCATGATGGATACTTTAAAAAATTTTTAATGCATAAATATATACAATCTCCAATAGAATATAGAATAGAATATAGAATATTCTTTATTAATCCCATCAGATCACATTGTGATATATGACAAGTCATATAGTACATAAAGCATGATCAACAAGTTATATAGGACAATTACATAAAACAAAATCAATAAAATATGATTAATATAAAAATAAAAAAACAAAGATATGCAATATAGAGCGTCTCTGAACCCGTCGGTCCTTATCTATGTAGTCTTTTATTAAGTCAAAATATTCATTTAGGTTGTAAACGCATAATTGGATCAAGCATGCTTTTAATTTATTTTTGAATTTTGAATTTTTGAATATTGTTTTCATTTCTTATATTAAGTGGCAAACAATTATAAAATTTAGATCCTGCAAAATCAGGACTAGTTTCAAAGAGAGTTGTGGAGTGTTTACACATGCTTATCAACCTCCCGTGTCTTGTCGGGTAATTATGAAAGTCAGAGTTGAGGGTAAAATTTTGAAATTTAGTTTTGACGTGAATAATAGCTTATAAATATATAAAGCATGAAAAGTCAACAGCCTGTGTTCAATAAAATATTTACGATGATTGTCTATTATTAATATTGAATATCAATCTATGAATTCTCTTTTGAGTTATAAAAACTCTAGAAGAGTTTCTAGAGTTTCCCCACAAGATAACATTATAGGCCATATATGAATAAACCAATGCATAATACACACTTATCAATTGATTGGTATTAAATAGAGTTTTCAACTGAAGGATCGCATAGTAACCCTTATTCATTGTTTTGCAGACTTTAGTGACATTTTCATCCCATGTCATATTACTTTCTAGAATGCTACCAAGAAATAATGTTGTATCACTAAAAGGTATTTCCTCAGAACTAACTGTGATTTTGTAACCATGGGATGGCCCAAAGCGCGAGTAGAACTGCATACAAATAGTTTTCTTTAAGTTCCTTTTACACCAGGTTGTAAATTCCTGTCCTACTAAGTTCATTTTTGATATGAGTTCGACTTCATTTGACTCGTCAACTACAATTGTTCAATCATCTGCATAAAGAACTATATGGTCTGCAGTTAAAAAATGTGTCAAATCATTGACATATAAAAGAAATATTAGAGGTCCCAATACGGAGCCTTGCGGTACACCTACTCCAATTATTGAGTAATTAGTAAATGTAACCTATGTAACCAGGTCTTCTGGTCAAGTCCTCTTCAGCCTTCATTCCTCCATTGGTGGCTGATACAATTCATTGATAATTTGGCTGTGGCGTTGAATTAGGAATTTTGGCATTGTCAGCATAGAGTGATATAACATCTTCTACGGTTGGTGCTCCTAGGACATTGTGGATGGTTGCATTGTTCACATACCAAGGGGCGTGTTTTTGATTGGAAGGTCTGCAAAATTTTTGTATTTGAAGACTTGCTACAGCTCCAGAGTTCTACGCCGTAAGTCCATATTTTCCATATTAAAGAGTTTCTCAATTTTCTTCTAGCCATTGTCTTCGTCTTAATAACAATAAATCTGTAGGTATAGTTTTTGGTCCAGTGACACAAAGAAAAATATTTCTGAGAGATTTTGCTCATACGATCACCATTGATAATAAGTCTTCGATAGAATTTAAGGCAACTGTCAAAAACTTAGGCTTAGATATAGATCATAACTTGATTTGGTGATCATGTGAACAAGTGCTTGCAGAAAAGTTATATAAATTTGAAATTTATATTCCAATCTCGTCATATATTGACCAAAGGCTTAAAACAATTGCTGTGTGATACCTTGGTGTTATTACATTTTAATTATTGCGATACTATTTATAATTCATGTATCACAGATCTTGATAGTTATCAAATACAAAAAAATCAAAAGTCTTGTCTTCGTTTGATACATGGTATCCGTAGAAATCAACCAATAAGTTACAAACTTAAAGAAACAGGTTGGTTAAGTATGAAACTCAGACGACATTTTCATTCAGCTTGTCAATTCCAAAAAAATTATTATTTTTAAAACCCCACCATATCTCTATAATAAAATAAAATTCCGTACTGATGTACATAATATTAACATTAGACATAAAAACACCATTTCATCCCTTATTGCATAGGTAAGGTTTGAAAATATAAATAATTAGGAGTAGAACTTACATTTAGGGCGCATATTAATTGAATGCTAGATTATTTATTTTATATTTTCCTTCTTCTTTAAGTGCCGTCTCCTTTAAGAAGGTTGGCTATCATCACGGCTATCTTCACCTTTGACACTGCTGCTCTAAACAGCTCAACAGAGTTACAATTGTACCACTGCCTCAAATTGTTTAGCCAGGATACACGTCGTCGGCCTATGCTTCTTCTTTATATTTTCCTACATTTAGTTAACTAAAATTTATTTAATTTACATTTTGATTTCGTTTTTATATAAATATTAGTACTATTAATTGGTTACAATTCTAGATATTTTTTATTATTTGTTTGCCCAGGTTAGCTGAACAGACAGGATGTGTCAGTGCTTGGCACTGTACACTTCCTGAACTGAAACTCGCCTGGAGCTTTTTTAATATTAATTTATGTTAAATAATATTATGTGATGAATAAAGGCCTTTATTATTATTATTATTATCCCAGATTTAGCCATACGGCTCATACTACCTCTAAGGGGAAAATTCACTCATTCCAGATACCTACGGTATCAAAAGAATTGAGCGCTGGTGGGACTCTTTCCGTGTTATCGAGCCCTAGGTGACTTGGTATGTTGGAGTATCTCCCAAAAATTTTCGTACACATCTGGACGTCGCGAGGAGTCCAGCTTTCTGCATGGCCTTATAAAGATGTTCATTTAGACTCAGCTGTTTTATGTTCGCTAGGAGATTTTTGGGAATAACACCAGTAGTAGATAGAACAATAGGTAGTGTCTGGGTACTTTTCATATCCAGATTTAGCCATACGGCTCACACTCCCTCTAAGGGGAAAATTCACTCATCCCAGATACCTACGGTATCAAAAGGATTGAGCTCTGGTGGGACTCTTTCCATGTTATCGAGTCCTAGGTGACTTGGTACGTCGGTGTATCTCCCAAAAATTTTCGCACGCATCTGGACGTCGAAAGTAGCACAGATTTCTGCATGATCTTATATAGATGTTCATTTAGACCCAGCTTTTTTATGTTTTCTAGGAGGTTCTTCGGAATGACTCCAGTGGTAGAAAGAATAATAGGTATCGTCTGGGTACTTTCCATTCTCCATTGTCTCCTTATTTGTATTTCCAGATCTCTGTACTTGGCGATCTTTTCGTTGTACTTAACACGCAGATTATTGTTGTTAGGTATCGCCACATCGATTAGAGTTGTTTGTCTTGTTAGTTTATTAACTAGCACGAGATCTGGTCTATTATGTGCTACAGTTTGGTCTGTGAGCACAGTGCGATCCCAGTATAGCTTGTAGTTGTCATTCTCAAGCATACTCTCTGGAACGTATTGATAATATGGGAGATGGTTTGTTTGTAGAAGTCCCAGTTTAATAGCTATCTCTTGATGGAGGATCTTCCCTACTGAGTCATGCCGTTCCTTATATTCAGTTGCAGCAAATGCCTGGCAGCCTCCGGTAAGATGTTGGATCGTTTCTTGGGCTTGGCATCCATATCGGCATTTGTCGTTTTGGACCTGAGGGTCTTTGACAATATATTTCAGGTAATTTTTGGTTGGTATAACCTGATCCTGAATGGCGAGTAATGAACCTTCTGTTTCAGGGAACATCTTTCCTGATGTCAGCCAATAGTTCGACGCTATATTGTCGACATAGTCTTGACTGACCTCATTCGGATGTCGCCCGTGTAGAGGTTTACCCATCCAGATGCGCATTTTTTCGTTCTTAGTAAGATGGTCTATGCGCATTTCTTGTTCCCTCAGTTTGATCGGTGTTGTATCATCTACTGCACAAATCGCGCGATGAAGAGTAGATGTCTCCGCCTGCACCTGAAAATAAGTTCTTAAATTAGTAATCTGTTTTTCTAATTGCTCGCTTATATCAATAAGTCCTCGTCCTCCTAAATACCGCGGTAATGTCGTTCTTTCTACTGCACTTCGAGGATGGTGTTTTTGTGCCTTTGTGAGGTGTGTTCGTACTTTTCTCTGAAGAGTTTCTATATCCGTTTTAGTCCACTTAATAATACCAAATGAGTAGCTAAGCGCGGAAAATGCATAGGTGTTTAATGCCTTAAACAAATTTTTACTATTAAGATGTGAGCGGAGTAGCTGTTTTACTCTTCGTATGAACTCTGATGTTAATTCGATTTTCATTTGTTTATGGTCAATGGTCTTTTCATATTATTATTATTATTATTATTATTATATTGGTATTAGTATGACTTTGTAAAGCAGTATTTTGTTCTCCAATGACAGTTGTCACTCTCTGCCAAGTAACCAATCCATTTGTTTTAATTTTATATTGAGCTGAGTTTTTTGGCTTTAATATGTTGCTTCCAGGTCAGCTTTCGGTCCAAATGCAACCCAAAATATTTCACAACGTCTCTAGCAGGAATGGGGCATTGTTTAGACTAACTTGTTGAAAAGTGCGTCTCCTGGTTGTAAATGTGATTTGGTCTGAGTTTTCGTTATTGACTTTAATTTTTAATTTAGTCAAAAAATTGTCTAATGTATGCAAGTAATTTTGCAGCTTTTTGTTAATATAGGACTGCAGGATAAGGTACATATCGCTAGGCAGTAAAGATTTTAATTTATATAGCAAACCGTTGTGCCAGACTTATCAAAGCCTGCTGAATATCGAGAAATACTGAGGCACACATAGTCTTTTCTTCCAAATTTTTTTGATTTTATTTACTATTCTATGACATGTTGGATTGTTGAATATTTTTGACGGAAACCAAACTGATGTTCGGGTATTATGTTCTCGAGTGGTACAGTTTCGCTTATTATATTTAGCAGAAGTCTTTCAAATATCTTGGACATCAAGGGTAACAAGTTTATCAAACGATAGGTAGAAGGAATAAATTTACTGATATCATATGTAACAATGTTGGCAGGCTAAGTACAGTTTTCTAAATAATTGCTCTCCGAACTACAAAACTATTTGGCCGATCTACCTGAGATTTAGCACACTTTAATAACTCATTATTTACCATAATTTCAAACAGTTATATTACATGTATTTATGAAAAAAAAAACAAAGTCATTAATATTTATAAATTAATACAAAAATAAGGGTTTTTACTAGTTGTTTTTTTTTTCTTTACTGGCCTATACTGTTTTTATTAGTTCTCCCAAAAATCCCGTTGTAATTTCGTATCGTTTTGAAACCCATTTTGGATATCTTGACCTAGGTGGAGAAATATAAGTGAGAACTGCATGTCTTATTGCGCAAACTGCAACGGGTCAAAGATTTATCGATTGATTATAGCCTGCAAAATAATTACATAATGTACTGAACCAGTCATATCAATTAATTTCATAGACGTACCAAAATATGTATATTTGACATAATATAATACAGTAAAACCACGTTTAGTTAAAAGTCAAGGGAAATACAAAATATTGTAAGTTATAGAGTTTTTAAATTATCAAGGTTTTATGTAGGAGAGCGTGAAGGATGAATTAAGAATTAAAAAATCCTTTTATAATCTTTTTAACAGTAATAATAAGAAGGTATTTACAGTAAATTTTTTAATATAATTCATGTGCACTGTACATTCTAAGCGGAAATGTTTGTTTGCCTAACAGTTTTACCTTTTTGCTCAACATTAAAGACAGTTCCATATTAACAAGATTATCAGATTGTAAAGTACATTTACCTGCAAAATATTTGTAACAAGCAGATTAGTTATTACATAAAATTTAGTGTGGTTCTAATCGGTGACCTCTGAGAGATTAATATAAGCATAGATATTTACTAAATCGCTCATAGCCTTTACTTGGGTTATTGACCAATCGAAAGAACTGATACAGCTTATTTCAAATCGAGTGGCGAGCCCTTCCCTGAAATAGTTAATCGCGCAGACAATAGAATATCTACGATCAGACCCATGCAGCGGTATTGCAATATTAAACAAATTAAATTATTTTAAATAGCACCAATTACAAAATGATTACTGACTTAAATAATAAATGGAGTTTGATTGTACACAGATTGTTTTATAGATACCAATATTTTGTTTGTTATAATACCATCTTTAATAATTGATACTCTATAAAGTTTGGTAAAAGTTAATTTCTAATTTAGTATCAGTTACCTTAAAACCGTAATTATAAAGTCATTATCAATGACTCCTTAACGACTTGTTAAGGACATACAAAGAACATAAGAATTATTTCCGAGAATTTCTAGTCACTGAAAATCGAATGCCCTTTTGATTTTTAAGTCAGGAGCTTAGAAAGGAGATTATCATGATGATGTGAATACAGAAAATTATAAAAAATTTATGAAAGAACATTTAATAGCCAATTTGCCTGTTGGATCTGTTGTTATTACTGATAATGCGTCATATCATAATGTACAAATTAATAAAGCACCCACCAGTAATTCTAAAAAATGGATATAATATCTTGGTTGACAGAAAAAAATTTAGCATTTGTAACGTCAATGTTAAAACCGCAATTGTATGAAATCATCAAACGACACAAACAAGATCATATTCAATATAAATTTGACAAAGTGCTGCAAAAATGTGGACATGTTTCTTTAAAACTTCCGCCATATCATCCAGACTTGAACCCTATAGAAATGGTTTGGACGCAAATAAAAAATGAAGTTGCAAAATAAAACGTTTATTTTAAGATAGAAGACGTAAAAGTGTTGGTGGAACAGAAATTTGCTAGAGTAATTGTAGATAACTGGAAGAAAGAGTGTGAACATGTTGTCAAGGTTGAAGATAAGTATTTGAAAAGTAAATGTCGCATATATGTAATTACTGAAGAATTAAGGACTGATTTAAATGATCCTAGTGACGACGACATTGCACCTGATTGTAAAAGTAATTAATATAATTTAACATTAAGATGTACCTGTGTAACCTATGTGAATATAAGTTTTCCAAACTCTCCTCTATGTATGTATTAATTTTTTACTTTATTACAATCATTTCGTATATTCTTCTATTTAACTTTGTGACGTTTAAGTGAGTAATAATATAAATAATAAAGGTTTTAAAGTTAAAAAAATCTTTGTAATTAATATTTATTAACACTGTAATCTGTAATACGTATCTATGGTTTCACATACAGACAATATATGTATGTGATATATTATAATAATATGTATTAAAATGTAGTACAATATTGCCAAAAATATAATCTAATATCATTGTTTAATAAATTGTGTGTACCTATCTTTAACAATTGATTTAAATCATAAGTATTTTTTGGAACGCCACTGCTTTGTTTGGTGAGGCTTTACTGTTCCTAGAAATTTCCACTACACTTGCCACTACAGTTGAAATATACTCTACCAACAACAGTGATTATGGGTATGGATCTAATTTTTGATTACAGTGTAAGGTAATATGTTTTTTTTCTTATTGTTATTATGTATACAAAATAAAAAATAATAAAACTGTTACATGTTGACAAATAAAATTATTTACAGTAGGACCGCGAAAATTCTTACGACACCATTGAATGTATTCAACTACATTATTCATTTGTTCGTTTTATTTTCGGATATAAAGTAAATATATATGAATTGGAGAAGTATATCGACAAACAGGACGAAATTTTACGTGTATACATAGCCCTATCACTATAAACTGAAGAAATTGTTACTCATATATGGGTCATTTGACAATAAAACCCAATTTTTATGAACAAAATTTCTTCGGTACGTCGTTTCAGACTTTATTACCCAGTTCTCATAAAATGTTTCTTTATTATCAAAAGCAAGATGTATACCAAAGGTAATACAATTTTAACTTCTATCATAACGAGTGAAGTAGCGATAAAATTTATATAATTTTTCTGCAAATGTCGTAATACTCATACAGAAAATTGACCATATGTGCAATATTTTTTTTGAAGGTGAAAATCATGAAGATTGAGTTCCTATTTTAAAATTTGCAGTTGGCACCATGTATAAATTGGCAAGTTGGAGTTTACTGATAAATGAATGGTACTAAATATTTTTTAATTAAGTATTTTCTTACAGCAGAGACATTAGCAAATATAAAGCATTTTTCGTGACACTCTTTGATACAGGGATCTAAAAACTGCTTTTAATAAATTTGTTGATAACAATATGTAATATACAAAATATGCAAACGATTCATAATAAAAAAAAGAGGTTAATATTTGTAATTTGGTATATTTAAATAAACCTTAAAAGGGCTACATAAAAAAACACGAACGTTGTCGGAATCACAATTCCATCATCAGGTTTAAAAAAAAACCTAAAATAAGTATAAACTATTTAATTAAAGAAAACGTGGTTATAATAAATGTAGTTACAAAAGATTGTAGGTACATTACATACAAAGATAACTACATTTATTTTAAAGGGTTTTTACCCAAATTTTTTTTGTGGCTCAGGCATGTCAACCTAGTAATCTTAGTCAAAATTTTAAACCACTTTTGCTTTAACTGAATGGTTTATACTTATTTTAGGTTTTTTTTTAAACCTGATGATGGAATTGTCATTCCGAAAACGTTCGTGTTTTTTTATGTAGCCCTTTTAAGGGTTTTTTAAATATACCAAATTACAAAGATTAACCTCTTTTTTGTGATATGTGGTATACAGCCAGCTGCAGGAATTATTTTTCTTGTGGATTTTGATTAATAAACGTTATTTTTACTTATAAACAATAGGTACTAGATCGCTCTTTAATTGAAATACTAAAGGTAAAGAGGGTAAATTATACTAAAAAGCATAGAAAACCCTTTAAATGGATTATTTATTAATAATATTTAATAAATTTATAAAAAATAATATGTCTAAGCGCAGTTTAGCGCTTAGCGCATTAAGCGCAAAAAGATTACTATTTATTAGTATTTAGTATTAGCATTCAGTATTATTTGTATATTTCTTATTTTAAATTAATTTAAGATCGTTAAGGTCCTAAATGAAGAGTATAAATATTCTTCTTCTTCTTTAGGTGTCATCTCCGCTACGGAGGTTGGCAATCATCATAGCTATTTTAATTTTTGAGGCAGTAGCTCTAAATAGTTGTTTTGAGCTGCATCCAAACCATTCTCTCAGGTTCTTAAGCCATGAAATTCGTCTTCTTCCGATGCTTCTTCTGCCATCTATCTTTCCTTGCATTATGAGTCGCAGGATGCCATACTTCTCGCCCCGCATCACATGTCCGAGATACTGTAGCTTTCTTTCTTTAATTGTAAGTTCAACTTCCTTCTCTTTACCTATTCTTCTCAGTACTTCATTGTTCGTAACTCTATCTACCCAGGAAACCCTCATAATTCTTCTATAGGTCCACATTTCAAAGGCGTTAAGTCGTCTCATTGTGTCTAGATTTAACGTCCATGATTCCACTCCATAGTATAGTACACTGTATACGTAACATTTTGTTAGGCGTACTTTAAGAGCTAATGTTAAATCTTTGCCACATAGGACCTTTTTCATTTTCATAAAATTAGAACGTGCTTTTTCGATTCTGACTTTGATTTCTGCAGTGTAGTCATTATTTTCTGTTATAAGTGTTCCTAGGTAAGTGTACTTTTTTACTCTTTCGATCTGCTGGCCCTCTACTATCAAGATTTCGTTAGTATTATGGTTGTTTTTACAAATTTTCATAAACTTCGTCTTTTTGATATTGAGCGAGAGTCCGTACTCCTACTACACATTACTATTTTTCTTATGAGTCCTTCCAGGTCTTGTAAACTATTGGCTATTATAACTGTATCATCTGCATATCTGATGTTGTTAACTAAGACTTCATTTACTCTTATGCCGTAAACCTTTTAGCGTTTTAACGCTTATACTATAAGCGTTAAATAATAGAGGTGATAGTATGCAGCCTTGCCTGATTCGTCTCTTTATTTCCATTTCTTCAGATGTCTCTTTTTCAATTCGTACTGTTGCTAGCTGATTGTAATAAAGGTTTGTTATTAGCCCGAAATCTCTTTCGTCTAGGTTTTTATTTTTGTAAATTTCCATGAGTCGGTCATGTTTTACTTTATCAAACGCTTTATTGTAGTCTATAAAACAGACGTAAAGAGAACGGTTATCCAAAATTATTAAGACATCCAAACATCTCTGTGTCAGCACATTGAAGGAGAATAATGCCTCTCTGGTATCCATACTATTGCAGAACCCATATTGTGTGTCACTAATATCAAGCTACAGTTTAGAGTTAATTCTGGCGTGGATATTTTCAACAGAATTTTCATTAAGCTTATAGTTCGATAGTCACTGCACTCTTTGGCATTCTCTTTGGTAAATAAACAAATGCAATGTTAAAATTTCTCTAGGGATGATTCCCGTAGAATAGATAGCGTTGAACAGTTTACTATTATGTCCAGGTTTTTCTCGATGACCAAATTTAATAGCTCGCTTGGTAATTCATCTGGACCAGCAGGTTTATTGGTTTTTATTGAGTTTAATGCCTGACTTACCTCTGATTTGGTTATATCTGGGCCTACATATCCCGTTTGGCTATCTACAGATGTACTAGCTTCTCTCTTGTCATGAAATAGTTCCTCGATGTACTCTTTCCATCGTCGTAATTTTTGTTCTGTCTCCAATATAATATTTCCATTTTTGTCGAGCAATATATTTATAGTTTTTCTATTTCCTACTTCGGCTGGTTCTTTAACTTTTTTATGTAGATTAAAGTTGTCATATCTGTTTTGCAGTTCTTCTATTTCTTTACATTTTTCAGGGAAGTAGTTTTTTTAGCCTACCTAATTTATCTTTTCATTTAGTTTTGAAGCTATTTATAGTATAAATATAGATCAATTTAATCTTTCCACTTCATTTTTGTATTTTTTTTTATTTTTATTTAAAAATACCTATATATGTATATGCGTGCATAAGTGTGTATTATGTGCGCATATGTACATATATAGTATCCGTACATTTAATATTGTAGCAAACAGGATTTTTTATATATCATGGCTGAATAGATCAATAATCCAAAGCCATTAAAAAAATAATAAAAATAATAATTGCTTTTATTCATTTATTGCTTAATTATTGTAAGAATAGCTTCAAAAGTCGACTTTGTGAAAATAATTAATAACTTTTCTAAAATTGCAAAAAAACACTTTAATTTAGAGAGATAGGGGAGGATGGGGCATCATGGACCATGGGGGTAATGTAAACCACATCGGTTATTTTGTTTAAAATTGGCAACACTGCATCTAGTAACTACTACAAATATGCGTAGACATCTTATCTACTTTTAGCATGCTCGGGTATCTCTTATGGGAGTGACAGTCCTCTAAAATTTGTATTTCCTAAGGACACCAGAGGGCGTAGCATTCGTAGCAAAGCTTTGTGACTGTGCAAGACCGCAACCAACAAAACAAGTACGCCATTTTTATTGTGGTTTCGACGATTCGACACAGTGTTTAGTGTTTCCAGTTGCGATTAAATAATTGTTTGTTTTTGCCATCGTATTTAAATAATTATGTTTTAACTGTTGCGTTAATGGTTGTAATAATTACAACCTTATTATTATTGGCATATATAATGGCTTATTTGGACAATGGTTTGTTATATTATTTTTTTTGTAAAAAATATTGTTATAACCTTAAAAACATCTAACATTTAATACATTATCTACGGTGGAAGTTTAAACATTTTCAGAATTATATAATACACAGGCGTTGTTATAGGGCATTTTCTTTAAAATCATACTCATGAAAAACTTTAAATGCGATTACCCTACATTTTGGATTTGTACCTATACATTACTAAGGGTGCGATATTATAAATTCAAGTCATTAGATCAATAAACATCAAAATGAGATGTTTTTAGCAGTATGCCGACGATATTAATAGAAAATTTTTGATAATGTATTAGATATAATTTATAGAAACTACAGAATAGCCACTGTTTAACCAACTACATTTAAATACATGTAATTAATGTTTATATAAAAAAAATAAAGTAGAAAAAGAACCAACGTTTGTTTTATTTTTGTAATCAAACCCAAACCCTCAAAATTAATCTTCATATTTGAAGAATTACAAGATTTTTTAAAAAGATGTTGCTTTCCTAAGGCCGCCAGATGGCGCATTGTCCAGAAATAACCTACACAGTTTCCTATCTATCCGGTAATATATATTCTTTATCTACTTTTAGTATGAGTTTGAACGCACGGGGAGTACGTTCAGACGTGTTATAATTAAAAACACGTGTTTCGTCGCTGCTGATCTAAGGAATTTACTACTTTTGACTAAAGATTTCTCGGTAAGTAGACATGATTATTTTAACTTTTTGATACTGTGGTGTTGCTTGTAAAATGTGCTTTTAATAATTAAGATTTGCTTTTGATACGTTGTGAACTGGTACGTTAATTTCCATATTTTGAATGTGTACTACGCATGGGGCAACGTGGACTAGGAGTGGTTCACATTGCCCCATTATATTTTCTTGACACTTTTTTAATTATATGCTTCTTTTGCAGTTAGAAATGGTACGAAATTATGTGAGGAAAACTGAGCAACAATCCTGGTCTCTTGTTGCCTTGAAGAATGCTATCCGGACAGTTAAAGCTGGGGAGATGGGCTATTTAAAAGCTAGTAAAGTTTATGGTATCCCGAAAGCAACGTTAATTCGCAGATGCAAAGAAAAAGTAACAAGAATTTCTCCTGACGAAAAGGGTCTAGGTTTCTACAAAACGGTTTTTACCAAGGAACAGGAAGAAGAATTGTATAATTATATCTTAGATATGGAGAAGCGTTTATACGGAATTACTTTGCTTGATCTTCGTCACCTAGCTTTCCAGTTAGCCGAAAAAAATAACATAGACCATCCATATAATAAAACAAACAAACTTGCAGGTTTAGATTGGGCGTACGGATTTCGAAAACGGCACCCAGGGCTTTCATTACGTAAACCCGAATCAACATCTGCTGCAAGAGCTGAAGCTTTTAATCGTTACAATGTAAAACAATTTTTTGATCTGTATAAAGCTACTTTGGATTCTAAACATGTCAATCCAACGCGTGTTTTTAACTGTGACGAAACAGGTCTAGGTACAGTCCCCAAATGTAATAGTAAAATCTTGGCGCATAAAGGACGGAAACAAGTTGGACGGCTTACTTCTGCTGATAGAAGTGGAATAACAACAGCCGTTATTTGCATGTCATCATCAGGAATCTTCATACCGCCGATGTTAATCTTTGCAAGAAAGAGAATGAAAGTCGAACTCCAAGCTGGTGCACCTCCAGGTTCAATATTCGCCTGTAGCGATAGTGGCTGGATAAATAGTGAACTCTTTTTAATATGGTTTCAACATTTTCTTCAACAAACGAAACCAAGTGAAGACGATCCGATCTTATTGATTTTGGATGGACACAGCAGCCATACAAAAAACATAGAAGTCATTAATTTGGCTAGGGAAAAACATGTACATATCATGTGTTTGCCTCCACATTCCACCCATCGAATGCAGCCAACCGATGTTGGTGTCATGGCTCCTTTAGCACGATATTATGATATGGCATTAGAAAAGTTTCTTAATAACAACCCAGGCAGAGTGGTAACAGCTTTCCAAATCTCTAAAATTTTTGGTGAGGCTTTCTTACAAGCTGCAACACCTTTGACTGCTATTAACGCTTTTAAAAAATGTGGGATAGTACCTTATGATCCCAATATATTTACAGACCTCGATTTTGCACCATCTGCTACGACTGAAAGAGATTTGGAGAATAATAGTCTACCAGTGTCAAGTCAAGATGAGGCAATTCCTTCAACTTCAACTGCAGAGCCTCACTTAAGTCAAGATGAGGTAATTGCTTCAACCTCAGTTGCAAAGCTTCATACTGGTAACGATTTTCAATTGACAATTTCCCCTGCACACAATAGAGCAACAACTTCATTTGGAGCAAACAGCCCTAAAGACATTCGTCCTCTGCCAAAGAGAAGTAAATTAATGGAACCAAAGAGGAAATCTAAAAAAGGTAAAACGGCTGTACTGACATCTAGTCCGTATAAGCTAGAATTAGAACTTGAAATAAACACGAAGGAGGCAATAGAAACAATGAAAAAGGAAAAAGCTAAGAAAAAAATAAATGATGATAAGCACGAAGATAGTGAAAGAAGTAACAAAAAAATAAAAGTTTGTCCTTCCAAAGATGGTAAGGGAAAGAAAAAAAATAAATGTAACCATCAAGTACAAGATGATGGCAATGGTGAAGATGCTGAATGTTTTTACTGTAACGAGTGGTTCTCCTCATCAGCCAATGAAGAAGGATGGGTACGTTGCTCGGCCTGTCTGAAATGGGCTCATGAAGCATGTGCGGGAATAGATCCCGAAGATGATGAAGAATTTCAGTGTGAATTTTGTATTTCTGAATAAATATAACATGTGTCTATTTTTACTAATGTTCTGTTACCGGTTTTCTAAGTATTTTTAATAAAAAAATTCTTTTTACTTGATTTTATTTACCAAACATAGCCATTAGATAATGAAATAGTGTCTTTCCTCAGTAGTTCACATTGCCCCACCCTATGGGGCAATGTGAACTTTTGACATATAGTCAGTTGTAATTTTTTTGTTAAAAATACGTTAAATAAATTATGTTTCAATTGCAACTAAATGACGGTTAAATGTTTAATGAACGTCCCTAATTAATTAAACAAAACAAAATCATTTCTGGTTTAACAGTATGTGCATATCTTCCTTAGATGGTTCACAATGCCCCATCCTCCCCTAATAGGGACAATATCACATAAATTCAGCAATAGAAATTTTAAGAAGTTTTCAATAGTAGTTATTGCAACATTTTAGAAAGCTTTTATCTACATTATAATGCGCAAACTATTAGGTCTACATAAAGTCTGCAAGCACCAAATTGAAGACAAAGGTTTATTTTACCAAATTAAATAATTTAATAATTAAAAAATGTATGTTAAATATTGTAAAATAGGTTTACAATAGTGCTCACATTAGAGCAACTTGCATCAATATGTGGGGGGTTTTTTTATTCGAAATTTTGGCGATTTCACACAAATTAAAAAAATAGATATTGTAATACGATCCTTAGAATCGGATTTAGCCCTTTTTTCATTTCTCTATTTTAGTAGTACAAGAAATGATACACACACACAACTTCAAATTTATCAAAGTCGCAATATCTCCAGTTCTAATTAATAAAATTGTATGCTTTTTTGTTTAGTTTGGGAAACTGTGTTGCGTGGATTATAAAAACTCGATTTTTTAATTTGTGTAAATTGTTACACAAGGGTACTTTTCTCTTACTATCATTAGTACAAAAGGTTATGAAACTATATGAAACTTATATGTATGTCTTATAGTTATAAATAATATCTTTATATAAATACCTAACCCTACAGGAGCTCTTTTGTTGTGGTGGGGTCTCCTATGATCCTTGTTCTCATTTTAATGGACACTTTATTTTCTTTATACAGAGCTTTTGTGGCTTCTTTGAGTTCCGGATTTATTTCTAAAATGTACATTGCCTACCATAGTTCTGACCTTGGTAAAGAGTCATACGCCTTTCTCAGACATCAAATATATCTTATTTTTGCTTTTTTCTTTCCTAAAAGTTGTTCCAGTGTGTATATGTGGTCTATGCATAATCTTTCTGCCGTGAAGCATAACTAAACCTCCCCAAATTTGCCTTTTATAGCGGGCTCTATCTTTTCTCGCAGTATCTTCCCATATAATCTTCCTATTGATGAAATTACGCTTATTCTTCTGTAGTTTTCGCATCGTTTTCTATCTCCTTTCTTAAATATAGATGTCATATATGCCTCCGTCCATTCCTTTGGGAGCTGTTCTCCATTTATGGCTTTCTGAAATATCCATTTTATCATCCGGTGTAATTTTTTTGAGCCGTACTTTATAAGCTCAGGTGAGATGCCTCCAGGTCCGGTGCTTTCTTATTTTTGATTGCTTTTATGGCATTTCTCATTTCCCTATCTGTTATTTCTATTTCTTGTTGTGGGGATCTGCTTCGTCTTTCGCCTGTTTTCTTTTTCAATGAATTGTGGTCTTTGTTCTGTTAACAGTTACTTGTAATAGTCCTTCCATTCTTTGTCCTGTATATTTCCCAATTTAATTTTTTCTTTTGAGTTTTGTTTCAATTCCCTTAGTACTTTCCATGACCGAAGTTCTTGTACCTCCTATTGTACTCAATTCTTTTGTTGTGCTATTTGTTTTTTCACTTCTTTATATTTTTCTCTATATTCTTTTGAGAGTCATTGTTTGGGCAAGTACAACAGTTTAAGATAAGATAAGATTCGAAGATAACTAATCTTTAGCCTTTAATCGGACATTAAACGGCTAATCTCATGTGTCTTGATGAAGGTCACATTGTTTTGATGCGTAATCAAGTGGCATTCGTACAAGAAGTATTGTTATTAGAAAATGAATTTAAGTATTCAATATGTCCAATGATTTAAAGACCGGTTTTACGAGAATATTGGTAAAATTATTTCCAAAAAAAGGGGATGAGAGCAGTGCTTATTTATCTTGAGAAAAATATGGTTTAACTTCTATTTAAGTGAAAAAAGCAAAACGACAAGCTAAAAAAACAGAAAAAGTTTCAGTTGTTGAAACATCTCTTAGTAAGATTGCAGCGACTTCATTCCTATGTGGTAGTAAAGGATACTAAAGATACTCGTGCAAAACCAAATGTGGTTTAAAAAAGTGCTACTGTAAGGCAGCTAATATTTTATGCAACTCCAAGTGTCACGGAAGTTTGTCATGTTTGAATAAATAGCAGGTATTTTTAGGAGAATAGTTTAACTCTAGATTAATCTGTCAATATATTTGAATTATGTACGACATTACCAATGTCGAGATTCCCGATTTTGAAAGTTTAATTCTATCATATACATACATTTCACGTTCACAAATAATGGATATTATATCAAGTATTAATAGTTATATTACACGTCATATTTAAAAAAAAAACAGAGTTATTAACAAGATAATAATTTTTCTCTAAACCGCATAAGAAATGTTTTATAGGCAAAAAATAATTTGTTCACTTTTAATGATTGTTTATTAAAAAAAAAAAAAACAAAGCAAAATCTATACCTTTTAGAATCTTTCTAAAACTTGTAATTTTTGAAACGACATTGATGATTTTTTCACAGATAGACCGGTGTACCACACGAAATTCAATATAACGCCAAATAGTGCGTTATGATAAATACTAGAAACAAGGCTCATTTTATAAACACGCAATTTTCCTATATGTTAGGTCTGTACATTAAACTCGGCTAACATTTCGTATGGTAGCCTACTAATTCATCAAAACTTCAATGAATCACGAAATCCGTAACTAACTTGCTTTATTAAATTTTTGATGGTTCTATTTTCCTAAGTGGTAAAAGCTATATACTAATTTGAGGTAGAATTTTCTCATGACGAACATTTGGTAGATGTGGGAGATATTTATTTGACCATTTATTTATTTTATTATTCTATTTATAACATTCTACAGACCTCGTAGGTACAGGGCATGCATTAAGTTAATATATCTTATTTTAGCGTGTAGAGATAACCTTTGTAATTATATTTATGCAGTGTACAAAAAATAACTAGCCGTATGGTAATATTTATCTTCCTGATAAATTTGCATAACGTTTTTAATAAAACGTTTTACAATCAAATAATAAACGACGTTTTTTGTCTGTAAATGGTAACGGAAAGTTGACGTTTATTGAGGACCGTCAGTTTATCGCTCGAGAGCACTAAATCTGAAAAGAGTTAGTCGTTAATAACAACCGCTGACAACCATTATGGAAACATGTGACTACACAGATAAAAGTTTGTAGTGTAGAATTGATAGTGTAAAAGTTGGCACAATAATTAAATATTCTCGCCATTTGTTCATGTTTACTCGCTTATGCAGTTTGCTTTTACAAATTCTGTGGTAAGTTTCAATAAGAAAAGAGTTCCTGGTGAATATGTGAAGATGGTGATATATATGTATGAAGGAGTCGATAAGGTTCAATGTAAGTGAGCGCTTATGCATCCTTCCACTTAACCTAAGTCTGGTTTTACAGTCACACTAACTATCGGCGCTGAGACAGCTCAGCGCGTAGTTTGTCAGTGCCGAGGGTCAGCGCGAGACGTTTCAGTTTAATATAGTAACAAAAAAATTTTGTTAAAATCCTTTATAAAAGGTATATAAAAATGCCTCAAACGGGCTATCACAAACACATTGCAAAACGTTTTCGGATTAAACAATCCATCATCAGTGCAAACCTGAAAGTATATAACCACTTTAATTAAAAAGAACGTTAAATGAAAATGTTGACAAAGGTTAGAGCAAAATGTGGTTAATACTTACGGTTGTACATGCTAGTAGCCACCAAAATATATGGGTAAAAACCCTTTAAATGTTATAAATTTGAAGTTGTTTTACATTATTAGTATTTCTAATTTGTGATGGTTAAGTTACCGTTGGATAGGTAACATGGCGGCGTATGACTCTACATGAGTAAAATGGTCCTGAGACGAAGTGTCTACGAGGACCTGTTGATAACAACTGATCAAAATGACATTGTTGACAAGTTAGGACGGATGTTGTGTCAGAGCAGTCAGTGTAACTTACGGTAGTTGTCTAAAATTGACAGATGTCAGCCTTATTTAAAATTGAAAAAGTTAAAATTATAATAATGTAACAGTATCAACCATCAATATTGTAATCTGTATTGTAAATTAATCAGATAGGTATATTTGTAACATTGAAAATTGGTTTTTTAAAAATTAATGTAGGTCAACTAGAATTTATGAAATTTTGTAGGATTGATAGGCAACCAACTATACATGTGTAAGGATATATTTATTTTAAGCTAGAGATTTTGTCAAAAGGCCCTGTATGTTGTGAGACATTTGGTACCTAGAAAATGGTAAAAAGGCACATGTGGGAAGATGGGTCCTAAAAGATATATTATTGAGTATTGATGTAATGGGTGGAGGTGTGTTTAGATATGTTATTGAGCTGAAATGTAAATATGACAAGAATGTGATCATAATGTGGTGTTCATGTAGTACTTAACTTAAAACTTAAGTATGGAAGGCCCTCTATGTCAAAAAACTACATTTGGTACCTAGTAAAGATAAATAAAAATAGATTTTTAAGTTATAAGTAAGTGAACATGAATTACTGGTTATGTGTGTAAAGTAAAGATGGTAGGTTGTTTATGTGTGTGGGCAAGTATGCCAGACTGAAAGAAAATTGATTGCAAATTGATGATTTGATTGCGAAAGGAAATTGATGACTGAAAGATGCTTGCCCACACACATAAACAACCTACTATCTTTACTTTACACACATAACCAGTAATTCATGTTCACTTACTTATAACTTAAAAATCTATTTTTATTTATCTTTACTAGGTACCAAATGTAGTTTTTTGACATAGAGGGCCTTCCATACTTAAGTTTTAAGTTGAGTACTACATGAACACCACATTATGATCACATTCTTGTCATATTTACATTTCAGCTCAATAACATATCTAAACACACCTCCACCCATTACATCAATACTCAATAATATATCTTTTAGGACCCATCTTCCCACATGTGCCTTTTTACCATTTTCTAGGTACCAAATGTCTCACAACATACAGGGCCTTTTGACAAAATCTATAGCTTAAAATAAATATATCCTTACACATGTATAGTTGGTTGCCTATCAATCCTACAAAATTTCATAAATTCTAGTTGACCTACATTAATTTTTAAAAAACCAATTTTCAATGTTACAAATATACCTATCTGATTAATTTACAATACAGATTACAATATTGATGGTTGATACTGTTACATTATTATAATTTTAACTTTTTCAATTTTAAATAAGGCTGACATCTGTCAATTTTAGACAACTACCGTAAGTTACACTGACTGCTCTGACACAACATCCGTCCTAACTTGTCAACAATGTCATTTTGATCAGTTGTTATCAACAGGTCCTCGTAGACACTTCGTCTCAGGACCATTTTACTCATGTAGAGTCATACGCCGCCATGTTACCTATCCAACGGTAACTTAACCATCACAAATTAGAAATACTAATAATGTAAAACAACTTCAAATTTATAACATTTAAAGGGTTTTTACCCATATATTTTGGTGGCTACTAGCATGTACAACCGTAAGTATTAACCACATTTTGCTCTAACCTTTGTCAACATTTTCATTTAACGTTCTTTTTAATTAAAGTGGTTATATACTTTCAGGTTTGCACTGATGATGGATTGTTTAATCCGAAAACGTTTTGCAATGTGTTTGTGATAGCCCGTTTGAGGCATTTTTATATACCTTTTATAAAGGATTTTAAACAAAATTTTTTTGTGATATATGGTATACAGCCAGCTACAGGAACTTAGTTTCCTCGTGGAATTTTAATATAGTAACTCTTTTTCGGAAAGTTAATATTTCGGCCTTCTGTTTCTTTTTTGCATCCAAGGTCTTTGTGATGATCCAGAATCAACAGCATGGTCGTTTAGGTCTTCCTGTAAAGTGTTCAAAAAACCTGATGCGTTGGCGTATTAGAATTTTGCGTAATATCCGGTGATACCGTATTATCTATAGTTACTGATGATAGTATTGTTTCGTTTAGTGATTATTAACATTATTCTCATTTGACGGAGACAGTTCATCATAACAGATACACTGTATAAACTTCAGTGCAGCAATTCCAGAAGGTGTTTCTTCCTAGAGTTCTTTGTTCTAAAGTATGCATCTCTGGCTGTTTTTCATCTTTGTTGGATCAGCTTTCCTTAAAGAATAAAAACTTCATTCTTTACAGATTTTTGGCTACAGCTCAGACATATACAGATCTGCATTATTTATTTAGAGTTGGAATTCCAACAAACAGTGAAATCGTGAACGAAGTATCTAAAGTAATATGGTAAACACTACAAGATGACTGAGTATCAGCAAAAATTGCATCGAAACTATCAATAGCAACCACATTTAAATCATAAATCCAGACGGTAGTAGACCAATGTTCTACAATTACAAGAATTTTTACTCCATAGTTCTCCTGGCCATATGCGATGCAGATTATTGTTTTACATAATATATGTAAACATTGAATCATATGGGAAAAACTTGAATTCGTCTATATTTCAAGACAGTATACTATACAGGAACCTAGAGAATATACCGGGACCGAAGCCACTGTCTAGAACAAATACTCCAGTTAAACATGTAATTGTGGATGATGGTGCTTTTGGAATATCTAAAAAAATATGAGGCCATATGCGCGAACTAATATGACACATAAGAAAAAAATATTTAACTATAGACTGAGCAGTAGTAAAAGGACGATATATAGAATAGTTTTAAACGATATATAGAATCAACATTTGGTATAAGGTAATTTACATACACTGATTTAGTTATGATCATCATTGTCTTTGGTCTTCAACTCCTGGAAAAAGTTATGATAAGTCCTAGGTATTATTCTTGCATAACATCTCTCTCTTCAATCCTGACCCCCCAGGGGAGTGTAGTGGTCGACGTGATGTCGTGTATTGTCCGTCTCCAGAGATCTCTGTCTCTGGTCATTTCTTTTAATTCATGCATAGGTCTTTGGCATATTCCTGTAATTTGATCTATCCATCTTGTTGGGGATCTTCCTCGTGATCTTCGGCCTTCTACCTTTCCTTGTATTATGAGTCTTTCCATGTTTTCTGTGTTTGCTCTCATAACATGCCCAAAATATTTTAATTGTTGGAGATGGACTTTACTAGAGAGTCGTTGGCTAACTTTTAGCTCTCTTAAAATTGAATTATTTGTTCTACGGTCGGTCCAAGGAATTCGTAACATTCGTCTCCAACAGAACATTTCAGTGGCGTCTATCTTTCTTCTCTCCGATTGTCTCAGAGTCCAAGATTCACATCCGTAGGTCAGTATTGGGAATATTAAGCAGTTGATCAACCTCATCTTTATCGCTCTTGAAATTTGACATTCCTTCCATATTTTGGTCATTTTTGCTGTGGCAACTTTTGCTAGATCACATCTACGTTTAATCTCTTCTTGTAATGACCCTGTGTTTGTGATTAATGATCCCAGATATAAGTATGAGCTCACAACCTCGAACCGGTCAATTGTGGTTATGTGTGGATGATTGTTGTGTAGTCTATCCACTATCATGATCTTTGTCTTTGATATGTTTAATTGCAGACCAAATATTTGACTTTCGTTTTCGATCAGTCGTATAAGTTCCATCAGCTCTGCTTGACTATTTGCAAGAAGGGCTGTGTCATCTGCGAAACGTAGGTTGTTTAGTTTATGACCATTTATTGAGATGCCCTTTTCCCATCCTTCAAGTGCTCTTCGCATAATATACTCTCCATATATGTTGAATAATTGTGGAGATAGTATACATCCTTGTCTGACACCCCGTTCTGGATGAAACTCGTTCGAAAGTGTGTCAAGTACTTTAACTGATCCAGTAGTGTGTTCATATAGTTCAGTTATAAGCGTAATTAGATGTTGTGGTACGCCTACTTCTTTTAGTATTCGCCATAAGTGTCTCCACTTGACCCTGTCGAACGCTTTACGGTAATCTATAAAACAGATGTATAGTGGGATGTTGAATTCCCTAGATTTCTCGATTATCTGTCTTATATTCAGCAGGTGTTCTCGAGTGCCTCTACCTTTGGTAAATCCAGTTTGCTCTTGTGGAATTTCTCTTTGAAGGAATGTTTTCAGTCTCTCATTGATTATATGTAGCATTATCTTGCTGGCATGGGATATAAGAGAGATAGTTCTATAATTGTCGCATTTATGGAAGCTGCCTTTTTTATGTATGGTCGTTATTGTAGATTTTGTCCAGTCTTCAGGCCATTGTTTGGAATGCCATATTTGGTTACAGAGTAGATGAAGTAACTTTACGCCGGTTTCTTCTGTGGCTTTAAGCATTTCTGCTGTTATCATATCTGGACCTGGTGCTTTGTTATATTTGAGCTTGTTGATAGCCTGTCTTACTTCATTTTCGATTGGTGTTGATCATCTTTATATAGGTCCCTGAAATACGATCTCCATGTCTTCTCTGTTTGTTCTCAGGGTTCCAGTGTTATCTTCAATGGCCCAAGTTCTGGCTCCGAAGTCTCTTGTCAGGTAGCGTATTTTTCTAAATAGATCTCTCGGCTGATTATTCTGACCATGTCTCTCAATTTCTTTGCATATACTTTGATAGTACTGTTTTTTTTTCGGCCTTAAATCTTCGTTTTATTTCCTTATTGAGGTTTCTTAAACTAGCTTTTTCGTAACATAAACTGATTAAATTTGCTTTTTTCTGAAGTGAAATCACTGGTGCAGCTCGATATGCTAGATTATGTTGGCGAGTGGACTCTTTGGCTGATAAATCAACTAATGATCTAGAGTTCGGCATTTGGTGTTTCGCTTTACTTGCTTTCGTTGGGACACCTCTAAAAGTCAGTGAGGAGAGAGTTATATCCTCTAGATACAACAACAAGAGAACCGTCTTTCTTTTTTGTTATTTTGTCGTTTAGGTTAAAAGACATAATTTCCTTTTCCTCATAAGAATACTTAACAGTCAATGGGGTTAATTTCCCAGGAAAATAATTTTCTATTGCAGTCCTGTCGTATACATCTGATGTATCCATTTGCTTTACTTGGAATGTCTTTTTTCTTTGTTTGCGCTACTTGAACGAGAGCAACTAGTTGGCTAGGTACGTAAAGAGGGTTCTTGTTAGTGGCGTTTTTAACTGTATTTCAATTGAAGAATGCATGCTATCTCCTCATTTTAAGGAATATCCAAAGTTAATACTGCATGGAGATACATTAATAGCAGAACGTAGTTTCTCTTTTGGCCACTGCAGTTTACAGAATACAAAATAACTGCCTTGCCATTAGCTATTTTTTTAATCAAAAAGGAATAAAGCGATTTCTGAAGCTCCAAGTTTTGCACACCCTTCATTCCAAATATAGCGATGTCCTTGCTTTAATATGGCATCAAATATTTTGCAATTAAAAGTGTTTCTTTAATAATAAAATATTAAAATTTGTCCCTTTGGAAGTTGAAATACAGCTTCAAAATCGAAGCAAACAACAACAGTGTTTTAATTATTACCCCTACTGTTATTTATTGTCTTGGTAATACTCGTATTAGTTTGAGGTTAACCTAAAAAGTAAGCTGTCAAGTCTTACCTTTGTATTAGCTGTAACGAGGGATAGTAACTGTTTTCTTCTTCCTCCGTTTAACTTATTTATAAATTTATCCATATTAATCATACAAGTAACTGTTTAACAATAACAATTAAACAGTTAATCAGTCTAATAAACAGTATAAGGTATTGGCTGTATTCATAACAATCCGATCATTTTAACAATATAGCAGGTAGTACTATAACATTTGATTATATTACTGTATTGAAAGCTAGACATTGAAGCAAGAACACATAAATAAGTTACAGTCCTTTGAAATGTGGTGTTACAGGAGGATGCTTAGAATAGCATGGACACAGAAGAAAACTAACACGAAAGTATTGCGAGAAATGGGCAAAGAATGCGAAATAATAAACACAATAAAAATAAGAAAGTTACAGTATCTGGGACACATAATGAGGGGACAGCGATATGAACTGCTAAGGCTGATAATACAGGGAAAGATAAGAGGAGGAAGGAGTATAGGAAGAAGGAGAGTGTCATGGTTGAAGAATTTAAGGGACTGGTTTAAATGCAGTTCTATAGAACTCTTCAGAGCAGCAGTAGATAGAGTAAAGATAGTGATGATGATATCCAACTTCCGATTGGGAGACGGCACTTAAAGAAGAAGAATTGATCTGTGTATTATACAACTGTTTTGGAGCAACATTGTAACATTTTTAGTTATTCTTCTTTTCCTTCTTCTTCATGTACCATGTCCTTTCAGAACGTTGGTTACCATCATAGCTATCTTAATTTTATTCACTGCCACCCTAAATAGCATGCTTGTATCAACACCATACCAATCTCGCAAGTTCTTCAACCATGAGGTTCTTCTTCGTCCTGGACTGCGTTTGCCTGCTATTTTTCCTTGCATGATATTTTGTAGCAACCTATATTTGGGACCTCTCATTACATGTCCGAAATACTCCAGCTTTCTCTGCTTGATGCTTTTTATGATCTCAGTAGTCTTGCTGAGACGTTCTAGTATTGTGGAGTTTCGAATCTTCTCCACCAGGAAACTTTTAAAATTCTTCTATAGCACCACATTTCGAAAGCCTCAAGGCGATTTAGATCGATTTTATTCACAGTCCAGGACTCGACACCATAAAGTAAGACCGAGAACACGTAGCAGCGAAGTAGGCGGATCCTCAATGCCAATTTTAGGTCTCTGTTACATAACACCTTGGACATCCTTCTAAAAGCAGCTCTAGCCTGCTCTATCCTAGATCTAATTTCGCTGTGACTTTCTGCGTTACAATTTAATTGCTGTGCAAGGTGAACGATTTTATCAACTTTGGTATTTTATCAGCTCAAGTTTGGTATTATTTACATATATAGACGGTTTATAATATGCTGTTGTTTACTTACTATGAGTATTTTGATTTCCGTACGTTCAGATCCAGATCTGCCTCCCTACAACTCTTTCTTATTATTCTATTAACCTGTTATATTAGGTCTTTAAGCTTAGAACCATAGTAATATATGATGAAATTATAAATTGAAAAACAAAATTTTTTAAGATAGTGCAGTCTGGGTCTGAAAAAAACCATCATTCTTTCATAGGAATTTATTCTTTTCTCAAGACATACAAATTTTGAGATAATACAGTGTAGCACTGATGCAGCGAATTGTATCATTATCAAACGTAGATTAAAATGTGTCCAAACAAAGAATGAAATGGTCCAAGTTGAACAAGAGTTTTACTCCATTCTATGATTTTCAAGATGAGTAGCTGCAGTTATTTGTACTTTAATAATAATTGATTCTCATGGCATTGCAGATACAAAAATATATCGTTCACAAAAAGAATTTTTGAATTAAATGTCCAAATAGTCAGTGACTAGCTTAAAAATTAGAAACATTGTTGCAATATAGCTAGGTTATGTACATGATTAAACAATATTTAACAATATTGGCATACAAAGATTTGAAGCTGGAAACTTTGTTAGGTTTGTACTATTGTGTATGGAAACGATGATTTCAAATTTTAAAAAACTGAATGAGATTAAATTTGAAACTGAATATGAACTGACGACTTTTTTTTTCTATTAATTCTATATGAGATTCTATCTAGTATTACCCTGTATATTTGACCTCATTTGCCTATTTGAAAGTTTGTCCATAAAGAGCAGGCCTCAAGCTGTTATCCAGGTTCCGTTATCTTGTTAAGCTTACTATTAATGATTTGCTAGGATTGACAGAGAATTTTAGTTCTGTGCAAACCTTACCAACGAAATAAATATATAAATAAAAGGGATGGAAATCGAATAAACTAAATTCTCTAAGTATTATTTAGTTAAGGTTAAAAAAGTAGGTTATGTGTTATAGTTTTTTAAATACTTTCTAGACTTAGTGTAATTCATGTATCGCTTAAAATAAAGCCTAAACTCGCATTTTAAAGAGTAGAATTTATGTATTGTCACGTATATTAGTGGCAGATAGTTTAGTATTCAATTTACGGCAGTGGTGAACGTGCAAATCGGTTTCTACCATGAAATGCAGTGATTATCATATTTATCGACTAGAGTAACAGGTATATACTGGAAAATTGCCAGCCGATCGCAGTTTATTTATTTAGCTTTACCACCAGAGCCGCTGCGTATGGACAGGATTGTAATATTTACACTGTAATCACCTTAAAATGTGGATAAGTATCACTATGAATGTAATAGATTAAATGTTATCCAGTTGAAAAGAAAAAACTAGTCCATCATGTGAGCCTATTAAATAAGTTTTCATTAATAGATAGTGATCATCTAGTTGTGAGAGGAAATGTAACAATAAATTTAAAGAAGGAAAGAACCAAATTTTTAAAAAATTAAGATACTTACGAATTGCACATTTTTTAAGGTAGAATTTTTTTTAAACGCAGTATGTTCAACTAGGCAGGCTTTAAAACTTATGAGGACGTAGACGTAGAGAAAATAATTTAACCAAATAAAGTATTCTGAAAGACGCCGTGTAAAGATCTTGTAGTAAAGAAAATAAAGCATCTAGTAAAATAACCAATTTGACTGCATAAATCGTAGGTTCAACACCCAGCGTAACCGGAAGTCGATACTTAAATTCTTCGTGTAACTTTGAGTCAATTGTTAGTTATACGATTTCACTAATTTTGAGTCATTTTTGCCAAACTTTCAGTCATATATTTTTAACTGAAAATGACATTCAAACGAATATTCGACCAACAAGAAGACGGAAGGCCTCTCTTCAGAGCGAATTAAAATCTTTAAAATGGCAGTGGGTGGAACATTTAGCGAGAAGCTAGTCTCGAGAACGACTATGTAAAGAAAGCTGCACCATAATCGGTAGAATAAGGCGAGAATATATATATATATATATATATATATATATATATATATATTATATATAATATATATATATATATAATATATATATATATATATATATATATCTATATATATTAATATATATATATATATATATATATATATATGTATATATATATATATATAATATATATATATATATATATGTATATATATATATATATAATATATATATATATATATATATAATATATATATATATATACTTACCACAAATCACGAACAAGCTAAACAAACTTTTCCAAAACTTACCTGTCAAAATAGCTTTAAGTATAAACCAGAAGTAGGAAAGTTATTTTATAAGACAAAAACTCCATTGGCCCCTCTAGAACAAACTAACGTCGTCTATCATGTACCCTGTGCGGAGTGCAACTCCTGCTACATTGGCCAGACCAGCCGTTCTCTTCAAGGTCGACTAACGTCCCATAAAAGCGACATTAGGATTTCAAAACCATCCTGTGCCCTTGCACAACATGCCATTTCAACCAAACACAGTATCGACTTCACTAATACCAAAATACTGTGCAAACAAAAAAATTATCATAAGCGTTCTATCCTTGAAATGTGTCAAATTCTTAAACATCCATCATCCCTAAATAAAAGAACCGACATCGACAACTTGAGCCAGATATATCACTCTCTCATCATACACAACAAATAATAAAAAAAAACACTTACAAGATAGTAACTTCATTCCCCTTCTTCTTTCCCTATTTTTAAAATTTTTTTTTGTTTTTTTTTTTTGTTTGTTTGTTTTTTAAAGACAAAGGAGGAAGAAAAAAAGAAAAAAAATATTCCTTTTTGAAAAATAGGGCTGTCCCCGTTCTGTTTACTAACTTTTTTAATAATTGTACCTCACTGCTTTCCAAAGAAACATATGTACGACACAAGCCACATGTGCAAATATGACAGCCTACAACCGATAGAAAACAATCCAAGAGATTATTGTGTTGGATCTTCGAAAGAGCTTACACCCACATTGAGATGAAGCCATCGGTAAAAATTAAATAAACAATAGTGCTCTTTCAGTTTTTTCTTGTGTGTTTTTTGTTTCGTTTCTATCGTTTAGTTTTTAAGTTTTTAATGTTAAGTTATCGTAGAGTGTTTTTAACATCTTTAAAAAAACCTACAAATTGTTTTTGTAAGTATGAACCCTTTTGGTTATTTACTTATATTTTAAATCTTTTTATTTTTATTTGTAGTGAACTGATGATGCTTTTGAAAACAAAAAGCGAAACGTATTCAATTAAATCAATGAAGTAGTTGACGACTTTCATTTGCCTATTATTGACCGATACAACCTCTGCTATTCAACTATTGAATATATTTTAAATTTAATCAACGGTCGTATTTTTTCTATATATATATATATATATATATATATATATATATATATATATATATAATATATATATATATATATATGTTAGTTTTGATATTTCCGCGGGAGCTGTATGTTATATCAATGGTATTCCGGTTTGACTCCGCGTTAAATGTTGTTGGTTTTGATAAAAACCGTTTTGACGACGTTTCGGCAAGATCTCACTTGCCATTTTCAAGTCTCTCTGGATGGTCTGCTTCTTGTCGATGTCACTTCCACTCGAACATCGACAAGAAGCAGACCATCCAGAGAGACTTGAAAATGGCAAGTGAGATCTTGCCGAAACGTCGTCAAAACGGTTTTTATCAAAACCAACAACATTTAACGCGGAGTCAAACCCGGAATACCATTGATATAATATATATATATATATATATATATATATATATATATAATATATATATATATATATATATATATATATTATAATTAGTTGCTGGATAGAATATGCAGCAGATCTTCGAGGGGAATTAAAAGTCTTGCTCCTGCAATATTAGGACAAATATAATAGAGGCCCAATCGCCCATGAAACAATTAACCTTGGTAAAGCACCCAAGAAAGTAATATCTAACTCGAGAACCGAAACTGGAGGCAACTTGTTGAACACCCTAGATATAGCAAAGAACAGCCACCATGTGTGGAAACTGTTAAAAATCAGCAATTATCCTTTGCTAACTTTAGCTACAATGGCTATAAGCTTTTAAAGAGCTTATAGCCTTGAAACTTCTAATGCTACCAGCTTGGATAACATAAAATAGAATGAAACAGGTTAAGAACTTTGAGAAATAAATAATTAAACAATTAATTATTTTTCATAATAAATGAATGCCTATATTGGTTTCCAATACCTAAGCTAGGTGCGCAAGTTCAGAGTAGTGGTACTATATGTTACCTGTTTAAAGTTTTTAAACGAAGAACAGTTAATCGAATCTCTATCATTATTGATGGGAATCTGATACCTAAAGAGGGTGAATTTAAATCTGGTAAATATTGCTGTGGTTTCTGTACTCTTTGTCATCCATTTTCCATCCACTCCTAAATGTGGGTCTCTCCCAATTGCTTGCAACTTTCTCTATCTTGCGCCAATCTAATCCACTGTTTGCCTGCCACTACTCTTATGTCATCTACCCATCTTTTTTGAGGTCTTCCCAAGCTTCTTGTTGTCGTCCTTGGTCTCTATTCTAGAATTCTCCGTGTCCACCTCCGAAGGTCAAAGGGAAGACCCAAACTTAGATACATGGAACAAGTGGAACAAGATCTAAAAACACTTAATATTACCAACTGGAAAAACAAAGCAAGGAACAGAGCAGAATAGCGGAAAATCCTAGAACAAGCCAGGACCCAGAAAGGGTTATGATAAATATTGTTTGTGTCAATGGCCATTGATTGCAGCCCGGATACATTAATTAAAAAAAAATACTTTGAGGAACATCCTTAGACATAACAGTTCGTACATCAGGGTATAATATCGATTGATAAAGCAATGGGACATGTGCCCTAGTTATAGTAGTAATTATTTATAGAAATATTTGCCAATAATTTTTTCTGACCTAAAAATGGGTTTTAATTAAAGCCTTGTAAGTCAGATTTAAAATACAAAAAAACCAACGAATTGAGTTGAAATATCTACAACAAAATTTACAGATTATGCACCACCATGGAGCTCACAAATTTCTATTGAAAAATATGTTTTGTAAAAAAATTACCAAATTCCCACTAGAACGCCTTCTAAATTTTCTTTGTTAGCCGAAATTCAAACATAATCGGAAATGCGTTGTTTTATTGATGTGGTCTAGTCAAAGAGTTGTACAACCACATTTCGCATACATACAAAATTTCAAAATTGATTATCCAATCGGCTAGAAAATCTTCTGTGTTACCGCGAACGTTGCAAGATATTATATTGGATATTGGTTTTTAGATTCTTTTTTAAAAAAATTGAGCGTTTCTTTCTCTGTACTGTGTGTCTTTTCTTGACATATTTTGGGATCTATGTTTATATATTTTTTAGTTCGTTGTATTTGGTTCCGATTGTTCATCTATTTATACTGTTAAGCAGTAGGAACCATATTTTATTTAATGTGTAGTAAGATCTTACTTTTAAAAAGTTGAATGACGGGAGTTTAAAGAAAAAAAGTTTTTGTAATACATGCATGATAAGGTCTATAAGATGAAAGAAGTAATGTGTTCTTTAGTGGGTTTAATATTAGGAAAACTAGTATACCCTTTAATTCATATGAGTAGTATAGTTTCAAAACTAGCTACAACCAATAATGACTGTTTTGAGAAATGGCGGGAAAACATAATAGAGACCAAGTTCTACATAAGTATGAACAAATTCAAATTTTCAGGATATGTAGCAGACAGGCAATTAATGTTTTAATTTGGATGTAGCTGCCTTTGAACTTAACTGGCGGATGTAGCCTATTTTGACAATAACTTGAGGGTAGTTTAAAACAACACCACGCAGTTTATTGATTATTAGTTTAATTTTATTATTTAAAATAAAACAAATAAAAACTTAAATGTATTCACTTAACACAAACATAAAAAAGACGTAAATATATTCAGTCATTCTTAAACCTTTTCTCCTTAAACCACAAGAGAAGCAACTTCACCACTATTATCGTCACAGTCTCTTTCGTCCTCCGCTTCTTCTTGGTGATCTGCCATAGGCTGACTTAAAATATTCTTGTAATAAAATAATGATTCTAGTTGCAATTCCATCCAGTTTTCTCCAAAGTGCTTGCTAAGTAATGCAGAAACATCACGTAATTTCAAAGGCGGAAGTTGAACACTACTTGTCGGAATGGGCTCTGGATACGCCATGAAACTAACTTTTGTTTCGATTTGCATATTGTCTTATAGTTGCCTACATCTGTACGATAAGCCACCTCTCCTTGTAGTAGAATGTTGTCACGTGTTTTGTTCTTTTTGAATAAGAATCGTTTACTCGGCTGGAACTGAAAATGCCACTGACCCGGTGGCCGCAAAATATCGGAGCATCTATTCTTCCAGTCAAACACTTTATCTTTTAAAGGAATAACAGTCCCAAATTGAGCAAATATGTCTGTGTACTCCTGAGGACTTATGATTATGTTCATTTTCTTTACTTCCTTTTCTATTCGTGCGAATACACGGTCGGATGGGAGAAATGAGTGTCCAACTATTGGAAAAATGTATTCAACTCGTGTTACACTTGTAGGAGCATTATGACACAACCAGTAACTTATCATGCCCATCATAGTGGAGTTCTTGTTTTGTCCTCCGCATCCATCGGACATAATACGAAGAACTTCTACACTGTTGGGAATTTGAAGATTAGTTAAGCAATGATACACTGCGGAGCTGACTTCGTTTGAGCCCTTTTTATATTCGCTCTCATCATAATGGTACATGAATACATTTTCCTTTGTCTGTTTAGACTGTGAATTTCCCACAACAATGGTTAAGTTATACTTGTATAATTGCCTAGAGTAATAGGCACTTTGGTCTGGTACACGAGGAAGCACTTGATTCTTTTGATGATCAAACGATATAGTCAGTAAGTTTTCACGTGATTCCTTTAATAGTGTGTAAAAAGCCTTAGCCTTCAATTTATGAGCTCTTTGCTCACTCATTAACGTTACCTTCACATTAGGCTCTTTACAGTATTTTATCTTTTCCTGATGAGTAGACTTCGGCAAATATGCATATTGCATATTTTGCATATTGTGCATATTTTATGCAAATATTTCATATTTTGGCATATTTGTATAAAAGTTTGCATAAAGTGCATAGAAGTTCAGATTTTTATACTGTATTTGAAAATTTTTAAACATACCAATTTATTTCAATTCTTGTATAAAATTTTGTAGTAATTTTAATCAAGAAATGATCTAAGTACGTAATCTCTACAGGTACAAAACATTTACAATTTCAAAGAAGATCAATTTAAGTAGCCCCCAACATTCTTAGAAAGTCTCGGTCACTGAGGCATTCAGTTATTGGATAATCGCTAAGGGTTCGCTCATTTGCATTTTATGATCTAATCCCCAAATCTATCTACAATTTATTGTATCTTAACAGCAGGTAAACGGCTAATAGTTTTGTTCCTAATTTAGGGATTTTCCAAAATCTCCCAGTTTATTGAATTAGGTACCTAAACATTTCTAATTTGATGCTCAGATTTGTAAATCATTTTTGTTTTGATATTCAAAGCGTAAACACTCGTTGTGCGTAACAAAAAGGAAGATTGTGATTTTATAATGCCTAAAACAACCAGTGCTTCAACTTGGATTAACTATTATAAAGAGCTGTCTATGGATATGGCAAAAATCTACTGTTCAGTCTGTGGCAAAATTGTAAGTATCTAATATTTTCTATTAAATATCTAATATTTCATACATACAGGGTGTTTCCAAATGACACTTACAACGTTTGACTGTAGATACTTCTCGAAAAATTGAACAAAACGTATAGTTAATGAGGGGTCAAAACTTATTTACTTTTCGAGATACAGGGTGTTAAAAAAAAAAAAAAAAATTAAATTCTTTTAGTTAATAACAACAATAACTTTAAAACCAATAAACGTATTTACTTGAAATTTAGTACTCGTAGGTTGTTTTTAAATGAAAAATAGCTTTCTTTAGTGAGAAAAAATTGTCCATGGTACAATACAATGGTGTGTATTTAGAAAAATTTTTCACATTTACTTTTTTTTATGAAGTCAGCTATTCTAAAACACAATTATTTTTATTGTAATTGAATTAACAAAAAAAAAAACTTTTGTTGAATTTTTAAATAAGTTATATGATGTACTAATGGTTAGTAACAAAAACTAATTTGTGGATTAATACTGCATTTAAAACACTTAGCGAGTGTTTTTTTTTCCAAACCAGTTATTTGATTAACCAAAAACACCTTGTATATTTTTATATTTTAAAGGTTGGGTTAAAATAAAGGTTTTTATTTTTATTTATAGATAGCATGTGAGAAGAAATTTCAGATAGACCAACATGTGAGAACTGCTTCACACATTGCAAAAAAAGGAAAAATAGGAGGAAAAGATCAAACTTCAATGGCTAAATGTTTCCAATCTACTTCAAAAAAATTAGATGAGCAAGAAACTTTTAATGAAGACTTGTGTCGCGCATTAGTGTCTGCAAACATACCGCTTTCAAAATTAGCAAATGTAAATTTTAGTTCGTTTCCAAAAAAATATTGCAAACTTAATGTTCCAAGTGATCGGTCTCTAAGAAGAAATAATGTGAACGGGCTATACTCGTCGGTGTTAATTAATATTAAGGAAGAAATTGCAGATAATTATTTTTACATATCTGTAGACGAAACCACTGATTCCTCAGGAAAGTATATTGCTCATTTATTGATTGGTGTTCTTAAAGACGATACCTTACCAAAATCTCATCTTATTTCATGCCAGCAACTTGAGAAAACAAGTGCTTTAACAATTTCGTGTTTTATACAAGAAACATTAGCAACTTTTTTTCTTCCGACAACTATTCCTTCTAATAAATTACTGCTTATTTTATCGGATGCTGCTCCTTATATGGTAAAAGCAGGACAAAATTTAAAAATATTTTTCCCAGATTTAATACATGTTACTTGTGTAGCGCATGGATTAAACAGAGTTGCAGAGGAAATACGAAAAAAGTTTCCTCTTGTAAATACCATGATATCCAGTGTCAAAAAAGTATTTCTTAAATCTCCTATAAGAATTCAACTTTATAAAGAAATGCTACCTAATATTCTTCTTCCACCACAACCTATTTTAACGCGATGGGGAACATGGTTAGAAGCAGCTAATTTTTATGCAGATCATTTTGTTAAAATAAAGAACATAATTGAAACGTTAACAGATGAAAGTTCCCAATCTCTTTTGGATTCTAAACAAACTTTTCAGAGTAACTTGCTTCAACAAGAACTTTCATTTATAAAATCAAATTTTAGTTTTGTTCAAAAAACAATTACTCAGTTAGAATCACCAAAACTGTCATTGTTCGAAAGTACAGCATTAATAAAAGAATTTGCGTCATGTTGTCGGAACGTTTGGTAATATTGGAAAAGATATTTTAAAAAAAATTTAAGCTACTATGGAAAAAAATAAAGGTTACCATATTCTTTCTAAAGTAGTCAGTGTTCTAGCTGGAAATATTTCGGAAACAATTAATTTAGAACCAAATGTTTTGGTTAGTTTGAAAAATGCTCCCGTTACATCAGTTGATGTTGAACGAAATTTTTCCATATATAAATATATGTACTCAGACAGAAGCCACAAGTTTTTGTTAGAAAATTTTGAACACCACTTGGTCATTTATTGTTACCATAATTCTAAATAAGTTTATTCATACTTAAAAATGATGTAGTTACTTAACATAAATATAAATCTTAATGAATAGTAGGAAATATTTAGTTATGTACACTTTTTTTTTAAATAAAATTGTTACTATTTTACGATTTTTTTATTTATTTGTATGCATATTTTGTAAAATATTTGCATATTTTCGGGTAAACACGTGCATATTTATGCGCATATTTTCTACATTTTTATTTGCATATTTGCCGAAGTCTACAGGGGAGACAAAAATGTCACTGGGAAAATTTGGTTTGGGAAACAGGAATGAGCACTAAACTTGAGTTTTAACCTAGTTTAGGCTTACGCCTCTTCAAGGAGTGGGGAATTCCTTTTTTTTTGACGGGGGTGTGAAAAAAACGTCAAATTGAACGAAACGCTACCTAAGAAGTAGAGAACTACTAAGGAAAAGAGGGAAAAGAAGGTGGCTTATTGTGTGATCGATAAGAATCGATTGAACGCACAAGAAGAAGTTGGGTTTGCCTAGCATGCGGTGTGAGGTACTTCAGGGTTACCAGCCATACAGTAGGAACGGCTCTTTATCAGCGTTTTTGGTGCGCAGATTATCTGAGATAATAGATTCGGAAAGATTCGAGAATATCAAAATACTCCTCAGGAAGTTCGGGACCAGCGTTATGTAGAAGTTTAGCTGGAGGGAATGGAACTTTTTTAGCGAGATGCCTAGTGAGTATTTGCCCTCTATGTGAACAAGGTGTCTTTAATGTTTGTTTTGCTCGGTTGTTCGAGCCAGCTATGGTTCTTAAGACATACTTCCTACTGAGGGTTAGGATTCTGTCCTTAATTGGCGTGATGTTGGTTAGTGCATAAATGTGGGCTGATGGATAAAGCCAATCTTTTCTCATGCAGAAGCGTAGAATTCTACGCTCGGTGGCGGTGATGGCGTTGAGTTCGTGGTTCCTCAGGAAGAGGTAAACGCATGCCTTGTATTCGATTATCGGTCTGATGAAAGTCTTGTAGGTGTGCAACAATGTGTTAGAGGACGTTCCTCCTAGTTTACCGGATAGCACTTTCAGGAGATTGAGCCTTTTTCTCATCCTGTCAAGGGAATCTTGGACGTCGGCCTTCCAATTGAGAGTTCTGGTAAAACGAACTCCCAAGTAGAGAACTGAGTTCCTGAGAATAAGGTCCTCTCCCAAAAGTGTCACCCGGCCCTGGAGGCCACGTCCGTAAGGAGGTCTGAATAAAATTGCTTGTATTTTGGAGGGGTTTAAAGTGACCCTCCATTTGTTGCACCACCTCACGACTCTATCAAGGTAACCTTGCGATTTCTCGAATACAGACCGTCGCTCTCCTTCCCTGTAGGAACCTGAGGTGAGAATGGCTGTATCGTCAGCAAATAGGAGTAGAGACTCTGATCCTTGCTGTGGGCGGGGGATGTCGCTATTGTAAACTGTGTATAATATTGGAGCAAGTATTGAGCCTTTGGGTACTCCTGCTTGAGGAGTGAGTGGAGTGGAGAGATGTTCTCCTATTTTGATCCTAACCGTCCGATGGGAGAGATAGGAATTTATTAGTTTAACGAAAGGTGTTGGCAGTCCAGCAAGGTGGAGTTTCTCGATCAAGCCTGCATGCCAGACCTGATCGAAAGCCTTCTGGACATCGAGGAATATGCCTACGACGTGCTTCCATTCGTTAATGGATTGAGAAATGAAAGTTGTTGCTTCAACTAATGCATTTTGAGTTGAGTGTCCAGCCCTGAATCCGAATTGGTAATTGGGAATAAGGAAGTGAGCGTCTAGGAATTCTACGAGTCTCTCCTTGAGGATCCTCTCGTAGACTTTACCTAGGGTGCTTAATAGTGAAATTGGTCTATACGATTCAGGGTTGGTGAGGGTTTTCCCTTTTTTGGGGACCATGACGGTGCTGGATACTTTCCAAGGGAGAGGAAAGTAGCTCAGCGCAAGAGATGCATTGATTACATTGGTGAGCAACGGGATGATATTCTGTGGAAGATTTTTGAGGCATCTTCTGTGGATGCCATCTTTTTTTTCGTGTTTTTTCCTATTTTACACTGAGGGTAGTAGAATATATCTTCCACTCTCCGTTCGGTGGCTCTTTTGGATCTTTCATTGAAATTAGGGTTGTTAGGTGAAACGAGGGTGGCCTGAAGTGTATTTTTGAAAGCTTCGGCCTTATCTTGCAGATTGTTAAGTAAGACGTTGATGACTTTGAGGTGAGATCGTGGCTGACTTTTTTGTCTTGTTAGGACTTTGAGTTTGTTCCAGAATGCAGAGCCATCCCGGTAGTCGAGGTCCGAAGTGACTCGCATCCACTGTCTTTGTTTCTGCTTGTTCACTTCGAGCCTTATGACCGCCGAGAGCCTATTGTATTCTGTTTTGATGAGGGGGTCTATAAGCGCGGAGAAACTTTACTTAGTTTCTTATCGAAAAAAATTTTGTTTTGGCGGGAAACAATTTTTTCTCTTGTAATCAAAGTTAAGATTAAAATGCACTTATTATTAGTGGATGAGGAAAACAAAAACATTTTTAAAAGAATAATACACCTACCATTAAATTTGATATAAAAAATATTACGACTATAAACTGCGATAGAAAATCAGTTTAGTATAATAAAGTTGTAACATCACTGAAATTCATCAAAATGCGTTGATTATAACCTTTTAACATTTTGTGTACGAACGTAAGGGAATAATAGAAAAACGACTACTTGTTACAAATTTTTTTTTATTTTTCAGGGCAAAGTTGGTAATTAAATTTAAAAAATGATTCCCTATATTCTGGGTCAGAAATATAAGCACACAGATCCGTAAATAACACACACACACGTGTTTTTTTTCTTTCTTTACTGGCAAAGGATTCTTCTAGATAATACAGGAAGACTCTCAATTGAAATAGCAACTGGTGACAAAATACGAAATCTAACTCATCTTTCTTTTTTAGCCAAGAGATGAGTAGTCCAGGATAGCAATACTTTGTGACTTTCCCGACATAATAGATTTTTAGGATCATTACTGGAAATGATGTACCAAACCACTTCAGATATTTTAATCATGCTTTTTGGCAAAGCTGACTCGACTAAAGTTAAATCTTTAAAATCAGCCCTCCCATTATACAGTATTGTGCGAATTAATGGAATCATAGGCTGTTTTAAATGAAAAAACAGTTTATTTAGTAAAAAATTATATTTTGACAAAATTATAAAGGTAAAACTTACATCATTCAGTAGGAAATATGTCCCCCTTTGGCAGCAATTACTGCTTTTACCCGTTTTGGGATAGATTCTATAAGTTTCTGACAGTTGTCAGATATCCTTTCATCTCGATACCAAACCTGAATGGCCGCTTCTATCATTTTTGTTTTAGTAGTACAGTCGATTTTTCGCAGTCTAGCTTTGCAAATGGTCCATAAATTTTCAATGGGGTTGAGGTCGGTCAAATTACCGGGCCAATCTAAAACATTAATCTTCTTATTTTTGAAAAATGCCATCATTTCCTTTGATTTGTGACAGGGAGCAGAGTCCTGTTGAAGAATCGCTCCTCCTTGGGGTTGACATTTTTGGAGTTGTTTGTCCAAATACTTTTTCCAACATGGATTTGTATTTTTGGCTGTTCATCATTCCTTTAATTGGCACCAAAGATCCAACCCCCATGTATGAAAAACATCCCCAAAACATTTTATTGACTGGATGTTTTACGGTTTGATCAATATGAGATGGAGCTTTTCATTGTCAGACTTCCTGACGAATTTCGACCGCTGTCCCTGAACTATAAAGTGGGTTTCATCTGTAAATAGGACTTTTTTCCAGTCGCCTACAGTCCAATTAGAGTATTTTTTGGTTCACAGTAGAGTCTGTTTCTTCATTCGTTCAGTTAGAAGCTGTTTTTTTTTGTGGACGAATTGCCCTTCTACCATTCTCCAAAAATCTTCTACGACAGTTGAGTCATGAATCACTATAGCTGATGCTGCTAGATCTTGTTGTAGGTCTTGGCTTGATTTTTCTTGGGTCCAATTTTGCTCTTTCGAAGTAAAAATCTATCATCTGCTGGTGTTGTTTTTCTCTTTCTTCCACACTTTCCCAACCTTTTCACATCCACTTATTCCGTTTCTCGTTTACGTTTCAAAATTTTGCTTACTACCCCCTTACTCACTCCACACGTTCTAGCAATCTCTCTTTGTGACATACTAGTGTGTTCACTCAACGGGACAATCTTTTCACGCTTCCTAGGCGTAATATCCATGTTGGAATAAAACCAAAAACAACACAAAATAGTACAAAAACCCCCAAAACAACACAAGCTTGGTAAGAAATGACCAAAAACAAACTCAAACACACCAACACACAGTAAGGTTATGTTTTCAATGCTTTGGTCAGCTGTCAACCGTGTAGGTAGTGTTGCCAACTGTGAATATTGAAAAAATGAAAAAAAATTCACAGTGATTCCATTAATTCGCACAATACTGTAACACATAATAAATGGTTTGGAGGATATTGCATTGACTGTACTCCACAGATGTAAAATATCTTAAAGCGGTATAATGCAATACTACGCCAGCTATTATTTTGTTATATACATCGGACTGACCAAACAAATAATTTTCTGTCTGTTTATTTGTATGGACTTTAAGTTAGTGGTAATATACTTTCAGCTGTACCTCTTTTCGTGCCATAGGCACATAAAACCCTCGTTTGTACCCATACTGTGGACTGCTTGATTATCATATGAATATTGACGTTGGAAAAATATGTTAGAATGCTTTAGAGTCGGGCAAAACAACACCTGCTGTAGATCTGAATATAGAACAATAATATTCTTATTATTTTGAGCTAATTCTATATACTCATTTAAGGTAGCATGCGTTTGTTCTGCTTTTGCGTAGTGAAGCTTGCTTTCTATTTGAAGTATCTGCATTTTGGCCTCAGACTTAGCACATACAAGCTCAACATAAAACCTATCGCATCGCGCGCAAGTGTCCGATCTAGGTGTGCCAAATCTCAAGTTGAATTCGGAAATAAATATGTATCGGTATAGATTTTCACTGCAACGAAAATTGGGAAATTTTTCCTCAAACAATATGTTTTGCCTTAAATTTTGTTTATTGATAAGTCTGGATGCAAAATTATTTTTGAGCTTTTGAGTGTTATTTCTGAAATAGTGGTTCACTTTTTTAGGAAAAGATTTAATGTGTTTTCTTAGGCGGCGTTCATACTCGGGCGATATCCGATAAGCGAAATTTTATCGCCACGATATATTGCTAGGAAGGTTCAAAGAGAACGGACGATAAATCGTTGCGACAGTGCGACGATGGTGGAAGCACAATTCTCTTCAGTTACAATTATGAGCTCAAGTGAGGAAGACGTTGTAGTGAGTTATTGGTTTAGGCGTACAATGAGAAGAAAAAGAAAATACTGGGTACATCCATGCACCATAGCTCGGCTGTTGTTTCCAGAGAGCTGTCTCAACATGAATCAAAGTTCAAAGAATTTTATCGAATGAAACCAGAAAAGTTTCATTTTCTGAAAAGCTTAGTGTCAAGAACAATTGAAAAAAAAAAGATATACACGTTAGGAAGGCGATTTCTCCAGATGAAAAACTCCTGATTACTATAAGGTAAGTAGCTATAAATATAATCAGCAATTTAAATAAAATGTAGAAGTTTTATTTTAATTTTTTTTTTATTATTGAATCAGTTTTATTTTTATAGTTTTTTAAAAATTGTTTCACTCAGTTCCACTTTCTTCTGGCATTTGGGTAATCGAATTAAATTCCGAAGTTGCTGCAATATTAAGCATGTGAGATTGAGTTTGTTCGGTGTCATGATGGGCTAGAAGCAACTGAAATGCTAGATTCTACATTCTCTCGTTCATATTTCTCTAACAACTTATGTAACAGAGATATTGTTTGTATTTTGAAAGTCGTCTTACGACATAAACTAAGGTTTTTCAGATCAGGTAAAAGAGAAAGAAGGAAATGCTGTTCACCATCTTGATTATTTTTTTTAACAGATTTTTTCGTTTATAACCATTCTATAAAAGCATCGTCAACTTGGTCCATTCCCTTTCATCAGGTATTTTCTCTTTAATAATTGTCTTACTTCCATCATTTTATTTGGCATAGAACTCCTCTACTGGACTTTGTCCGCAAATCGCCAGGAAATTTTGACATTGCTGTCAAAATTTCTTGAAGAAAAAGTCAGGACTTCCTTACTGTAAGGAAATGTCATTTCCTTACTCTAAGGAAATGATATTTCCGTACAGTTGTTATTGTTCTACATAAATGATAGAAAACACATTGCTTATAAGGAATTAATTTATATTTTGAAAACATGAAGTCATTGCTGAATACATTTTTAAGATCAATTTGTTACATTTACAGTAATTTGACAGTTAGTACAATTATTGAACATTGGAGGAACACTCTTAGAACTATGAGAAACATTTTGGACAACATGCAGGGTGGAAGTGTCATTTTGTTGAATATTTTGTACTGTAAAATTTTATTTGCCACCTCAACCTTATTGTTAAGCGATTCTTCGATATATCCTTCAGCAACGTTTGATGACTTCCATCCGCCATGCCTCTTTAAACTAGTTATGTCGGCACCAGAGTCAACCAATATTGTTGCAGAAGACCGACGAAAGCAGTGACCAGTATATTCTGTCGGATTTACCAAGTTCAAATAAGTAGCAATTATTTTGGGCATTTTTATAAATTGATGAATTCCTACCACTTGTCTACAGCCCTTTTCGCTTTGATATTTAAAGAAAAATCGGTCAATGTTCATATTTTCTGGTCTTAACGAAACATACTTTCGATAAACATTCAAGTAGATCTGATTAATTACAAATGATCTTGGTTTGTTGGTTTTCGAATCAGGTATGCTGATTAAAAGCTTAGATTCTAAGTCTTCTATATCGTGTACAGTCATTCAGACTAACTCGTCCATTCTACAGGCCCCAGAAATACCAAATATTACAGCCACCTAAAAAATAAATAAAGCTATAATCTAAATAAAAATTAAAACCTTGTAAATTACCTTAATCATTAAATTTTCTTTATCTGGAGCTTCCTGGATAAATTTTTCAATTTCTTCCTTCGTTAAAATCTTAGATTTCTTTGCCCTATAACCTTGAGCTTGCCGTTTCAATAAAGAACGAAGTTTTGAGTATGTAGATATATCTACATTGTGTTTAAGTGCAAGGGTTGACTTCAGCATTGAATAATTGGCCCATAATGTTGAAGATTTCATCTTTAAACAAAGGTCTAGGAAGTATGCCATTACAACATTTTCTGAGAAAGAACTCGTATTTTTACTCATGCGATAATCCATAAAACGTCTGTATGCATTTCCGTACTTTTCTCTTGATTTCTTTGGCAATAATTATAATGAAGCAGTATTCACTGCCTCAACCAGCTCTGGAGGAGTCCCAGGAATGGAAATTTCATCATCACTTATCATTTTACTTTCGAGAACACCAGCAATTAAATTTATAAGCGTCAAGTTTGACAATTCAACCTCAATACGTTTCCATAGTAACCCAAGTAATTTTATTAGAAATTTCAAAGCGCCATTTATTTGGGAATAAAATTATCGCGTTTTTTTTAAATCAATCAATATCTGTCGAATTTTAAACGATTTGCAGAAAAATAGTATGTTTACCTCGTAGGAAAAGCCACATTCCTGGACTCTGTGTTACTAAGTCTCGGCTTGCGCCTCGACTTAGCAATCTTCACAGTCGTCCAGGAATGTTAAGCTTTTCCTACCCGGTAAACAATGTACTTTTCTTTGAATTTTGACTAACCCCAGACTTTGGCGGTTTCAGTGAGCAAACATATGTTCTGATCTTTTTCCATCGCTCTCGAGAGTTTTTCTCTGAAACAAGAAATCTAGAATAAATTACATGTTAAAATGATGTTTATTAAAACAAAAACACCTATATTAACTTAACTATTTAACACTTCCAACTAATTTAATGTTTTTTTTTTTCAGGTAACTAGCTACTGGAAGCAGTTTTCAAGATCTTTCCTTGAAATTTTACAGAGGTAAACCAACCATCAGTTACCTTGTTCATTCGACTTGTGATGCTATATGGTCTCACTTACAACCACAGTATATGGCTCAACCAACGGAGGAAACTTGGAAGCAAATATCAAAACGTTATTATGAGGTATGGAATTGACCTAACTGCCTTAATTCTCTTGACGAAAAACATTTCCGCATTCAGTGTCTCCCTAATACAGGGTCATAATATTATCATTATAAAGGGTTCTTTTCAATTGTTCTGATAGCTTTATCTGACGCAGATGGAATGTTCACTGCAATAGTTGTCGGAGACTATGGACGGAATAGTGATGGTGCTGTATTTCGCAATAGTTTTGGAATACTAACCTCAAAATTTCGTCTATTTGACTGACCAATTTTTACTAACACAAGTAATGCTGTGCGAACTATTACGACAGCATCTTCTTTGTGTGCCGTGCTTGTATTCAAGCGTTGGCTATCGTCATATTGACAAGCTGATGAAATGATTCTCGGTCGGCAGCTAGATGAAACAGTTCCTCGACCGTTCAACCTGTCCATTGTCTAATGTTACGCAGCCAGGACATTTGTTTTCTTCCGACCCAACATTTTCCTTCGATTTTGCCCTGAATGATTAACCGGAGTAAGCGATATTTAGGTCCTCTCATTATATGACCGAAGTATTGGACCTTTCTCATTTTGATGATGTTGACCAATTCTCGCCCTTTGTGCACGGTTTCTAGCACACGTTCGTTGGATATGTGTGCTGTCCACGGGATTCTGAGCATGCTACGGTAACACCATAACTCAAATGCTTCTAATTTGTTAAGATTTATTATTTTTTTGTTGTCCAGGTTTCACATCCATAGAACAAAGTAGACCAGACGTAGCACTTCAATACTCTTAGACGTGTGGTTAACGATAGACTTCTACTGCATACCACAGAACGCCAGTTAATAAAGTTTTTTCGTGCGAGTTCTATTCTTGTCGAAATATCCTCGTCACTTTCATCCCTGCAGTCAATCCAGCTACCCAGATATCTAAAGTGTTCCACCCTTTCCAGGATTTTGTTATCTAATCTTGGTACTGAGTCTTCGATATTAAATTTTCCGACCACCAACGATTTTGTTTTTTTTTGCGTTGATTGTTAAGCCCTTTTTCAGTGCATTCGTTGTTTACAGCATTCAACAGGGTTTGAAGATTTTCTAGACTCTCTGCCATTATTGCGGTGTTATCGGCGTATCTGATGTTACTAATAATTTCACCACCGATCTTAACACCTTTGCGGCGATTATTTAACGCTATTTCAAAAACTGGTTCAGTGTAGGCATTAATCAACATCGGTGACATAACACATCCCTGTCTGACACTACGCTTAATAGAAACTTTAGCTGAAACCTCTTGGTCCACCTTAATACAAACGGTCTGATTGTAGTAAAGATTTTTGAGCAATCTAATGTCATACGTGTCCAGACCAATTGAGTCTAAGCATTGAAATAATAATGTATGTCAAAGGCTATCAAAGGCTCTATCAAAGGTTTTTTTGAAATCTATAAAAACGACATCTATAAAAACGACATATCTACGATAGCACGCGTACTTCATAATTTTATACGCAGACGAGAAGGGCAACCTTATTTTCCATAGCCCTTTAAGAAGTGTTGTATAGTACCAGAATTACCAGGTAACAGTACGTTTAGTGAAAACAGTAATTTTAATACTTTTTAAAACCAGCTGATGCAATCCCTACACAGTGGAAATGTGTCGGTTTACAAGATCCAGTTATTTAGTAGGTACGCTGAATTCTGTAAATCTGTATATAAATATTTACACTATGAGTTAACTATTTGATTACTGGCCTGTTTCACCTAATAAATAATAAATAAATAACTAAACAATACATGTACCTGTATCTTTTATTTCTGATGCAATTTCCCTCCATGTAGTGCTCGTCACATCTGTCCTACTGTAAGCAGTAAGGGAATAGTTCCAGATGCACTGACGAGCTTTCACTAAATTAATAAAAGAATCACAGAACTGTCTTCTTTTCTTTCCGACATGTTAATAACTTGAATTACAACCGTGGGCACCACCATCCCTATTATAAATTCACTCCCCTTGCCAAGATGGAATTTCCGGAAGGCAAGGTGGGAAGAGTTTAAATTTCAACTTGAAAGTGACATCAGACATATCAAACCCGAGGTTCAAAATTATGAAAGATTCGCATCACTAGTGATTAGATGTGCAAAAAAGCACATTCCACGTGGAGTTACCAAATCCTACATCCCATGTTGGAACGACGAATGTAAAGAACTGCTTGATCAGTATGAGAAATCTGGAGATCCTGAAGTTGGTGAACAACTCTTAGAAACCCTTAACTCCGCAAGAACCACAAGGTGGAGAGAAACTTTAGAAAATCTCAATTTCACACACAGCAGCCGCACAGCATGGAACCTTCTAAGGAAGCTAGACTCTGGCCCAAACAGCCCTACAACAAACTCTACAGTCCCAAAACCGGAAGACATAGGCAAACGCATAGCCAACCTTTCAAAACCAGTAATAGAAAAAGATCATAAAAGAGAAGTCCGATCTCAGTTAAAAGAAGCCAAACTTGCTCAACAACAAAGCCTACCGATAATGAAGCTCATCGAACCAGAAGAACTTGAGGAAGCTCTAAAATTAATGAAATGTCGTAAAGCCGCAGGAGTTGACAACATTTATCCTGAATTTATAAAACACATTGGTCCGAATGCCAGAAAGTGGCTTCTTGAATTCTACAATCAAATACTAACTAAGCAGAAGTTTCCAAAATCCTTCAAAAAAAGTAAGATCATCGCAATATCTAAACCTGGGAAAGACCCTGCATTACCTGAGAGCTACAGACCAATCGCTCTTTTAAGCGTCTGCTACAAGATTTTCGAGAGGATAATCCAAACGAGACTATTTTACTTTACAAAGTCAAATATTCCTAAAGAACAAGCTGGATTCATGCCGGGAAGAAGCTGTGGCGACCAAGTCCTCTCCTTAACAACATTTATTGAGAACGGATTCCAAAAGAAACTGAAAACAGTAGCAGCATTCATAGACTTGACCTGCGCCTACGACACAGTGTGGAAGGAGGGCCTTTTATATAAAATATACCAGATGTTACCGTGCCGTGCGTTCAACAGGTTGTTAAACCAAATGCTAAGTGACAGACTTTTCCAAGTACACCTAAATGGGAAAAATAGTAACTTCAGAAACCTGCAAAACGGCTTGCCACAAGGGTCAGTTATGTCTCCTCTTCTTTTTAATATTTATACGTCAGATGTACCAACTACCACCTCGCGCAAATTTATTTATGCCGATGACATGGCTTTGGGTGCCCAAGAAGAAGACATAAACATCGCCGAATCCACCATAGAAGCAGATCTAAACACTGTTAACAGATACTTTAAGAAATGGGGCCTACAACCAAACCCATCGAAAACTGAAGTAACAGCTTTCCATCTAAACAACAACAAGGCAAATTACAGACTAAACATAGAATGCGATGGAACCAGTCTAAAGCACAGTGCTAACCCAAAATACCTCGGCGTAACTCTAGATCGTACCCTAACATTCAAAAAGCATTTGGAAAACACTTCAGCAAAAATTAAGACCCGCAATAATATTATCCATAAGTTAGCAAATACATCATGGGGGTCGAATGCAGAGGTAATAAGAACGAGCGCGCTGTCCTTAGTATATCCTACTGCAGAATATTGCGCTCCTGTCTGGCTAAACAGTCATCACACAAAAGTCATAGATACCCAGTTAAATCAAACAATGAGGCACATAACGGGAACTATAAAGCCCACACCAACCCAATGGCTTCCAGTTTTAAGCAACATCGCTCCACCAGCAACAAGACGACTAGCCGCACTCAACACTCTAGTTCAAAAATGCCAACAAAACCCAGAACTACCGATAAACACAGACATCGCTGAACTACACCAAAGGCAGTTAAGACTGAAATCCAGACATCCACCTACTAGAACTGCTACAAAATTGGCTGTTTTCACTACCGAAGAGCACTGGATGGGCGAATGGAATCCAGACATCAGAAATTCCAATCTGATAGAAAACCCACAATCAAACCAGACGGCTTTTCTCTTCCCCGTCGTGAATGGTGCAACCTAAATAGAATACGAGTTGGTCATGGAATTTGTAACAAATCGCTGAATCAATGGGGTATAAATGCCAGCCCGGAATGTGACAAATGCAGCGCCGCTGAACAAACAATTAACCACATCGTCTTCGAGTGTCCAGCCACCAAGTTCTTTGGCAGCCTTCAAGAAATCCACCAACTTACTCCCAAGGCGAGAAATTGGCTTCGAGGATGTAACCTTCGACTTTAATTTTAAAATTTTAATTTTATATGTTCTGTGTCAGTGTTTACTTATATATATATATATATATATATATATATATATATATATATATATATATATATATATATATATATATATATATATATATATATATATATATATATATATATTATATATATATAATATAATAACTTGAAATATCGTGTGAAACAAATCGCGTGGGCGACCGACACGTATCACTTCGAACGTTATATCACTTGCGATATGTTGTGCAATCGCGCGTAAGTGAACCTTTTTTATCGTCTCTATTTAGATTTTAAGTATCTGTTTGTGCGTATCGCGTATCGCATATCGTTTACGATATATCGCTTATCTTTTATCGCCCGAGTATGAACGCCACCTTAGAGCTACTTTAACTGCATATAAGGTTGATTGTGGTCTATTTTTATGTGTTTCTCTTTGATCACACGGTGTTTTACTAAACTTAATAATTTTTCTTCCAATTTTTTAATACATCTGGGCATCACTGTTAATATGGAACATATAATTTTTGACATACGTGTATATTCAAAAACCATTATCACATCTATTTAATCTATCTCTTAAAACTAACACCTTTTCAGACAAACTCAAAGAGGCTACCATTACTCCAGTTTTTAAATTAGGTAATAGAAACAATATAGAAGACTATCGTCCTATAAGTATCCTTAATTCCCTGGCTAAAATATTTGAATCTATTCTCTATATGAATATACTGAAAAATTTTGAAAATGAATTTGCTCCAGAACAACATGGTTTTTTGCCTGGGTTATCCACAACTAGTAATCTGTGCATTCTTTCTAATTTTGCTAGTGAGGCAATAAATAATAAACTCCAGTTAGATTTAATAATGACTGACTGCTCAAAGGCATTTGATATGGTTGACCATGGCATTCTTTTATCGAGATTGAATGAGTTTGGTTTTTCGCATGATGCTTGTACATTTATAAAATCGTATGTGGAATCAAGGTTTCAACGAGTCAAAATTGGTAGGTGTTTATCAGATAAATTTCAGGCTACATCTGGTGTCCCCCAAGGGAGCAACTTAGGGCCTTTGTTTTTCTTAATTTTTGTCAACTCACTACCACAATCTCTTAAATTTTCTTCTAGTCTGATCTATGCTGATGATTTTAAGCTTTTTAAGACTATACATACTTCAAATGATTGTCAGTTACTACAGGAGGACCTGACCTCAGTTGTGGAATGGTTTAGGGACAACAATATGATCTTGAATATTACGAAGTGTGGAGTCATATCCTTCACTCGCAAAATTGATTACATTGAAAATAATTATAGAATTGACAATTGTGTAGTATCTAGGAAAACCAAATGTAAAGATCTGGGAATATACCTACAGGCTAACATGAAATTTAATGAACACTATATAAATATTGTTAATAAGGCCTACAAAATATTGGGATTTGTAATAAGAAATTCTAAACACTTTAGTATAAACACAACCATTAGACTATATAACGCTTTAGTCAGACCAAACTTGGAATATGCATCAGTGGTATGGACTCCTGAAGCCAAAGTTCATATTAATCATATAGAAAAGGTACAAAAAAGATTTCTAAGGTATTTATACCTTAAGAAATACAATGTGTATACTCACCTTACGCCATCAAAAGAGTTGCTTCAAATATTTGGCTTGCAGTCATTAGAGCAAAGAAGAAACATGTATTGCGTTGTGTTTATTCATAATATCGTTAACAATGTTAAATATAAGACATGTGGTTTGATAAACTTTATTAGGTTTCATGTGCCAAAGGTCAACCTAAGGGTAAACAGTAATGACCTATTTTCTTGTAGTCCTTATAATTCAGGTGCAATAATAAACTATATGCAATATCAGTGCAATGAGTTAATAAAGATCTGTGATATAGACCTCTTTACCTGTAGTGTAAGGGATATTAAAAAATGTTATAAATAAGTATGATAAGTAATGGACTCAATTTTAATATTTTATTAACTTGTGTCTTTTTATTAATGTGTTTTATTTTGTGTGTTTTTATTTTGTACTTGTGTGTATATTGTATTTTTTGTGTGTATATTGTTATACCAAGTAATGAGCACTCTTACATGTAATTACTACCTAGGTGGTGTTTGTAAGTTTTAATAAATAAATAAATAAATAAATATTTGTGCCTGTAACAGACATACCACAATAGGTTACCGTATAAGTAAACGAACACTTTCGTCGCGATTCACCATCAGGAGCATATCGTCATTTCACATTTACTAAATCCATGAATTACAGCGACAAGTTCTAGCCTGCAAAAAAACAAAAACACATTGAAGCAAAACACAGTTGCAAACAAAATTTCAGTTTATTTTTTATTAAAATTAATTTTTTTAGTTAACTAAATTTTAAAAGTTGCTGTCAGTTAAGATTAAACACAATATTATACAAGCGTTTTAAAAATGTGTAGTTTGACAAGTTCAAGTAGTGTTAAACAGTATAAAAATTACCTTTATGAAGCTTGTTAACATAATGAGCTATTTAATTTCTTAACAGTCAATAAATAAATATAATTTTCTGTACTTACAATTACTGGAGGTACTTTTTCAGAAACAACGGCACCTTTTCTGGAAACATATTGCTTCTCAGTGTCTCGCAGGGTTTTTCTTTTATTGTCCTCTCACTTAGTAAGCCTAATTTTCTATGAGTTTCAATGAGTTAGTAAACCTAAATCTTCTATGAGTTTCCGATGAAAATGTTGGGCTTATTTTAAGATTAAGATGTATACCACAAATCATTATTAGTTTGAATATTCTCATTGCACAAATGAACGCAGATTACAAATTTTAGTAAATTTTTTTAGTCGAAAAGGTAAGATTGCAGTAAATTTTCGTCCACCTCGAAATGCAATAAAAGTCAATTTGGCAAAGCATATATTAAGAAATCAGGCGGTAAACACAATAACTCGCAAATAATGGAACATCCAAACAATACAATTAGGTAGAGACGTAAATTATTATGGTAACAATGGGGAAATATGGGCGACTATAGGGACTGTCAAAAGTACACTGGAATTAGAGTAGAGACCCCAATAACACATTTCTTGGAAGACAATCGCTTATCATACGCTTTATGTTAACCCAAAGCATAGAACTAATAGTAAACTACTGAGGGAGTCACAGAGCTATAACTGTGATTTCAAATAGTCCATTATATATATATATATAATATATATATATATATATATATATATATATATATATATATATATATATATAATATATGTGCTTTTCAGATAAAACTATCCACCTTAAATAACTTTTGAACCTCTAATTTTTTGGAAAAACGCAAAAACACGTCAATTAATATCTGAAGGGGGAGACATAATATCATATTAAAGGTTGCTGGAAAATGCACCCTCTCACCCCCTGTATCAACCCTTTATTTTTTTTAAATTACTTCCCCCTTTTTTGTTTTATATTTGGATTCTCCTTTTTGTTCTGATTTCAAAAATGTATAATACCTTTGGCTTGAAGTGATTAGTTTATCAGATAGACAATTTTCCTGTTAACAAGACAGTATCTCCCTCACCTTAATTGACTCTAACAAAATAGGTTGTAGCATAATTTAAACTCTTTAAATATTTAACCGTACTATTTGTAGTACCTTTAAAAACCAAGAAACAAAAAAATTCACTTTTTATTCAAGTTTTATCAAAGGTTTTCGATATCATTTTTACATTTGTTTTAATCGGTTAATAGCGACAATTTGTTATAACTTGTAAGTAACAGCTTATTTTGATACGTGTGCAATTTGATCGCTGAAATGGTGTACACTTTGCAAGAAAGAATCGAAATTGTAGGTTTATACTACAAAAATAATAATTGTGCAAGAGCTGCTGCTAGAATTTTTAATGAAACACACCACAATAGACATGCAACTCATAAGTGTGTGATTGAACTGATGCAGAAAAAATTAGATCAAGAGGGTCAGTTTGCAATAAAAAACATAACCGACAGGAACTTGTAAATAAAAAAGCAATCCAAGTAGCTGTTTTAGGGCAAGTTAACTTAGACTCTTAACAATCACAGTCACTGTCAACAATAAGCAGAGCAATCGGTGTTTCATCTTCTACAGCCTTCCGAGTCCTCCATAAATTTAAGTTTTATCCATATAAAATTAAATTAGTACAAGAGTTAAATGAAGAAGATTTTGATCGTCGTCCCGAATGTTGCGAATTAATGATAAAATGCATCATTAACAATCCACAATTGTTAAACAATATTTGCTTCTCGGATGAATGCTCATTCTCATTAAACGGTTTGGTGAACAGATATAATTGCCGATACTGGGCTGAGAGTGATCCACATATTGTACGCGAATTTCACACACAGCATCCTCAAAGGTTAAACGTATGGTGTGGTATCCTACGTAATCACATTATCGGACCCTTCTTTATCACTGGAAACTTAAATGGTGCATCGTATCTTGAATTATATAGGCAAGTGGTTGATCGTTAGAACAATAGTAGCAAATGATGATAACCTTTCCGATGATTTGGTTGTATTTCAACATGATGGAGCTTCTCCACACTTTGCTTTACCTGTGCGATAATTTTTAAACGAAACGTTTCCCGGTCCTTGGATAGGTAAAAGACGACAGATGATCGATTGGCCACCTAGGTCACCGGATTGAACACCCCTAGACTTCTTCTTATGGGAGTATTTAAAAACAAAAATTATGCTACTCAACCAGAATATCTAGATGATTTACAACAAAGAATAGAGGATGAATGTCGACAATTAAATGCAGACGTGTTAAGCAATGTCAGAGAAGAATTTCAAAATAGATTGTACTATTGTATGGAAGTGAAAGGCAGTCATTTTGAACAATTATTGTAAAAATTTTTAGTAGTGAAATGTTTGTTCTAAATGTGTGTAATAAAATTGTTAAAAAATAATTTTTTTTCAATCCAATTTTCTTGCTTTTGTATTTACTTTTCTCATAAACTAATCACTTCAAGTATCATGTATTATACATTTCTGAAATCAGTACAAAAAGGAGAATCCAAATCTGTGTGTCGGAGGTAAACTACACTATGTCAACTTAGTGTAATATTGAGATCTTGACACAGTGTTACGTAATTTTAAATTCTCTTTCTAAAGGTATAATCCACTATGTCCTAGCTCGACTATAAATGCATTATTCTGGAGGATATATTACACTATGTATTAACTTCTATAGAGGTATATATCACCAACAGTACTTGGTGTTGTTTTCCTATTAAGATTGTCACATTTCCTTTGCACTATGTGGACATAGTGTAGTATTCCTCTGGGTATAACATAAGATTCATTGTGTTTAGAAACATGATCGGTGTTATTTTTGGCAACTATGGCAAGTTTGTCATGGTATTCGAGATTATCAACGTAGCCTAGCAAGTTGTTATAGTGGGTTTTATTGTTTATTTGTTTGTATTAACTGTTAGTGAATCATATTATTAGATCATGAATTCCAGAGGGAAAAAGCTGGTACAAATGGTTGTTTTTAATATGGCAAATAACGAGAATTTTGGTAAGTAAATGTGTTGCTAATAATAATAATTAAGGTTAGGTTGTAAATTTAATTTTACGAGTGAAGCACATAAGGTTACGTATGGTTGTTTTGCGACGTTGCCAGATCTTATATTCTATATTAGATACAAGGAATTTTGTTAAAGATTTTTTTTTGTTTACAGATAGCGATGTGTCGATATGTAGAAATATAGAAGATGCACCAAATTCTCAAGTGGAAAGTAATGAGGGCCATACAGGTAAACTTTCTTAATGTTTATGATCCATATCATATTTTATTTAAAAGAATATTTTTTGTTTACAGATAGCGATATGTCGATATGTAGAAATGTAGAAGATGCACTGAATTCTCAAGTGGAAAGTAATGAAGGCCATACAGGTAAACTTTCTTAACACTTATGATCCGTATCATATTTTATTTTATTTACTCCTTCAGGAGCTCCAGTAAATGAGCTGATGGTACCATCCTGTAGTCAGCGGTCCCGATGTTCTTCATTTAGCAGCAATACAGATGATTCTTTTCTTGATGAAACATATAATCCAAGTAGTATGGAAGAATCTGATTCAAGTTCAAACACAAATGGAAATCTGTACCGAAAGACGAAAAATGAAACCGCAACATTAGATTATAAAAAAGCAAATGGTAATTTAGATTCTAATAAAGGTGTTATTGGAAAACAAAAAAATACAGTTAGAAGCACGAATGTTTCAACTGAACAAGAACATGCGGATAATATTACTCAAAAGAGAAAAGTCAAAAACAAAACGGAACTTCAACAACTGGGAAAAAAGAAAGTCGTACACGTTAATAAGTGGAAGTGTAATAAACGAAAACTAAGCTACGCAGCTGGAGAAACATATGTGTCCAAAAAAGGAAAGACTGTTTCTGCAAGAGAAATGAAAGCCGTCTGTTCTTGTAGAATGAAATGCTTTGAAAAATTTACACATAGTGATAGGCTCACTATTTTTAATCACTATTGGAGCTCTACGGCTGATTATAATATCAAGCGTCAGTTTATTGTTTCTTGTGTGGAAAGTAAACCCACAGCAATAACGAGACGAAACGTCACAAAACCAAAACAAAGTACGCTGATTTATAAGTTTTTCGTCAACAATGTAGCCATTAAAGTATGTAAAACTATGTTTTTAAATACTCTGGCAATTTCAAATTCAGTTGTTATAACTGCTTTAAAGAAAAGACAACCTGGAGGAATAATTGAATCAGACCAAAGGGGACGACAAGTTCCTAGTAACAAAACATCCGAAGTTATTATCCAGAACGTTACTCAACATATACTGTCGTTTCCTTCGTACGAGAGTCATTACTGTAGAGAACAAACTGAAAGTAAATTTTTGTCTCCAGAGTTAAATATCGAGAAAATGTATCAACTTTACATAAAACATTGTAAAGAGATCAATATACCTACCTCTGCCATTGCTAAAAAATGGGTTTATACACATGTTTTTAATACACAATTTAAATTGAAATTCAAAGTTGTAGAAAATGACACATGTGATACTTGTGATATGTACTGCAGCCAATTGAAAGACACCCTTTTAAGTTCAACCGACCAAGAAACCCTACAGAAAAGCTATGATGCTCACCTAGCCGATGCAAAGCAAAGATATGATTTGAAAAATGCTGATAAGGATATTGCCAAACATAATAATAAACATAAAGTATTGACTGCAGATCTGCAAAAATGTTTGCCGACACCGATGTTGACATGTGGATTAAATTTCTACAAACGGAAATTATGGACATTTGATTTCACAATTCATGAAGCTTCAGACGGAACAGCTCATTGTATGATATGGGACGAATCAAAAGCTGGCCGTGGTGGTGACGAGATAGCATCGGCCCTTCTCAAATGGGCAGAATTGGTAATTCCCAAAGCTGATGTCGAAGAAATAACCTTATGGTCAGACAATTGCTATGGGCAAAATAAGAATATTATGCTAATAGCCTGTTTATTTTGGATTTTGCATAAATGGCCACAAATTAAGATTATTAATCAAAAATTTTTGCTTAAAGGCCATACGCATATGGAGGCTGATACAATACATGCTTTAATTGAGAGAAAGCGCAAGAAAACGAATAATATGACTATCCAAACCCCTTGGGATTGGCAACAATTTATACGTGGTTGTTCACCAAAAATCTCAGTTCATAACATGGAATTAAATGACTTTAAAAAGTTTACTGATCTGTATAAAAAATCCACAGGCATTAAAGAAAATTTTAAACAGGAACAAATACCCTTGGTGTACAGAAAATTTTCGATTTCCGAATGTGTCCACATCCAGGTCCGCCAAGAAAACGTAGGAGAGCTCTATTACAAAACAGCTTTTGACGAAGAATTTAAACACCTTAGCTTAAAAAGAAGAAACGCTACATTTCCTCAATGTCTTGCCGTAAGTCGAACACAACAAAAGCCAATATCTTTTGCAAAATACAATGATTTAATGTCATTATTGCCGTTTTTATCGAGTGAATGTCATGCTTATTATAAGTCTCTGCCTAAAGCAGAGCATGCTTCCGATTTTCCAGAATGTCCAATGAATGATTAATAAATGAACTGATGACTTTAATTGTTTTTATTTCAAAACCGGAAACCCTTTAAAATATGGTTAATTACCATAACATATTACAATCGTGTCAGGAACTAAAACATTATGTCATGAACTCATGTACACGATTAGAGGTAAACAACACTATGTTTATTAAAAAAATTTTTTCATCCCTTCCTAACTTAAGTTTAACTGCAACAACACGTGCAAAAGTAGGTAATTATACTATTTGTCTTTTAATTTGCAATTTAGTGGTGATAATTAAAAAAGTCTTAATAATAATTATTATTTTCGAGGTACGGCATACCTTAAATCGCCTTTTCTCAAAACTACATTTTATGACATAGTGTAGTTTACCTCCGACACACAGAAATATAAAATAAAAAAGGAAGTAATTTAAAAAAAAAATTGATACAGGGGGTGAGAGGGTGCATTTTCCAGCAACCTTAAATATGATATTATGCCTCTCCCTTCAGATATTAATTAAAGTGTTTTTGCGTTTTTCCAAAAAATTAGAGGTTCAAAAGTTATTTAAGTTGGATAGTTTTATCTGAAAAGCACTGTACATATATATATATATATATATATATATATTATATATATATATATATACATAAGTGCAAAAAATCGAGAGATATTGGTATCAAGAAAATTCTTGTTTTTTATCTCTTATTATGTCAAACCGCCATAACACTCCATCAAAAATTGTTTGCTTTGAGCTTGTTTGCAAAATGTCAGAGATGAGATTTTGCTTAGCAGGAGACTAAGCTGCTAACCTAATCTAACCTAACCTAACCCGGCTAAACACGACTGTGCTATTTCTACTTTTATTTTCTATATAAAACAAGGCAAAAGGCAAAGAAATTTTTTAAATCGAAACACAAATTAAAAAGTAGAAGAAATTATGAACGAGATAGAAACAGAAAATAAAAAGACACAACTCGAAACCATTGTACCAATACTTACACTAGTAAACGCAAACGAATAGCTATTATAGCTTGTAGCATCCATAAAAATTCCTTAAAAACTATCGAATATTCAAAGCATAAAATTTATCTGGTACGCTCCTAGTTAGGTATAAATTTCCTTTAAAAGTTGTTTACAAAAACTTGTTTGAGACGCATTTAAGACAACTGTGTAATAAAATAATTCATATATTACATCTTAGTTCTACAATTTTAAAAGCAAGCAATAATTCAACGTTAAGCGTGTTTGAAAAGATATTTGGGTTGGCCCGTTGCGAAGACTGGTACGCAGGGTAAGGGATACGGTAGAAGCCGGCCGGTACGAGGGCGATCGAAGGTCAAAGTAAAGTCAGATTGGAAAGATTGGTCATTGGGAGCAGACGACGACGTGTGTAGTTTGAGTAAACCGGCAAATTAGGAAAGCTCTATATAGATAGATTTATAAACTAATGTAGAATATATAGAGTAAAGAAATAATACCCGAAGAATGGAAGAATACTATAACTACTTCATGGTACACCAAAAAAACTTGGTCGTCGAGATATCTGAATTTCAACTGTCATCATCCTTTGTCCCAAAATAAATCAGTAGTCATTGGCCTGCCGACACAGCTAAGAGATTATCCATCCCTATTAATAGAGATTAGGCTAGGAAAAAAGCACAAACAGCAGTTAATTCATACCCACATTACCTTATCGAAAACACTTTTAAGTTGCGACTACATACATTTCACAATAAGAAGAATAACAACAAAAAGCGTTCCCAATAATAGGAACTGAAATCCAAAAAGTATTGCTGCTTGTATATCTAGAAAATCCATTGGGACAAAGAATATAAACCAAATAACAT